>CAIGQQ010038854.1:7158789-7177581 GCA_903798035.1 Danio albolineatus | reverse complement strand
ATATATATGTTTTGCTTGTTTTTACACAATATTTAACATTTTGGGCAAAAAAAGTATTGGGTTGTTGTGAGAAAATAGCCAAATCTGTAGTGTTGAGCCCTAAAAAGTCATCTGAAATAAAACTAATTGCAATGTTACACTATGAAACCCCAACACATTTGCTCATCCTCATTGAGCAAGGTCACAACACATAAAAAAGTTAAATGAATGAGGAGTCATGTGGACATAACACAATTTAAATCAAGTAATTTTAGGATGCCAAAGTCAAATTTAAGCATGTGCATTTATGCATAGTGAAATAAATATTTTAATTTAAAACTGCTTTCTAGCCAAAATAAAACAACTCAGACTTTCTCCAAAAGAAAAAATAATATAGGAAATAAAAATTCCTAGCTATTGGTTATTATTTGGGAAATACTTAAATAAAAATAATTGTGACATCAACTGTATGTAGGTACTGTTTAAGTACTGTACACTAAAATAGGCTGAAGCATGTATTATATAAAGTAAACACATTTCACTAAAACTGAATCCACTATGATTGAGGATGTCCTGATCAGAAAAGCAGAAAATAGCTAAAAACCAGCCAATGAACAACTACTCACACCAAACATTGAGGCTGCCATTGAGCTTAGCCTGCGGCAATATTGCATACGCGCAAGTTTTCGAACGTTAGCAAGAGTGTTAAATGTCACTCCCACTGCTGATAAACTCTCAAGTTATGTCACTCAAAAACAGGTTGCACACACAAACTCTATTTTAACCACCATCAGCTCATTAACCAGACCTTCCTGGTGCAATAATGCGTTGGATTTGCCATATCCCCAATCAATCTTCACCTCCCAACGACCTTATTCACCTTCGTGCAGGTAGCGAGTGACCACAGAGAGCAGTGAAGGGATGATCAGCTGAGGTTTAAACGCCTTGGGCAAACCTGCGACCTGGAAGTGCTTCTGAATGAGAGGAAGAGGTGCCTTAAGGGCAGACGATAACGAGGAACTAAGACACATATAGAGGGAAAGGTTGCCTACAGGAGGAACTTGTAGGACAGGTGGTGCGAAGAGCGTGAAATGTGAAAACCAACACATCTCGAGTTCCTGCATCACATCTGACCCTGTTCTCCATCATGCCTCGGACCCTCTATAGGGTTCTTCTGTGAGTCACATATCATCTACTACACTTGGAGAAGAGGTACAAGCCCTTTAATACTAGCACAGGAGGACACTTCTGACAGGTGGACACCTTCTAACCTGAAGGCCACAGTTGGTACAGCTGCAGAACTGTCTCTGAGCTGATGTAAGTAGTGCTGCTGCTACAGTGTACAATCTCTATACCTGATATCAAGTGCATGTTTGAGGAATACCATCTGCAGTCACTCTGTGAGGAAGGAGAAGATTTAAAAATGTTTTTTAATTTGTGTTGAGTGGTGTCAGATAAAAAAAAATTAAAAAACACAAGACGTTGTCTGGCATGGTGACAAACCACATCTGAGGCTGAATCTCTGTGATAGTTAAAGAAAATGACACCAAATTATAGGTCAGCCGTTGTCGCCTCACATGGGTGGTGACATAAAATCCGGTGACAGCGCCACCAATGGGTCAAGAGTTATAATACATTCCAGAGCTCATTATGTAGGGCTCATTATTTGTCTGCATTATTTAGGGCAACCGGAGCCGGGAACACTTCCCAAAAGACATTATAATTTGAATGGCATCTGCGCTTATGTTAGTCTGTTTTTTATTATTCCCGAGGTTTCCATAATCCTGGACCAGGCCGAATCCTGAGCAGCTGCTTTGGTTGTAATGGAGGAGTGGAGAGCATGAGACCGATCCCTGTAAGACCCCAGTGACAGACGAGTCCTTGCATTGTTCCCGAAGGGCCAGCCTGTTCACCAACCGGTGACCCACCTGCGGTTTCTCCGTGATGGACGTCCAGCATTCTCCAGCACCGGTGCCTAGACTGCAGCTCTGCACAAGACGTCTGGCCATAGGAGAAATGGTCGTGCCTAACTGAGCCTGGTTTCTCTTGAGGTTTTTTAATCCTTCACTTTCGTCTATTGGTGAAGTTTTTTCCTCGCCGCTGTCGCCACTGGCTTGCATGGTTCGGGACTTGTAGGGCTGCGCATCGATGGAATAATCTTCAGTTTTTGGACTATCAGCAGTGAATATTAAACCACACTGAATTGAACTAAACTGAACTTCAACACTGAAAACTGGACTGACTCTGTTTAAATTTTTTATAATGCATGTGAAGCTGCTTTGACACAATCTACATTGTAAAAACGCTATACAAATAAAGATGAATTGAATTGAATCAACAATAAGGACTACTTGATGGCCCGGGGACAGTGTGAGAGACACTCGGGACAGTAGACAGAATCGTTACTGGCCCGTTCAGGCCAGTGCTGCCTTGTCACTAAATTTTTATTTGCCTCCGACTATTTGTCAATTGCATGCATATATAGTCTTAAAATAAAGAAATAGTTCGTGCTTTCAAGTATTTGAATGCTACCGTCTCTGTGAAGTCATAATACCATATTGCTTTTTTGGTTCCTCTTATCCTCTTATGTTGTGAGCACGTTATTTGTTCCCATAACCTAGTAAAAACCAGAACCAGAATTTGCTGTCATTTTTAAGTCAGCCAGGTTTTGTTTTAAAATAAATTACCTGCACATTTTTAGAAATTATTTTTGACACATTATTTAAAATATGTGGCTAAGAAATAGCAATTAACCTTTTTTGTTTGGTGGGGCTAGTGAACAATTTTGGCAGGGCAAGTAAAAAATCTGAACCTCTGGTCCAATCGGGCCAGTAGAAAAAATCCTTAGTGTTGAACCCTGCATTCGTAAGCTGGTATTAATGAAATTTACTAATTTGGTAATAACTTTTGACTGCATATGCTTTTTTTTGATGAAATCAAAATTGGTCTCACATTGTTCCTTGGTTTGTGCCGACAACACTGATACCAATTAGGCCATAATCCGCCAAATCTCCTGTCCACCATCAATAGAAATCATATTATCTTTATCAAATGACTTTTAAATAGTTTTGTCTATTGTCATGAGATTGGTCTTGCAGATTCCTTGGATCATACAGAGAACATTGATATAATTTATTTCCTACTTGATATGACTTGCTGTTCACCATCTTGAATTAGTTTAAAAATCTGTTGTTTTGAACTCTCCAAAGATTGTTAGCCCAGTTTCCACCAAATTTGGCTCAGACCATGCTGCCAAAAAGTTATTGAATTTTCCAGTTGCTCTGTAGCTTGTTGCCGTGCTTGCTTACGATGTGGCCGCTTGGCCACTTGGGCCCAATAATTTGTATGTATTTGTACATTTTTCAAGATGTAAGTGTTTATATTGCAATTAGTTACTTTTTTCTCTGAGATTTTTTTTCAGTTACAATCCATCAATCAATCAATCGATTGATCAATCAATACATTGATCAATAAATTAAATGCTACTTTATCTAATCAGGCTGGCTCATTTTTTGGGAATCAAGCCCAGCAGATTTGAGTCGAGTGGTGGCTGAAACAAGACCTTTGGCCATACAAGGTCTGAAATAAAATCTTTAACTATACATAAAACTGATATATATATATATAAAAACACAATTTCACCCACCAGATGGCTTAAATAGCTAGTGGGTAAGAATTTACAAAAATTTAATAATCGAATTTAAAATAGCACCACATAGTCTTCATTTTATAAATAATTCAATAAAATATTTATAATTAAACTTACAAACGGCACATTTTATTGCAACGTGCAACTTTAATCGGAAGGTAAACACAAAACAGCTCCTCCATGGGACTCCACACTTGTAAACACTTGCTCCAACCAGTCCTCTGCGCCACTACCAAACGGACCAATCACAGAGCTTGTGCTATGCGACTTCGCAACATGTAGTTAAATTTGTAAGAGGTGCATGGGTATGCGACCGCGCGAAGGCTGGACCGTACCCCTGCTCTCAACGAATTATAAATAAGCCTTAACAGAGCGGAGTCACGTGACTCTATACATGATAGGGAAAATAATCGGCCTAGGAAAATTAGATCGATCATAGGCTCTGGATGTTGATTTAGATTATTTTTCGATTAATCACCCAGCCCTAGTAAACATGGCATTTATTTTACAGGTTTGTATGTATTTTACAAAATATTAATCAAATCAATGCTGTTCTTTTGAACTGTTCAAGATGTCAAAACCTTACATTGTTTCAAAATAGTAAGCAGTACAGAATTACAGGACCCTAAAAACTATGGTAATAATCCTTTTAATACTAATAAACACTTTTAATATATGTTAAAATAAAAAAAAACAGTTATTTAAACAATTATTTTTCTTAATATTACAGTACTTAGCATACTGTATATTTAATCAAATAAACACAGCCATGCTGAGATCCCTAATGCATACATTTATTCAATTTCAATCCGTTTATACTTAAAATCTGCATCTCTTTATTCCCTAGCCCAGTGTCTTTGTTTTCTCACCATTTGGCTTTTAATGCATCAGCATGGCCACATAAACATCTTTGTAACCATGTGTGGTGTAAATTATAAAGCAGGACGTCAGATGTCTGTCTGTCTGCCAGCTCCGCTTTCAGCTGCATCAGTCAGAACTTTGGCAGAGGCTACGATCAGCTGAGTCCCTGCACAAATCTGTCCATAAATCACAGAGAAATTGAGATATTTTCAGCAAAATCACTGCTTGTGTGCTTACCGTTTGCTATTTATATAATAGAATGATAATGGAGTGATAGAAAGGTAAAACATATGTACCGTATTATTGTTTGAATACCAAAGCAGATATTTCAGAGCCTTCCATATCTCATGCACGTCGAAAAATATTGCCGATAGTGGTTGGTTGGTAACAAATAAAGGAAGTATGAATAAATGTGAAGGGGAAAAAGAAAATGCTAGGTGCAAATCATGCCGTCTGAAATGATGGAGAGCTGCCGGGCATTAGAGATGTCTTTGGCGACATATTACTCTCTCTGAATGCCTTAGTAGTTAAAGCAAGTTCATTTCTGCACTAAATAAGAGATGCGATATTTCCACTGCTGGCTTGTCTATGCTCAAGTCATTTCAATACCAAAACCACATATGCGTCCAGTCGTAAATGAATATATCTGACAGTGATTAGTACTGACAGATTAAACGGCATACGATCACAGTCTGTCTAATCACTGTCTGTTTACAGAGCTGTGTGTGTCAACTAGCAGCCGCAGGCTAGTGATTAGTATAGGATGTTTTCCCTAGAATAGCTGACTGGATTCAGTAAATCAAATATGATTTATGATAGTATAAATGTGTTTTGAATGTGATTTTGAAACATGGTAGGTGTGTTGAGGTGTTATAAAAAGCCTAAAATGCATTTAAAATATAAAAGTCGGGGCGTCACGGTGGCGCAGTGAGAAGCACGATCGCCTCACAGCAAGAAAGATCGCTGGTTCAAGTCTCGGCTGGGTCAGTTGGCATTTCTGTGTGGAGTTTGCATGTTCTCACCATGTTCGCGTGGGTTTACTCCGGGTGTTCCAGTTTCCCCCACAAGTCCAAAGGTATAGGTGAATTGGGTAAGCTAAACTGTCTGCAGTGTATGTGTGTGTGAATGAGTGTGTGTAGGTGTTGCAAAGTAATGGGTTGCATCTGGAAGGGCATCTGCTACGTAAAATGTGCTGGATAAGTTGGCGGTTCATTCCACTGTGGCGACCCAAGATTAATAAAGGGACTAAGCCGAAAAGAAAATGAATGAATACAAAAGTCCTCTAGGATGCAAAGAGTGTGGGAATAAAACAGTTGCAACTGACTTTACTACAGTATTGATATACAGTATAGTAGAGTTGTCCTACTCTTAAACTAAGTGTGTTTTATCTGTCATCTCTGATAATATAATAATTGATTTAACAAAATGTGAGCTGATATGTTTGAGTATCCAACACTCATTTAGCAAAATACCTAAATCATTAACTCTGTCATGAGGCCTGAAAGAAAGCAGACCTTGTGAAATGTGAAAGCAAACTAAAGGTTTTTATTCTGATACTTAAATTGTTTTGGTAACACTTTATTTAATGTTAAATAAATGTTGCATTGCAACTACATGCCAATTACTTCTCATTTGAGTATTAGTAGACTGTCTGTTTAATATCTGCTGATACTGCTCCTTCAACAGACATTTAACTGACTATAAGAAACTTTGCAAGTACGTGTCAACTTACACTAACCCTACCACTAACCCCAACCTAATAGTCTACTTATAATCTATTGAGAATAAGTTGGCATGTAGGTGCAATGTCATTTAAATTCAACAAAATGTGTTAAAGGGACCATCAAAAAGTGATACCATTGTTTCTTTTTTTATTAAGCTAGAAACAATGAAACAGACAATATGACAAAATTAACTAGGAGTGCATTTGCTTTATCACAGGTTGTAGTAAATTTCTTGGCCATAAATTTAGAGACAATAGCGGCAACATGCATTAGCTAGCTTGAGCTATTAAATTATATTGTATTAGTGCTGCATGATAATGGAAAAATCTAACATTGCCATACATATATCGTTTGCGTTAAATTTATGCTATGCTTTAAAGTGTAGTGTACGCATTGCAGCTTCACATTTGACAAGCTCTGGGCGAGTGGGCATAACTGCCGTAAACTATTGATTTTCAAGACAGCCTCGCAGCAGCCAATCACCAGCATTTGATCCGGGCACGTTTAGGATGGCGCAGGTTTTCTAGCTCACTGACGTTGACAAGAATAAACCCTTGGGTATCGAAATTTGGTACCGAACAAAAATGATTTTTTCGATACTCGATAGTATCGAGACGATTCGGTCGGTGCTTAAAAAGTATCGAACTCGATACCCAGCCCTAACAGTATCTCCAGCAGAAAAGGTATACGAAGAAGCCGTTTTAAATCTGTTTTTGAAATAAATGACGACAGCAGAAGTCAATGATTCATTTTCAATATTCAGCCTGACATCTTTACTGCTCCATAATATAATAAATGTTTCTCAAAATAAAATATAATGCGTTTTTTACCCAGACACTTAAAATTTATACATTTTAGAGCAGTAATTACAATGTCGCCAAACCGCGAAGCAGTGATATTTTTATCCAAGGTTATCAAACCGTCAGAATCTTATACCAGCCCATGCATACACTGGAGTACAGCTCTGGGAAGAAATAAAAAGGCTGTATGACTTCAATACAAACTTCTGTGATCAATTATAGAACTCCGAAATATGCTTCCAAAAGCCTATTTTGTTTACATGTGCAGTCGTTTATACATCAGACATTTTCTCATCCTCCAATTTCATCTCCCAAACTGGCGATGTGTATTACACCTTGCGTGTGCACCGTTAACAACTTGCTTCAAAGCGACATTTCTAAATGGCACGTCTGAGGCCAAACGCATCACAGAGGTTTTGTTGTCTTTGTTGAGACGGTCACTGCCAACCAGTGTGGCTGACCAAGACTGGCAGCACATAGCACGACTGCAACCAATCAGCGCCAGAGGTCTGAAGCAACTAAACAGACAACAATTCAAAAGCCAAAAAAAGTCTCATTATCTGATTTTTCATCTGTAGCTAATTTAATAACTAAATCTGAAGCAGACTGGCTCAAAGCAGGGTGCATCAAACGCATCATTGTCCTTATACGAGAGCCAAAAAACAAATACATAACGCGCTTAAAAGTTGGAAAAGCTCTGCCAAAACCAGCACAGTAACAAACCCGTCCTACTTTATTAAGTATTAAACTAGTGGCAGCCACTGTGAATAGCTCGATGCAATGTTCAATACAACTTTCAATGCTATCCCTCGGATTCTTAAAGCCTCTCTTAATTATGATGAATTAGACTATTTCGGGTAACAGCTTGCCCAGACTCACTGTTCCTTGATGTGAATAGGCTATTGACCTATAGGTAAAACAATAAATCTTGCCTTTCATAGCGCGAGGCCGCTCTCTGCACCGCATCAAATATAATTAATACACCTCTTTCTGCTATATCATTGCAATCGTTTTATTGTTATGGACCAAGGGCCTCACAAACAATCCGTCAATATACGAGCCGGTCTGAAAAATCTCCTACTTCACACTATCTGTCAGATAGCAGCAGCTAGTTTCAGATGTCATACAAAACATTACAAAGCCGTCTATCAGGAAAACAGTAGCCTAGCTTGCTTTGGATATAAAGTGACGCATGAAGTTTGTTGTAGCGCAGACAAATATTAGTGGTGAAAAATGAGTTTCTGTGGTAACAAAAAGAAGGATGTAAACATATTCATTATCCACCTGCTGAGGCAATCACAAGAATACAATACGTGCGCTTTCTCTTAAAGTCGCTTTGCTGTGACAGAAATTAAATGAAATAAATGTTTCTCGGTCAGTCACTCAATCAGTAAAGTTTCTACAATGCCTTCAGAAAGAATGGTACCGTCACTGTAGTGGTTTGATTGAGTTATTTGAATTCACACGTTCAGACTTTCTCCTTAATAATATCATTTCAGAAATGTATTCTTAGCAAAATCTAAATAGTGAAATCACATTAGCAGCCATGACTAACATCAACATTGTTCACAGTCAATTGAATAGTGCTAATGTTGTTTTGAAGTTGTATTTCCATGTGATTTCAAACTGAGTATTCAAAGTACCATGGTAAAGATAATAGGGAGCATGTCACAACAAGTTGGTTTTATATTCGCACTAGGGCTGTGCAATTTGGGGAAAATATCGAACTGATTTTTTTGACAGATATTGCGATTTCGATTTGATTTATGATTTAATGTTTATCATATCTTATCATATCCAAAATGCGCATAAACATCATACCTCTAGAGCAGTTTCATTGTAAATAAACAGTTAAACGGTCAGTAATATGTTTTATTATAATTAATTACAAAAAAAAAGTATACATTAGCAGCAAAAAAAAAAATTGCAAACAGTTAAGCCTTTTAAATTTAATAGCTATTATAAAGAAATAGATTTAATTTATCAAATCTCATAAATCTTTTCTTCACTGTATAACTTACACATTGGGATTAAAGAGCAACGAATGAATATCATTTATTTATATTTTTTGTGGAGAAGTGTCACTTTTAAAAAATGCAAACATCTAACGTTATAATGAAAGCATTCGAGTGTATATAGTGTTATAAAGTTTATGCTTATTTAAGACAAAATTACTTGTGTATGAAAAAAAAACACATCAAGATCGACATCTTTAGATGTTTTTATTATTATTATGTGTGAAATTATATTTATTTCAAAGTGTGTTCATGCCTAAATAAACAAAAGTAAAGACTCACAATTAAAAGCAAGGGGCGGCCCCTGGTGGTTCGGCGGTATGGGTTGGTTATAGGGAGGATCGGCTCTTTAATGTTTATTGCCACCCTTCAGAGAAAGATTAAAAATACGGGAGAACTACGGGAAAATACCTTTACGGGTTGATAGGGGGATGGAACTGTAAACTACGGGAAAATACCTGGAAAAACGGGAGGGTTGACAGGTATGATAAACATAGGTGGATGGAAACAGCTAGTGTTATTTGAGTTCATATTTGAAGTCATTTATTTTTATATAGCCTACATAATTGTTTATTAACTTATTTAAACTTAAATCCAGTGTGCCCTCATAAGTGGTTTTGATCATAATGAATACAATATGTAAATTATTAGACGCGATTTTGAGGAACTTCACATATTGGACTTATCTCAAAAATATAATATCAAAAAGTGACGACTCATATAGTTTGATGAATATAAACAATCACTTCAGGAATAATCAGAAATCGTTCCAAATGAACTGCAGTCTTTCACAGAGCATACGGGATGTTCTTATTAGAATGGCTGACACGTGTCTTTAATATTGGAAAGTGTCATGTTGAACGTAAATGGACCGTTTCTGAGAACGTAAAACGAACGCAGTGCTTGTGTATTTGCATCTGACAGCTCAATAAACAAAAAAGTCAATGAAAAACTTACCTTTAAGTCGCAAGAAAACCGTTCAGAAGCAGCTAAACTGTAAATAAATCCGCACTCCGCATAATCAAAGCTTTGCGGCAGGTGCTTCCTTTCAAAATGATTCAGGTTCTGAATGAATCGGTTCGCGATTCAATGATTCAGTGAATCAATAATAAATATCGCCACTGGGTTAATAAGTTCAGTTTTTAGTGATGCTGTTTAGCTTCGTTTGTTTTGTATCTATCAATCATGGTTTTACTGATTATGGGGCATTCTACCAGAAAAATACATTATTTGTCCCTGAAATAAAAACATAAATACAGTGAATAAAAATGTATAAAATTGACTGATCTTTGATTTGTAAAGGAATATGTCATTTATTTGGTTGTAAGATTTCTTCTTTATTTATTTAACAACACTTTACAAATCTGCAAACCCTGCAAAAAACCTTCAGAAATAGCAAGGTTTAAGTTTTTATTCACATCAACTGATTAAAAACATGAAATTATAAATAAATCATACGAATAATACAAATAAATTTACAATTGGCCCCATGTTTCAGTCAGTCCTGTCACATCTGCTTTAACTTAAAATGTGTGCAATATGTCTTTATTATTATTATTATTATTATTTTAATTGAATACAAAAATAATAACATCACTGCATTGAAGAGAAAATACAATAACAAAAAAAATTGAAAAAATAACTGTACAAAGCCTCAGTCATTAAGAAAAAAAGATTATCATACTCTGTAAAAAAAAATCCATAATTTTACGGTTTATTTCAGGCAGCTGGAGTGCCGGAAAAAAAACTGTAAAATAACAGCCGTTAATTTACAGAAATATACAGTAAAATAATGTATATTAAATTACATAAATTTCCTTAAATTTAAATTTCTGTTCAACTTCTGTAATTTAAAATCCGCTATTTTATGGTGAATTGCTGTCATTTAATGGCCTTTATTCTAAGGGTTTTTCTTTTTCCAGCACCCCAGCTGCTGAAAATAAACTGTAAAATTACGGATTTTTTTTCTTACATTGTAAGCTTTGAGAAACGTATTATTCCTATTAGTATTAATTCAACATTGGACAAAATTTTATGCAATAGATCTTTAAAGCTATGACTCAAAGGAAGTGACAACATTTGAAGCTGACAGTGAATATTAGCTGAAAAACACTAGCTGTGCATATAGCCCACTGTTCATGCTTGTCAATGTTTTAAATAATTCAATTATAAGAAACATCATGCTGTAGAAACATTACATTTCTTTAAAACTGCATTAAAGTTAATCAATAAATGTGTTTACATGTTTACGTCATAGTTTACAGAATATAATCTTTAATGAAAAATGAATTTGCCTTTTAGTAAACCTTAAAATAGGATGCAGTGTCTCAAATAATCTTTCGCTTGTTTAAAAAGAGAACAAGGAATGCTGCTACCTATTGATGTAAGGATTTGACATGCAGAAAGAGTCTATATTTCGAATCTAAATGTCTTTTACTATTGATTTACAAGGTCCTTTAAGTAAATGTTAAAATGTTTGCGCTCCCCTCTGCTATGTCAGGAGATTTTGATCTCAGCTTTACACACATTAGCATGCCCATGCATAAGCAAATACCTTTCTGTTTACTTTGAAAGCTTGAAAAATGCCATCCAAGCAAAATCATTAGCAAGCAACGTGTGTGAGCGTGAGAGTGCATTTATGTGTGTTTGCTTAATTAATACTACAGAGATCCCAGCGCTGGTCAGAGATGCTCCAGCCTTTTTAGCATTTTTTTGTTAAAGCTGTGCACCACATCATATTATTGTTTGCATGCTGCTGAATTTTCAAGATTCTAACTCTCTGGAATACTGCAATAAGCAAGTTATTTATAAGGAGTTTTCTTGTTTGATGTCGTATCAAACACCAAAGTTAAAAAGATAGAGAGACAGAGAGAAATGACTTTCATTAGTTTTCATTTGAATGGCTACCAAGGCAATATCACTTAAAGAAGAACACTTAATTATAATACAATCAGTATATGCTAATATTACCATACATGGATACAAAAATAGCACCTTGTTTACATTAAGTGGAAATATTGAAAAAAGAGTATCTGTGTTTAAGTTTCACACAACAGTGAATATAGGCTATAGAACTTATTCTCCACGTATGAGCGGGCGCAGCCATTTGAGCCGTTTTGTCTCGAGACTTCCGGTCTCATTCACTTCAATTCATTTTTAGACATTAAAAACAGCTCATTTTGCTGCTTAATGTTGCAAACTGATGTTTTCTTATTATATTATTCTATTTGGTCTGTATAATCATGCAAACACTTGTTTGGAGAGCGAGTAGTTTGACCGTTTTCTGCCGTTTATTATTCCTAGTCATTTCTCCCATATCGACTGAATCGGAAGTTCTAAAAACAATCGCAAAAACGACCGCACTTCAGCATTGAAGAATAAGGTCAATACCTCACAAATGAAGAGATTTGACCAGATACTTAGTCTGCTGATGGTAACCGAGTCAGCAGATTTTTACTTTGTGTATTATTACACAAATACGTTAGCATACTGTTTACATTTATGGCTTACTTATGTTAACACAGACCTTACAAGATTTTACTATTTATTTATATATTTACTGGCCTTATATTTACTTCATAACTTAAAGGCTGCGTGGCTACAGGACCTCCTGAAACCAGCGATGCATGAACATCCTGTAGTCTCCACTGATCCCTGCTTACTAAGTAGCACCCCCACTGAGTGGCATGGACTGCTCGACTAGTTGGGGTGCACATTTGCTTTAAAAAGACGAAATCCCCCTCACTGTGTAACAGAACACGACCAACTTTCCCACTGTGTAAATATTGGTAGGCCTCGGTACTTTTATAAGTCTTTATAAACGCTCCATCTACTCCTTGTGACAGGACAAAGTAATTAAAAATGTCCCCTCAAGTTACCTCTGGCTCATATCGTCCACCCACATTAGCAGTAACGATGAATGGGGTAATATGGGACCATCTGATCGCTGCCGGGAGGTTTCACTGTACTCCCAACTCAAAACATTTACTGAACTAGCATTATATGCCATTTTTTTTAAAATGACAGCTAACTATACTATTTAATGACTTTTCGAATCAGTCATCTGATGTACTGTGTCCGTGTACCGGTAGTTGGATGGGCGGGACGGAATAAGGTCAATATATTATCATTTAAACTATTGACTATACCAAAATTTGGACAAATGTCAAAATTACATAGCAAAATTAACCACAGCTCAGCTCAAAGCTCTTTTGAGACTTCTGCAAAGGAAGATTTACAGTAGATTCTTTAATTCATTTGTTTTTTGCTTTTTTCTCTCACTCTCAAATATTCATTCATTCATTTCCTTTTCGGCCCCCTGTATTAATCCGGGGTCACCACAGCTGAATGAACCGCCAACTTATCCAGCATATGTTTTACGCAGCGAATGCCCTTCCAGCTGCAACCCATCACTGGGAAACATCTATACGCACTCTTTCACACACCATATCTACTGTAAATGGGCGTCATGGTGGTACAGTGGGTAACACGTTCGCCTCACAGCAAGAAGGTTGCAGTTTCGAGCCTCGGCTGGGTCCAGTGTTTGCGTGGGTTTCCTACCGGAAGCTTCCCCAACAAGTCCAAAGACATGTGTACAGTATAGGTGAATTGGGTAAGCTATATTGTCTGTAGTGTATGAGTGTGGGTGAGTGTGTATGGATGCTTCCCAGAGATGGGTTGCAGCTGGAAGGGCATCCGCGGCGTAAAACATATGCTGGATAAGTTGGCGGTTCATTCCGCTGTGGCGACCCTAGATTAATAAAGGGGCTAAGCCGAAAAGAAAATGAATGAATGAATATTTGAGAGAGAGAGAGAAAAAGTACGAAACGAAATGAATACATCTGGTCCCTGACAATACGCTGCGCTCTTATGAAACAAAATGATTGGTCTGTGCAAGAAACTGAACATTATTACTTTAATTCACATCATTCAGATGTTCTGTTCTCCTGGTCTCATTCAGAACGGCAAAGCACCAAACTAATTTTGCCACCATGCTTATAATTCCCATCTCCACTTATAGCCCTCGGAAATAATAACAATAATGCATAGTATCATCTATCCGGAGACGAGAACCTATCAGCTCACATTAAATCCATCTCCAATGTTCTCGCCATCTTGCTGTTGCGCAAGTCTGATCTCCCTCATAATCGAACACTTCTTTTTTCCATTTATCTGGCCCTTATGACCTAATCAGGGTGTAATTATGAATTGGAAAATAGAGGAATGGGAATAAAGTTGGTAATAAGGCTGATTAACATTTTGACAGTGGCCTGTGATAGCGACGTCGGAGCATCCCAATTCGTCATGGATAACTCAATCATCTCCTTTATGTGTTCGGAAAATGGAGTCATTTGCATATATACCATTTCCAATTTGCTCACTTCCAGTTGCTCTCCTGCTTGTTCTCAGTGTCTGGGAACATCTAACACTGCATTCACAATATCTGGCTCAATATTTGGTTCACTGGCTTGTTCACTCACTTAAAAAGTGACCCAATTATGATTTTGGAATATAACTTTCCAGCAGACTTTAATATTAGGTCAGATTTGGGTCGCCAGCATCTAAGGACAATGTTATTTTGATATCTAATGACGACAAGAAATTATGTTCATAATTTGAATGATTTTAGGTTGTCAAAAGTGACCAGAATCCAACATCGAGGCAACATTTTAAACCAACATCATATTCATGTGGAAGACTGACATTTGTTAGGTATGTTGGCCAAAATCCAACATCTGATAGACGCAGGGCTCGAAATTTTGATTGAGGCTCACTGTGGTGCAGTCGGTAGCACAATCGCCTCACAGCAAGAAGGTCGCTGGTTCGAGCCTCGGCTGGGCCAGTTGGCATTTCTGTGTGGAGTTTGCAAGTTCCTCCCATGTTGCCATGGGTTTCCTCCGGGTGCTTCGATTTCCCCCACAAGTCCAAAGACATGCGCTATTGGTGAATTGGGTAAGCTAAATTGGCCCTAGTGTATGTGTGTGAATGAGTGTGTATGGAAGTTTCCCAGTGATGGGTTGCAGCTGGAAGGGCATTCGCTGTAAAAACATATGCTGGATTATTTGACGATTCATTCTGCTGTGGCGACGCCAGATTAATAAAGGGACTAAACCGACAAGAAAATGAATGATTTGGGAGCATTTGTGCAAGTGCATAAAAAAATTTGCCGTGCGACCAAATTTCACTGCGAAAAGTTCAACATGTGAAGATTTTGGAGAAATTCGAGCAGTATGCATCTTTGTGTCTGTAACGCGAAACACAGCGCTCAAGATTACAGCAGTTTTCATATCAACTTGTTGAGGTAAACAAAGCCTACAATGCTTGCCCCGCCTCCAAGCTCTTCTGATTGGCCCACTGTGCTAAAACAGAGCGCAAATGGATTGGTTAGTCCCTCAGTTAATGCCCTCTGAATTCAGAAGACAGGGAGCAACAACCGTGAAGACTCATTTCTTTAGTTGTTTGTGTTGTGAGATTTTCCAACACATGTTTTGTCAAACTGATGAAGATCCTTTCCTAATTTGCCGGTGTATTTTGAGAATTGTATGTGTTCCCTTAAATTGTATGTGCATATTAAATTGTATGTGTTCTCTTAAAGTGTTTAGCTCTCTCGGCCACCGTTATATAATGTTAAATGTCGGGAAAAAAAATCCGATTTGAGAACCAGGATGAACTGTGGTAAAAGTGAAGTAACTAAATTCGGAACTGCCTGAATTCAATTCAATTCAATTACTCTTATATGTATAGCGCTTTTACAATGTAGATTGTGTCAAAGCAGCTTCACATGGATTATAGTAATTTGAAACAGTGTCAGTCCAGTTTTCAGTGTTGAAGTTCGTTTTAGCTCAGTTCAGTGTGGTTAATATTCACTGCTGAGAGTCCAAACACTGGAGATTAATCTATCGATGCGCAACCCTACAAGTCCCGAACCATGCAAGCCAGTGGCGACAGCCCCAAGGAAAAAACTTCACCAATTGGCGAAAGTAAAGGATTAAAAAACCTCGAGAGAAACCAGGCTCAGTTGGGCACGACCTTTTCTCCTATGGCCAGACGTCTTGTCCAGAGCTGCTGTCTAAAATGAGTCTGAAATGAGTAGCCAGTAATTTGGTCACACTTTATTTTGATGGTCCGTTTGTTGAATTTAAGTTACATTGCAACTAATTCTCATTAGATTATAAGTAGACTGTTAGGTTGGGGTTTGGGTTGAGGTTAGGGGTTGGGTTAGTGTAAGTTGACATGTACTTGCAAAGTTTCTTATAGTCAGTTAAATGTCTGTTGAATGTCAGTATCAACAGATATTAAGTAGACAGTCTACTAATACTCAATTGGACCATCGAAATAAAGTGTTACCAGTAATTTAATTAAATTACTTACTGTCCAAATCTGACCAATCACAACAGACACAACAGACAACTAAAAAGTTGATACTTTTGTGTATTAAGAGACAATTTAAAGGGTTTTTAACCTTGGATGTACATAAATCTATCATAGAAGGACTTCAAAAAAAAAAATTACACAGTAAAAGAAGTAGTGTCAATTCAACACTTAAAGTGTTGATTTTAACACTACTGAAGATCACACATGGTCCTAATCTATCAAGTATTAAGAGTACACCGTGTGTAGTGTTCAAGTTGAAGTGTAATATTGGTACTCTAAAGTGCTGAATAAATACAGACAGTGTAGAATGTTACACATTTATAGTTATCAAGGTTTTATACTTAAGGGCATTTAACACCCACTAGTGTTGTTATTACTCTACAAGTGTCATCAAGAAAGCACTCAATTCAATTCAATTCACCTTTATTTGTATAGCGCTTTTACAATGTAGATTGTGTCAAAGCAGCTTCACATAGAAGATAATAGTAAATTGAAAGTGTCAGTCCAGTTATTAGTGTTGGAGTTCAGTTCAGTTCAGTTCAGTGTTGTTTAATATTCACTACTTAGAGTCCAAACACAGAAGAGTAATCCATCAGTGCACAGCTCTAGCTGCAGTCTAGGCGCCGGAGGCTGGAGAACTCGAGGCTCGTCTGTCCTTGGAGGGTCACAGGAATCAGTCTCATGCTTGTTACTACGCCAAGCACCAAGCAGCTGCTCAGGATACAGCGTGGTCCAGGATTATGGAACCTTGGAATCGTCTCGTCGCGGGTCTTGGATCGCATTCGTGGCACTGCATAGTCTCTGGGGGCCTCAGGATGAGTATCCCCTGGTGGAAATAGAGAACATGTAGAATAATTTGCATAGCTGCTGTTCATAGTGTACATAAACGAGATGCAGCACATTCATGCATCATACTGCTATGTGATGTATTGAGTGTATGCTTTACTAAAAAGATTTTAGAAGGTTTTTAATCTAGTTTTGAACTGCGAGAGTGTGTCTGAGCCTCGGACATTATCAGGCTCGACCTCCTTTACTTGACTTTGCTGTTCTAGGTACTACCAGAAGCCCTGAGTTTTGAGATCTTGAAGAGCGGGTTGGATTGTAGCAAGACAGAAGGTTGGTTAGATAAACAGGAGCACTCCTATTAGTGTACCATTAATTTTTACACTGTTCTGTGGTGTATGTCTTATATATCGCGATCTTTTGCACTTATAGTGTCAAAGGAAAATCACATCATATTGCACCTAGCACACTGTCAACACTGTCGTTAACACTGTATATTGTTAATTCAACATTTTTGGAGTTATTGACATGCAACACTGCATTTTTTACACTGTTGATTTTACTGTGTAGAAACGTTTAAAATAATATCAGCACTAAATCCCATCACAAGCCGTGGTTGTAATGGAATCAGTTTCAGAAGAAAACAAAACGGATTACCCAAATGTTACGTAATTTGTTTAAAATGCCTACATTTGGGTTGTGAGAGGCCGAAAGATGTCCTTCCTGACTTTCTGCGTCCACGGTGAAGGTTATGCATGGAATCGTCCGCTCACTGCTGCTCAAGTGTGAAAAATATGTATTTAGATATACTGGAAGTGTGAAGTGGGTCAGTGCTCTTCATGCCTGGCCCAGGTCTGCCGATTAGTTAGGACTGCCTTTCTCTGGGGTCGCTGGATGGTAATGAATGTTTCTTCATGCTTGCCACTCCATGTGTGACATTTGTGTGTCATTTGATCAGTCGTCTGCTCTTTCCCAGCTCTGGTGTGATCAAGCAGAAAATATGGGCCCATTTTAATTCCTCATAGACGCCATGTAGAAAAACACAGGACGTTTATGGACAGTGGAGAGTTTTCATTAGGAAGCTGAATATGTGAGAATCTGTGAGTGGAGATATGTATTATTATTAACATGTATTATTAACATGTATTATTATTATGATTATTATGATTATTATGATTATTATGATTATTATTATTATTATTATTATTATTATTATTTATTTATTTTTACCCTCAATATGAAGCAGCTTTAACATCCATGGTGGCATTTTATAATGTATATAAAAGTAAAATAAATAAATGAATTAAAAATACATTGTTATTATTATTATTAGTGGTAGTAGTAGTAGTAGTAATAATAGCACACTCTCAGAAATAAAGGTGCGCAAGCTGTCACTGGGGTGGTTCCTTTTCAAAAGGGTTTACATTCAAAAGTGTTCCTCTTAAAATTTTTAGGTACTAATATATACTTCTGATGTGTATGGACCCAAAAAGTACAAATGTGTACCTTTTGAAAAGGTACCACCCCAGTGACAGCTTTGTACCTTTTCTGAGAGTGTATTAATAATAATAATAATAATAATAATAATAATAATAATAATAATAATA
>CAIGQQ010038854.1:7117270-7128789 GCA_903798035.1 Danio albolineatus | reverse complement strand
TATATATATAAAGAGAGAGTCTCCCGCAAACGCATAGAGACTCCTAGATACCCGCAAACGGATGATAATCTCCCGGAAATCGGGCTCAAATACGTCGCGCACCCCTCTCTACCGCATTCCGTCTTGGACTTCACCACACACGTCGCACGCACTCCGCATACAACCCCACCAGGTCTTCACTTACACTAAAGCCTGTCTGAAACAATAAATGCATAACGCCGCATAGTCTGTCTGAGTCTGTCCTCATTTCGCAGTGTAGCCTAAATATAGTCAGAAATGGGGGTTATTCTGAAAAGAGACTCAGTTGTTGTTGTTTTTAGATGATTTAAAAGTGTGGACCACTATTTTCTTTTTGATCCTCACAATTTTGGAATCCAGTCGCGGGCCGGATTGAATGGCTCAGACGGCCAGATTCAGCCCACAGGCTGCCAGTTGATGATCAGTGCTGTAGACCATGTATAAAATTATCTCTGTGTGTGTGTGTGTGTACAGTATGATTCAGTCAACTGTTGGCAAAAGCGCTAGTATAGATACCTAGATAGCATCATTGTGTGTTTCCCTGTAATGCTTTATTTACACATTCTTTTCTCTTTATTTATTTATTTTGCATTTAAACATGTTTCCAGCTTTTAATTATCTTCAGTTGCTTTGAAAATGACAGATGCTGGATCTCTGAGCATGCACACCAATGCAGACTACCACAATCATTCATGTGGAGACGGCTGCCATCCTTTTTTACCCCACAGTTCTTCCCTCGGAAAAATCCTCCGCTCGGCTATTAATTGTATTCTCTTCCGAACACTTGTAAATGAGCTTCATGTGACTAATTAACAGCAAAATGATGCATTATGGACACACACCGACTTCGCTGGCTATTTCTCTTTGCCATCGAAATGATAAAGAGCGCACAAGGAACACTACTGTCCTTGTTGTTTAATGGAGGGTTTATTGTTGTATATTAAAATCTCCCCAATTAATCCTGGTCCAAGTCTATATCCAACCCAAAGTCCTGTCAGAGCCCAATTTGTCTTCATAATTGTTTTTTAACAATGGTTGGCACTGGATTTATGGAGGATAAACACTGCTTTAGAGATGCCAGGCACCAACAAAACACCTTTATGGTTCTGTGTGACAGAAATGAATAAAGAATGCTCCTTTGAAATGACTTTGACCTTTTAAACGGGTCAGGGAGAAGTCCACTTTTATGGCTGTTTTACCTTCTTAAAACATGAGGATTCTAGAAAGTTCTGCACAATATACAGCAAATGATCTACACTGTAAAAAAAAAAAAGCAGGGTTCCACACAATTCATTCATGCTGTCGCAACACAAATCGGTTAAGTTACATTAACAAGTTTAAATGGATTGAACATAAAACAAGTTGTCCCGAAAAATATCTAAAGAATTGTGTTGTTTCAGCTCATTTTATATAAGTAGCAGCAAAAAATATGTATTTTTAAAGTATATTTTATGTTGAATTTGCCACAGATAACCAAAATTACAATAATCCCACTATAAGAAATCTCTTAAAAGTACTAATATATTTTTATTTGTGTGTGACTTTACATTCTGTTAGTGTTGCCAGATATAGCTGACTTTTTCCAGTCCGAAAGCTGTCCGCACACACACAAGCACGCACGCACACACGCACACACACACACACACACAACCACACAAAAACGGCCAAAATATTAATTAATATTTTATTAAATTAATTTTAATTGAAATTAACCAACACTGTAAAACCCAAAAGTCAACTTCATCAAATGAAATGAGTGTAGTTAACTCAAAATTTACTGAAAGTTAATTCTACTCATTTGAAAGGAGTTTTGAACTCAGTGTTGAAGGGAATGAGTTAATTAAATACCTCATTATTTAAATGGAGTAAGTACACAGTACTCATATAGGCTAGTTTATTTTAACTCAAACGGTTTGAGTTCCTTTAACTTATTGGGTTTAACAGTACTCAGTTGGTTTGAGTTCTCTTCATTTATTGGGTTTTACTGTGCTCAAATTGCTTCGTTTACTCAAAAGAGCAGCTCAGCAGGGTGTTTTCACACCGCTAGTTTGGGAAAGGTCAGGAAAGTGGGTGTGTCCAGCTCTGTTTAGGTGAGAGTGTCGGGGGCTGATCACACACTTACCAAATCTGTAGAGACAGGACAATCAACATAAACTGGAGCCGTGTGTTTTTTTAAAAGGAGACGAGTGGCAAATCTGGATTTCATCATTTCCAGATGTGAAAAGCTCTCGAGTAAAACATGTTCCTTATAAACGCATTTCTGCCGCGTGTCGCATGCACTGTGGTCCACACGTGAGTCCAGCTGCGCTCTCGTAGCGGGAAATGAAAACAAAACCTTCATTGCAGCACATAAACACAACACTGGCGACCTGTGTCTCCAAACAATTCTTGTTCTTCCACTTGTTTTGGCAACACAACGTGGCGTCTCTTTGCCATCTGAACACTGCAACAGGTAAAAACAATCTTCGAAGCTATCATGCATATTAATGAAGTTGCACTGCATACACAATAGAGCGCGCTGATTGGTTTGAATCAAGTCTTTCTCGTGAATTAAAGCTGCACACTCAAAGACATCACGATGCACTGGCCAGTACAGACGTCCAGTCTCCACGCTGGAATACTTGCAAGGATCTAATCAGCATGACGCAGCTTCAAAAATTCCGGAAGAACGAAACCGGAAGAATGAACTTGCTCGAAATAACGCAAAAACAACCAATTTTCACATTTTAGTGAAATACATGTGTCCTAATAGTGTTTATAGCACCATGGGACACACTGTCAACAGCTTAAAAAATGTGTTCTGGTGTTTCGTGACCCTTTAAATTCACAGTACTCATTAGGATTAGTTTTTGAACTTTGCAATCAGTTTCTTCAAATGGTTTGAGTTACCTTAACATTTTGGGTTTTACAGTGTAGTTACTATAACTAATAATTTTACATATTTTTTTTTAACCATATACAGCAACTAACACCAGCAGTCACAGAACTACAACATAACAGGATCACATCGAAACAATGCCCTCCTCTCACACACACACTGCACTTATTGTTGTGTTGACTACACTACCTACTAGAGCATGTTTTACTTTCGAAATGGGTATAACTTCATCCCATTTAGCATTTCAAATTCTTTTGAATATAATTAGGTGCTGCTCGTCAATCAGACAGTGCTTCTAGGTTTGTTCTTGCCGTCAATTGCGAAAAAAATGATTGATAAAAATGTTATCATAAACCGCTGTGAGCTTAACTGCAGGCTTTGAGTTTAAATGCAGATTTTAATACAACTTTCCTTCACCTTCTCTTGAGGGTGTGCCCCCTTTGCACTATGCACTGGTCACTACTAACCGAATGGAGTAGGAGCACACAGTTATGTTTTATTGTATAAGTTGCATATAAAATTTACCTTTCAAAACTTGTGTCCAGAGTTTGTCAACCCAATGGCATTTTTTACCCGCACAATTAAATTCAAAACCACTAAATCTGGCAACACTACTTACTGTTACAAAATTTGGGTGTTGGAAAGATTTTATATTGTTGAAAGTATCTTATTTTCACCATTGTTCCAATTATTTTAATATTTTTCATACAGTAAAATCAGTAATAATTGTGAAATAGCATTACAATCTGAAACTATGTTATCATATTTTTGGTCACACTTTATGTTGATGGTCCGTTTGTTGAATATAAGTTACATTGCATCTACATGTCAACTAATTCTCATTAGATTATAAGCAGACTGTTAGGTTGGGGTTAGGGTTGGGGTTAGGGGTAGGGTTCGAGTAAGTTAACATGTACTTAGTCAGTTAAATATCTGTTGAATGTCTGTATCAACAGATATTAAGCAGACAGTCTACTAATACTCAAATGGACCATCAAAATAAAGTGTTACCACATTTTTAATTTACTTTCAAGTCTTATTTTTCCCATGCATGTAAAGCAGATTTTTCAGCATTATTTCTGCAGTATTTTCCTTCGGAAATCATGTGATACACCAAATAAACTAAATACTAAGACTATATGAGCATATTCACATTATTTACAATCAGCATTTAGAAGCAAGAAGTAACTTTGAGATTAATGATGGTGCGTTAACCTGTTTTAAATCAGATTAACTAATGAAAATCAACATTTAACATCTCCATAATTTAATTTTGGTAACATTTTTTCGTCACACTTTATTTTGATGGTCCGTTTGTTGAATTTAAGTTACATTACAACAAATTCTCATTAGATTATAAGTAGACTGTTAGGTTGGGGTTAGGGGTAGGGTTAGTGTAAGTTGACATGTACTTGAAAGTTTCTTATAGTCAGTTAAATGTCTGTTGAATGTCAGTATCCACAGATATTAAGTCTACTAATACTCAAATGGACCATCGAAATGAAGTGTTACCCATTTTTTTAGCTTATCATGCACAATTATAGGGCAGCTTGACCCAAGCTTGAATCGGAAATAACCACAGTTTAACACTCTGACAATTCTCCTCTGAACAGGTCCATTGCTAGTAGTTATGGAGGTTTAATCTTTTTTGCTATAATGGCATTGATTGGTACTAAATGTAAAAGCCGTTGTAATATTACACAGAAGCTTAGCTTGAGGAAGTAAATCCTCATTTTATGGACAGGACCCCTCTTGGTGTGCATTAAAGGTTTATTAAGAGGTTTTCTTAAGGTAATAAAGATCAAGTCCGAGCATAAATGAAGCCTTAGATCATCTGTGGAGAAATATAAGCGCAGAACAAACCTAATTATTTCTCCATATGAGGAAGACGGAAAACTGCAGGAAGCCAATTAGGAAGGCCATAAGACATGTTATTCTTTCTTCAGAAATATCATTGAGTTTAAAAAGAAAAAAGAGTATTTCCTATTGCCTGCACTTCTTTCACTTAATTGGTAAAAATCCAATGTCACAATCATTGTGGCAAGTAGACTCCCACAGTGCCCTTGTACAATTTGAAAGGTTCCTAATTTTCCTAGTTTCCTTAATATTTTGGTGGCCTCTTACAACAAATTTATGAATCCACTTTCAAAAATACTTTAATTTTCTCATAAAATATATAGCAGCATTGGCTTGTTTGTCAGAGGATCTTGTCTCTCTATACCCTACCTGCTCTGCTGTGATTAAACAGTTGAATCTACTTGGCTGTAATTGGTCAGATGATTGGCCCGGTGTTTTGTGATTGGTCTATTACATACAGTATGTATCAGAAGCCAAAATGTTCCAGGTCTCAGCTACAATTGCAGCGTTTACAGGGGTAAAATTGACGTTATTTACAGAATTAAAGGGATACAAGAACAACTGGACCAAGACTTGAAACTCCTTTCACTCAGTTTGGTTGAGAATCAATTATTTTTTGAGAAAAAAACTTCAGTACTTTGAAAAACAGCTGTGTTGATAGCTATAGTGGCATAAATAGTATGAAAGAAGTATTAATGATTTATTTATGGGGCAGTGGCACTACATTCATTTCGAATGTTTCATTCATTCATTCATTTTCTTTTCAGCTTAGTCCCAGCATTTTTTACAGTGTAGGCAATGTATTTTATTGCGTTTAAACAAAACAGGGTTTTGGGAGCGTGTTTGAATACTGACATATACACATAATTAATAATAAGGGAGAAATCCCTTATTATGATGGGCATATCCCTTATTTTTACATCCCAATGTTAACAGGTATGCAAACAATGTAAAGCACACAGCACATCTACACTCTAAAAAAAAAAAGGTGCTAAATAGCACCAAAACTGGTTCTTCATAACGAGGGACGAACCTTTTTTTGGTGCTATACAGCACCTTAAAAAATAGGTGCTATATAGTACTTTTGTCAAATGGTGCTATATAGCACCTATATTTTAAGGTGCTCATAATGTTACTTTACCCTTTCTGCAAATAAAACCGGCATAAGAGTTATGAGAATTAGCTATAAGAACAAGTGCTTACCAGTAGTAGTGGTGCTATATAGCACTTTAAACCCCCCAAAGAACCACTGAAAAACCTTTATGGTGCTTTAAAGGTTCTTTACACAGTAAAAGTGCTATATAGCACCCTGACCACCTTAAAGAACCACTGAAGAACCACTGAAGAACCACTGAAGCACCTTTATGGTGCTTTAAAGGTTCTTTACACACCTTAAAATACCTCAAATACCGTAAAGAACTACTGAAGAACCACTGAAGAACCTTTTTTTTTAAGAGTGTACTGTAGTTCCCTGGATATTATTTGCTAAATTACGAGATGAAGTAAAACCACACCAACAACAGTTTCCTAGACAGATCATTGCCAGTTGTTCAATCCCCAGAGACTCGCATATATTCAGCGCATCCTAACGCTCCACAATGCTAAGCAGAGATGACAGTGCACTGCTGTCAGAGTTAGACGTCGACGACTATTGTTCTTCGTTTCTCCCTCTCACCTCTAAAGATTTATATTTAACCCGACTTCCCTCAGCATTGTGGCGGGGAAAAGGAAGGTTTAGAACGGTAGACGGTTTGAGAGTTTTGCGATTATGAGGAGGCAGAATTACGGCAGCTGCTGTAACGTGGCGGTTGTGCCTTTTGTGTCTTTGGTTCATGTGCAATAAATCCCTGCAGAGATCACCTGACCCCGACTGCTACTCTGAATCGTATCTCAGCGCATGAGCTGGCACCTTGGGATACGTGTTAACAAGGAGAGCGAGGCAGACATGGAACACACAGAACACAGTCTTGTGCTCGGAATTAACAATTAAAAACAGACGCCAAAGGGATTACTCTCTCAACTGCTTTGGAACGGCTCCGGAGAACGAAAGCTACAGGAAACAAGCTCAGGAAACAATGTACAGTATGAGTGTGTGTGGCTGCTTCTCTGTACTGGGTTGGGGCTGGAAGGGCATCCACTGTGTAAAACATATGCTGGAATAGTTGGTGGCTCATTTCTGAAATAGAGATTAAGCCAAAGGAAAATGAATGAATGAATGAAAATTAGAATTCAAATATGAAATACCCTGTTCTGCAAACCTGAATGCCAAAAATAAAGGTCTTTATAAAATATTGCTCATAATTAAACTAAATGGGAGCTAAAACAACACCGGATCTCACTTTATTGAATTGTTGCACAACATAAGATAAATACAAATTAAGGGGTGAATTATACCTTTAAAACTGGCCTTCCCACTGAGAACTGTTTTATCTATTTAGCCAATCAATCTCTCCATGTTACAGGGGCCCGCTCTTCCTGAAAATAACCAGTGTTTATCATAGTTTGGTGTTATTCAGGAAAGCATTTAAGGCAATTATGGACAATCTGAACGAGGGTGATTAAAAAGTAATAGCCCAAAAAATGTGCAAATCCAAATCTGAGTGCAGTTTTACCAAATGGGATTTCAATGAATGAGAAAAGCATTAATAAATACTCATATTTCACATTTGGTTTAATGTGAGCGTGAGATATTGAATTGGATATTATTGCATCATACAAAAAAATCCATTTAGTTTCTTTGCAGCAGACAAATTTAGCTCATCAGAATCAAAACGATAATGGCTCTTTGATAGCTTCAAAAATTCGGATGATTACAGCGTTCTGCTTTTTTTGTCATCACCTCTCTTTGTACATCAGTTCTGTTCTAGTCAGTCAGATGAGGGTATTGCTTTTTTCAGACTGCTTTCAGTTAAAATGGGTTCTGTTTTCTAAAGTTTTAACCATGAGAGAATAATAAATGAAATAATAATACAAATGCTCATGAGATGCTTTAATCTGAGATCAAAACTGAGGACAAATCTGGAAAATTATGACAGAATTTTATTATGTTGTGCATCATATTTTAAAACTCTGGAGTTTGAAAATGAGAATTCATTCATTAATTTTCCTTCAGCATAGTCTTTTTTTCAGAGGTCACCACAGTGGAATGAACCGCCAACTATTCCAGCACACTCATATACTGCAGCCAATTTAATGTATTCAATTCACCTATAACGCATGTGTTTGGACTGTAGGGGAAGCACCCTGAGGAAACCCACGCCAACACAGGGAGAACATGAAAACTCCACACAGAAATGCCTACTGACCCAGCCAGGACTTGAAACAGCAAGCTTCTTGCTGAGAGTGCTAACCACTAAGCCACCGTGCCACTCCAAATGAAAGTATTTCATTCCAAATGATGTATTGCAGCTCTGGCGAAACGTCACAACAGGGATTACTCATTATTATTTAAGTTTATACTTTGTATTTACTTATGGAGCCCTTAATCATACTATAATGTTTCTGTACGGGCAGTTGATCATTCCAGTGATCCATTTTAAGCTTGTTTTAATGAGGATGTTCATAAGGAGCTTAAAAATCATACAACAAATCCCAGAATAATAAACTAATCTTGTATTAGTATGGCATTAAACTAGAATAAACAGAATACATACCTCAATATAAATCTGATCTCATCTAATGAATGTTACACTGTGGTTTTATTTTATTTTATTTTATTTTATTTTATTTTATTTTATTTTATTTTATTTTATTTTATTTTATTTTATTTTATTTATTTTATTTTATTTTATTTTATTTTATTTTGGGAAACCGGAGCACCCGGAGGAAACCCATGTGAACACGGGGAGAACATGCAAACTCCACACAGAAATGCCAACTGACCCAGCCAAGGCTCAAACCAGCGACCTTCTTGCTGTGAGGCGACAGCACTACCTACTGCGCCACCGTACGTCACCCTATTATTTATTTATTTTTTATCGTTAAATGGATACGCTTAAAATATTCTGTGTTGTTTCAATTAAATGTGGGTAAAATATGGACAGATTCAACTACTGTGTTTGCCATATTTTACCCAAATTAAAATGAATCAAAATGAGTTGACATCCAATTATTATTATTTTTTTTAAACATTAAATCACATTTAAGAAAATTTATCTCAAAACTGGTCTTTTTGTGTCATTGGTTATCATCTTTTTGAGTGAAAAATGCATATAGGGTAGATTAAATTATTACCCATGATACATGGCATTGGTTGTCTTATAAATTGTGAAAATTGTAAATGTTTACAATATTTATAGATGGGCAAAATCTGAACTATTTCTAGCATGTACACTACCTGACAAAAGTTTTAGGAATAGCAAATAATAGCTTGACTTCTAGTTGATCATTTGGTTTCAGAAGGGGCTTATATGAAAGGCAAAAGCCTCTAGATTATACTTGTATTGGATCATACAGTACCTTGATTTTTAATGATTTAATTAGGACAGTAAGGTCTGACTTTGCTTAGAGAAAAGTCTTGTCACTTAACAGAAATAATGTACAGTGTAGAACAGGGATCAACAAACTTGTTCCTGGAGGGCCGGGGTCCTGCAGATTTTAGCTCCAACCCTAATCAAACACACCTGAACAAGCTAATCAAGTTCTTACTAGCTGTACTTGAAACATTCAGACAGGTGTGCTGAGGCAAGTTGGAGCTAAACCCTGCAGGGACACCGGCCCTCCAGGACCGAGATTGGTGAATCCTGGTATAGAATATAAAGTCATGGTGCAGTGAAAAAATAATTAATATTGTGTATGACTCCCATGAGCTTGGAGGACTGCATCCATACATCTCTGCAATGACTCAAATAACTTATCAATAAAGTCATCTGGAATGGCAAAGAAAGAGTTCTTGCAGGACTCCCAGAGTTCAACAAGGTTCTTTAGATATATCTTCAATGTATCATCTTCCATCAATTTTCCATCTTAACCCCAGACATGCTCAATAATGTTCATGTCTGGTGACTGAGCTGGCCAATCCTAGAGCACCTTAACCTTCTTTGCTCAGGAACTTTGATGTGGAGGCTGAAGTATGAGAAGGAGTGCCATCCTGCTGAAGAATTTGCCCTCTCCTGTTGTTTGTAATGTAATGGGTAATGGGAAATGCTGTTTGGCACCGTTAACAATTTAGCTACAATTTTTATCCACCAAACCGCTGTAAACAACCACAATCTTCAGCAGCGATGCAGTGTCTCTCTATGCGGACGCCTTTCCTGCATTCTACATCTCAGATAATGAACTCATAAAAGATTTGTTTCATATGACATACACATGCTTATTCCGAATATATGTGAAAGACATGTAACGGGCTGAGTTAGGTAAAAAAAAAAAATACAGAATAGCTCGTTTTATTATTATGTTACTCACATTATGTTAGCTGACCTATCAGAGTCTCTTGAGGGTGGGCCTTCATGCCGTTTTCATGTTAGCTGATTATAATCAACGTAAGATATATGCAAAAATAGCGTAAAGCATGAGCACACGTTGCTTTGCATCTTATAAACACAACCAAGCCTTACAATTATTCTGGACCACCCCTTTAATGTTTATTCTAATACTTTAAAGACAAAACTGGAAATATGCTAATTGTAATGCAGGAACCAGAGTTATGAGGATTGTAATATGTATTTATAAACAATAAAATATTGCTTCTGCAGTGTGTAAAGTAGAGACCAGGAACTAAATTATTCTTGGGATTTGTAAGAACTGGCTCAATGAAAATTCCCAGGTAGTTAATTCCCACAAAGGGGATAATAACAATCCTAATGAGCTTCTAAGCCTGGCGGATCCCAGCTTCCATCCATTCAGCGCTCTGGCTTTGATCCTAGACCCGTGTTTCAGGACGCTCACAGGGGTCTGTTCTACCTAACGCTAATTCCCTGAATACACTCATCTACAGGATTCAGAGCTGGACTACATCACACCGCAGAGCAGAGGATCCAGACATGGTCATAGAGGATCAACCTCAGACACAGCACATATAAAGGATGCATGACTGGAGCTTTGTGTTCTGCAAAATAATAAACCACTGCTTTCATTATAGTTTCCTACATTACGGAAAATAAGTGGAGACTTGCTGGATGGAAAGCTGCAGTGAGGCTGTCACAATGTTTCATACACTAACTAATGAACTGAATTTAATTAATTTACATCTAATTTAAGGTGAATTTTTTCCTTCAGTAAAACATTGAAGATGAAACCGTGGTCCTTTTGTGATTTACAAAATGCACGTCAATGGCTATCCAAACATATACAATATTAAAAAGGATAGTTTCAACCCTGACTTGTATAAAATGTGGAGAAACCCAATGGGTGGGATTCACTTATTATTATTTTTTTTAACCATTTACATTACATGTTATTTATCAAAGTCATAATTTGTAGTCCTCTTGTGAAATTGTTTAGCATAGAGAATATTGTTCAAGATATCTTTAAACATTGTTTTAATAATTTGTTTCGATTAACTTTATTTGGAAAGATAATAGTATCCAGCTTTAACTGCCGTTTAAAGGTTTAACTAGATAATTTGGTTAATTAGGCAATAATTGGACAACAGTACTTTTCAGAAGAGATAAACCCTGGGGTAAGAATATTATGAGGCTTGATTGTGTGTGTGTGTGTTTATATAAACCTACCAACCAACCAGCCAACTAACTGAATTAACCAACCAACCAACAAATCAAATCAAATCAAATCAAATCAAATCAAATCAAATCAAATCAAATCA
>CAIGQQ010038854.1:7090447-7113749 GCA_903798035.1 Danio albolineatus | reverse complement strand
AATAATAATAATAATAATAATAATAATAATAATAATAATAATAATAAAAATAATAATAAAATAATAATAATAATAATAATAATAATAATAATAACAGCAACAACAACAACAACAACAACAACAATAACAACAATAATAGTATAATAAAAATAAAGTAATAGTGGTAGGAATAGTAGAAAAAATTGCATAAAGGTTCAGAACAAATTGTGCATGAATAAATAATGAACAGTGAATCCACTTTTATGCTAAAGAAAAAAGTTTTCCTCAGGAGCCTTTACTGTAACAGCAATGCAGCATTTCAAACTCAATTAGCCTCTTTAGGAGAACATGCAATTTAATGACAATATTCGAGTGAACGTCTACAGTATTTTCTCCCCTAACTTAATCTAGGTTGTACAAATTTGCTACTTATATATATGCAAACCCCTACAAAACAGATCTGCAAATGGGAAATGACAGATTTAGCAAAAGCAATGACCAACTGCTGGCTCACTGTCACGGTGTTTCCCCCTGTGGATTAATTTGTCATGAACATTAGGGATATCATCCTTCAAGAGTGAGTTTGAGAGCCATCAGATTGTCAAAGAAAGGGCACTGGGGATTTGCAGAGAAACAGAGAGCGGGAAGGAAGAGCGAGAGATGGATGTATATACGCTACCGTGTGACATTAAACTTCAGCTGTTGTCTCTCTGAAGAGAGACTAATAAAATAGATTAGAGAAAACATGGCCGTAAAAGTGTGACACGGAGATCATGACAGAATTCATCGATGGGTTCAACATGCCAGCAGCTGGAATGTTGTTTCACATACAGTATGTGAGGTGAAAAGTGTGATGATTAATTCTTAGAGCATGGAAGAGTTCATGTGGTGTGAAATAAGACTCGGTACCAATTATACCTTATAGGGGTCCTTTACATGACAGTTCTGAACTGAAGTTGCTAAATTCTATCTGCATCAGAGTTACTTTTTACATGATAATAATAATAATAATATGTCAGTGGACAGTGTAATACATAGTTAAGCATTTTTAGTAATTTTTGGCATACATGTGAATGAGATTGTCATCTACACAGAAAAGTTGGCAAACATGCAAAGGAAAAAAAAAGTTCTAGCTTTTTTTTTTGCAGTATATCTCTAACAAAGTTTTTTTTTTTTTTTTTTTACTTCATACTGTACCCAAACATAACTAAATGAATAAGTAAATAAATTAGTAAATAAGCACATAGACAAGCAGTTAAATACATAAATAAATATGTAAAAACGTACATAAATAAGTAAATACGTAAATAAGCAAATATCTAAGTAAATAGATAAGTAAATACATAAATAAAGTTAATAAGTAAATAAATAAATAAATAAATAAATGATTAAATGAGTAAATAGATAAATAAGAAAACAAAAAATAAATAAACAAATTTAATTAAGTAAATAAATCAGTAAATAAGTAAATAAAAAAATTAATCAGTATATAAATACATACACAAATAAATAAATATTTAAATAAGTAAATGAATAAGTAAATAAATAAATAAATACATATGCAAAACAAGTAAATAAATGAGTAAATAAATAAATAAATAAATAAATAAATAAATAAATAGATAAGTAAATAGATATGTAAATAAATAAGTAAATACATACATTTAAGAAGTAAATAAATAAGTAAACAATTAAATAGATAAGTAAATAAATAAATAAAAGTAAGTAAATTATTAAATATATAAGTAAATAAATAAATAAACAAATGAGTATATAAACAAACAAACAAACAAACAAACAGATAAGTAAATAAATGAGTAAATATGTAAATAAAACAAACAAACAAACAAACAAACAAACAAACAAGTTAATATATAAATAAGGTAGTAAATAAATAAGTTAATGAGCTAATAAATAGGTAAATAGTAAATAAATAAACAAACAAATAAACAAACAATTAAATAAATGAGTAAAAAAGTCAGTATAAGTAGATAGATAGACAGACAGACAGACAGATAGACAGATAATGGGTAAGTACTAACTCAATAACTTACTAACCAACTCAATAAATAATACAATAAGTAAGTAAATAAATAAATAAATAAATAAATAAATAAATAAATAAATAAATAAATAAATAAATAAATAAATAAATATGCATTTATTTATTGTGAATATTTGAGTGTGCCATAATATCAAAACACTTTTAACATAGCTTTGAAAAAAAACATAAAAAAATATGTATTTGCATCACATAATCATCTTACAGTGGGATGCAACAAGAGTAGAACTCAGCAGGACTCAACAGTCTAGATGTCAGTAGTTCAGACATTCGGTCTTGCCTCTGGGTAAGTCTGAGTTGTCAGGGTGGTCATGACAGAATTCATATATTGGTCCAACATGCCACCAGCTGGACTGTTGTTACACATATATAAGGTGAAATGTGAGATGATTAATTCTGAGTATGGAAGAGTTCATATGAAATGTGATTCAAAACCAGTCCAGCATATCAACCTAGGTGCAGGTTCAAATTATTAGTGGACAGCAGAATGAACACCTACAGCATGTGGGCCTTATAGCACACATACTGTATACATCGCATCATTCTTCTGCATATTCAAGTACTTTATTAAGAAGTGCATAAATTACTCAATGAAAAGGTTATTTTTTGTGCTATATGAAAATGTTTAATATATGGTTGACAAACATCACATCTAATCCACTTCATCTGTGTTTAACATGCAAAATGTGCACAAGTAGATGTGTGTTCATTTCATACTTGAAAGATGAATGTTATGTTCATGCAACAACGATACAGTATGCTGTGTGTGTATGATACATCACTTTTTGTTGTAATGTAAAGTAATGTAAAGTGATGAAGAGTTAGGAAACACTTGAGCAACAACAGCACTAGCACATACTCCACCACTGTTGTGTATGTTCGATTGCAATTGCCTTTAATCTAAACCCAGTACCCATTTACTCTAACTGGCCACTTTATTAGGTACACCTTGGACCCCCTTTTGCTTTCAGAGCTGCCTTAATTCTTCGTGGCATAGATTCAACAAGGTACAAGGTAATCCAATTTTGGTCCATATTGACATGATAGCATCACACAGTTGCTGCAGATTTGTCGGCTGCACATCCATGATGCAAATCTCCCGTTCCACCACATCCCAAAGGTGCTCTATTGGGTTGAGATCTGGTGACTCTGGAGGCCATTTGAGTACAGTGAACTTATTGTCATGTCCAAGAAACTAGTCTGGGATGATTCACGCTTTATGACATGGTGTGTTATCCTGCTGGAAGTAGCCATTAGAAGATGGGTACACTGTGGTCATAAAGGGATGGACATGGTCAGCAATAATACTTCGGTAGGCTGTGGTGATGACACAATACTCAATTAGTACTAATGGGTCCAAAGTTGGCCAAGAAAATATGCCCCACACCATTACACCACCACCACCAGCCTGAACCGTTAAAACCAGGCAGGATAGATCCGTGTTTTCATGTTGTTTGACGTGTCATGAAGGTTGGACGTGTTGTGTGTTCAGAGATGCTCTTCTGCATACCTTTCTATCAGCTCGAACCAGTCTGGCCATTCTCCTCTAGCAACAACAAGGCATTTGTGCCCACAGAACTGTCCCTTGCTAAATATTCTCTCTTGTTCGGACCATTCTCTGTAAACCCTACAGATTTGTGTGCATGAAAGTAAATCAGACATTTCTGAAATACTCAGACCAGCCCGTCTGATGCTTGGTTTGAACTGCAGCAGATCATCTTGACCATGTCTGTATGCCTAAATGCATTGAGTAGGTGCCACGCGATTGGCTCATTCGAAATTTGCCCTAACAAGCATTTGGACAGGTGTACCTAATAAAGTGGCCGATGAGTGTATATGCACAGGTATGATATTGCTTTCAAAAGACATGCATTTTTAGGGTGTTTTCGTGGACAAAATGACTCTGTTTTCAACAACTTCCACTTTGAAACCCATTTTCAAATTAAAAAAACAAACAAAAAAAAAAAACAGGATGTCATGTAAACGAATGTGCAAAACATCCTGTATGCAATTTTCCGATTTTGGGAAATGATATTGTTTATATGCTCTCTATGTTTACAAATTCATAGTATGAAGTTGGAGTTACAACTGTGAGGAATCACTGAAAAAAGTCAGCTCATGTCATTTGCAGCTCCAATATCTGAATTCTGAGGTGAATGAATCTCAATGTTTTAAACAGCATCTCACAAATTAGCTGAATCTGCACTCCATACATTGTGTGCTTCTCTAGGATCATGCATCAGTCAAATAACCTGGGAATAATACAAATACATAAATAAATAATTAAATGAATGAATGAATGAATGAATGAATGAATGAATGAATGAAAACAAATAAATCCTTACTGGCTGATTAATATGCTTCTGGCTTGCCAACTGGGTAATAATCTGTCAATGGTGTAAGCAAAATAATCTTATGTCAAAAAGAAAAACAAGATAACAATTTCTTTACCCCATTGGCAGATTATTTGGCTAGTTAAAAAAAGAAAAAGAAAAAAAAAACTCACTTAATTTTGGCAGATTCATTCATTCATTCACCCATCACTAGGAAACTCTCATTCACACTCATACACTGCGGACAATTTAGCCTACCCAATTCAACCTGTACTGCATGTCTTTGGACTTGTGGGGGAAACTGGAGCACCCAGAGGAAACCAACACAAACACAGGCAGAACATGCAAACTCCACATAGATATGCTAACTGACCTAGCTGGGTTTGAACCAGCGACCTTCTTGCTGTGAGGTGATTGTGCTACCAACTGCGCCACCGTGACACCCATTTTGGCAGATTATTTCTTAAAACATTCATTCATTCATTTTTTTCCCCCTTAGTCCCTTATTTATCAGGGGTCACCATAGCAGAATGAACCCCCAACTATTCCGGCATCTGTTTTAAACAGTGGATGCCCTTCCAGCCACAACCCAGTACTGTTAAACACCCATAAACACTCTCAATCACATACACACTGTCGAGGAGACTGGATGTGGAGGAAACCCTAAACTCTACACAGAAATGCCAACTGTTCAAGTCAGGACTCGAACCAGCAACCTTCTTGCTGTGAAACGACAGTGATAACCACTGAGCCAATGTGCCACCCTTTCTTAATACAATCAAATCAATATACCACATTTCAGGATGACAATTGTTACGGTTGTAGCCGTATGTGAGTTGTTTTGCCTCCCGTTTTCTCTCTCTTTCGCTTTCTCTCTCTCTCTCGCTATCTCTGCCCGTCATTTCCCTGGCTTGCCTTCGTGACAGCTGATTGGTCAGGAGACCAGTCTACTATCATTGGCCGACGTGGCACTTCCATATCAAAAGGACTCTAGGAAAAGCGGAGTGAGTGCATTTTTCCTTTGATTACCTTTTTTTGTGTGATTTTGCTGACATAATTTAGATTTGTTATTTTTGCCTAACTTGGGAAAAATTATTTTGCATAATTTTTGCCCTCTTTGAGAAATTTGTGATTTTTGTGCATTTTTATTTCATTTGATTTGTTTGTTACTTTCGGCCCAGCTCTTTCCTGTCAACACTGAGCATTTTAAGTTCACTCGTTCCTCTGAGTAAAGCCGCCTTTCCACTGCACACGACATTTGGACACGACTGTCGGAATACGCCCCCTCGTGGCAGTTGAACAGTATTTTCAGTGTTGTCAGGCACCATGGGAGAGACGCTGATTCTCGCAGTGTTCGAAATAAAGTATTCTCGCAGTGTCCGAAATAAAGTATTCTCGCAGTGTCCGAAATAATGTGTTCTCGCAGTGTTCGAAATGGGAGTGCAAGAGCAAGAGCCCTTATTCTCTGTGTGTTCACCATGGTTGAATGAATAAATGAATACTGAAACTCATAGGCCGCTAAAATGTCTATAATAATATTTTTATTACTCATTTATGAATAGGAATGTTTTTTTTTAATACAGACTTTTTCTGATTCAAAAAAATAACGAAAAAAAAAAAACTATTTCCCATCTCGCACGCACGGACCTGCTTGGACAACACTAAAATACATCACTTCCGGTCGGCCGGTCGCATATGGTCTAGTCGCAAGAGTTCAAATATTTTAACGACGCCCCCTTGTGGCAGTCACACAGTGTTTTCAGTGTTGTTGGGCACCATGGGGAGACGCTGTTTCTCGCAGTGTCCGAAATAAAGGATTCTCGCAGTGTCCGAAATAGGAGGGCAAGAGCCTTTATTTTCCGTGTGTTCACCATGGTTATGAATAAATGGCTCAAATCGGATCCGATTTTCCCGCATACGGAGATGATCGGAACTCCACGCAGCTCCCGGACTACTCTCAATTGGAAATAAATGACTTCCGGTCTGTCGCTTGTCGTGTGCAGTGGAAAAGCGGCTTAAGGGGATAGGAAAAATGTCGTACGACTTCCATTTTTGCACATATGTAGGAAATGTAATGTTTGAAGCCGCCTTTCCACTGCACACGACAAATGACAAGCGACAGACCGGAAGTCATTCATTTCCAATGGAGAGTAGTCCGGGAGCTGCGTGGAGTTCCGATCATCTCCGTATGCGGAAAATTCGGATCCGATTTGAGCCATTTATTCATAACCATGGTGAACACACGGAAAATAAAGGCTCTTGCCCTCCTATTTCGGACACTGCGAGAATCCTTTATTTCGGACACTGCGAGAAACAGCGTCTCCCCATGGTGCCCAACAACACTGAAAATACTGTGTGACTGCCACAAGGGGGCGTATTCCGACAGTCGTGTCCAAATGTCGTGTGCAGTGGAAAGGCGGCTTAGGCGATAGGGAAGATGTCGTACGACTTCCATTTTTGCACACATGTAGGAAATGTAATGTTTAAGACAACAGGTAAGAAGTGAACGCCACCTTGGTATTTATTGTTTTGTAGCTGAGCATAGGGAAGAATATGGCGCATGGGGCTGAAGACCTTTTATTTTATTTTTAAGATTCTAGCGAGGTAAGGGGTTTATTTATAAGTTAGAATTGTTTTGTTATATTTCTTTCTTTTGTTTGGCTTCACTATCATCCCCTTACTCCTGAGTTGAACTTTTTTTTTTGTTTGTTTGATGCTTTGTTACATTTATTGTTGTAAATATTCCTTTTGTAAATATATTTGGGCATTATTCTTTGTACATTAAAACACTTTTGTTGGCAGTTTAGTTGTTAGTGTCTTTTGGCTCCCACCCATCACTTTGTAAAATTACCAAACCTTTTAAATGTTATTCCTTTTACCCTAGACTAGCATCAGAGGTTGAAACACAATGTTAAGACTCAATGAACTCAAAACGTGAGCTGAATTGACCACCTATTGACCTGAACTCAACTGAATGTCAAATGGTGGAGTTGCTACTAATACTATCAAAACACTATCATTACGAATGCACATCGTAATCAAAGCTAAACCCAGTCTAACATTATACTAGATTATGTGATGTTTTATTTTGGCGGGGCAGCGTAAATGAGTGGAAATAACCTTGAGTTCTGTGAACCAACACGTTCCCGACTTGGCCTTGGTTTGAAAACACCAACCGGGTCCGCGGAGACTCACTCTGACACCGTCTAACAAGAATATTAACAAGTTCAGCCCAAGCATATTCATGATAACGTGGGCATAAATAAATAAACAAACACGCAGTTGTTCCTGGAATACATAGCGACTTGTGTCTTGTGAATAGCGAGCAGGATTACATGTGAGCGCGGCAGTAAATCGAGAGCAGTAATGGGACGTCTAGTGTCTCTAAAGAACTGAGGAGGGGACACTATTTCTCTTTGCTCGTATGAATTTCCATCAAACTCCTGTTTGGCCCAATCAGTGCACACACTGAAGCACAATCCAATGTAATAGCGTAAAAAGCGACTCAGAGCTCTGTAATTTGATTTTTTCGCATGTAATGGATAGAGCGCATGGGGCACAACACAACTGGCGCTAAACGAACTCTCCCAGGCTACAGCTAGTGAATTCTCGCTACACAGTGCTAATTATGCTAATGCTAATCCCCTCATCGACCTCTTTGGCTCATTGAGAGGACTGATAAGGCAGTCTCATTTCTACCATAACTTACATCCAAATGTGGCAATGCCCTGTTGGATGCGGCAAAATAAGAATAATTGACTTCTAAACTGGTCTTCGTGGTTTAGTGCTCAAAAGAATCACAGTATGTCAGTCTCTGAGGATGCTTTTCGGTTAGCATTTGAGTGAATACAAATGTTTGTTTGCTACTTGCATGAAAGCTTTTCTGTATGACTCCATGTATAACATTCGATAAACATTGGCCGTTAACTATAAATATGCTTCCAACTGTATTAATATTTTCCTCTTAATGAGAACTGGGTTTTTGTGTCTAGAAAATAGCCTTACACCTTAGATTGGACAATTAAAAGTGTCATGTAAAATAATGATGGCACAAAAAAAGTTTTGTTTAGTAGATGTGAAAAAAAACATTATAGATTCTCTATCGGAGATAGGTCGGGACTGCAGACAGGCCAGTCGAGTACCTGTTTCCTCTTCTTCCACAGCCTGGATTTTATAATGTGTGCTTTTGCGTTGTCTTGTTTAAAAATGCATGGGCATCCCTGGAAAAGAAGGCAGTATATTGTGCTCCAAAATTACCATTGCCAAGTGCACGGACACAACCCCATACCATGACAGACCCTGGCTTTTGGACTTGTTGCTGGTAACAGTCTGGATGATTGTTTTCTTCTTTGGTTCGGGGCACATGGCTTTCAATTCTCCCCCCCAAAAAATACCTGAAATACTGATTCATCTGACCACAGTACACATTTCCAATGTGTGATGCTCCAGATATCTCCAAATTCAGAGAGGTTAACAACGCTTCTGTACAATGTTAACATTGGGCTTTCTTTTGGCATAGTGCGGTTTTACTGGCATTTGTGGATGTAACTACGTATTGTGGTACTTGACAGAGGTTTGCCAAAGTAGTCTTGAGCCCTTGTGGTGATATCGCTTATAGATAAATGATGATTCTTGATGCAGTACCGCCTAAGGGATCAAAGATCATGGTTGTTTAGCTTAGGCTTGCACCCTTGTCTTTTGCCTTTATGATGCAAGCTGAGATTGCATCACTCAGCGATGCAATGTCAGACACAATACACTCAATGGAGTGAGTGACGTCACTGTGATGGGTAGAGTTAGGGGTGGGGTTAGATGAGAGCATTAAAAAGCATTGGATGCAGCCAGGTCTGCATCCAGACCCCCCTTTCGAAATTCCTACAGATTCTTTGAATCTTTTAATGATGTTTTGCACTGTTGAAGGTGAAACATCCACATTTATTCCAATCTTTCTTTGAGGAACATTGTTTTTAAACATTTCAATCATTTTCTCACATATTTGATGGCAAACTGGTGATCATCGGTCCATCTTCGCTCCTAAAGCACTAGACCTTTTTTGGATGCTGCTTTTGTACTAAATCACATTCACAATCACTTGCCACATAGCAAAATATCTCTGGCCCAGCTCTGGCCCACACAATCAGCTTTTGCTTGGCCCACATGCCGCAGTGAATTACGGTACATGACTGGATCAAGTCTGGCTTCCAGACAAGGGCCAAACATGGACCATATCTGGGCCAAGACTCAGCCAAGTTAATCACCCATAATTGGCCCTGAACTGGGCCAGATATGTTGGTGTGTTACTACAGCAAGGAAATTGATAAACCCATGAATCATTGCACTTTAGGCGTGCTATGGCCATGCTTTTTCTCAAAGTGACCTTATTAAAATTATTTTTTTATTTTCTTGAAAATAAAAAAATAATGTATTTTAAATGTGGGTCAAACTGGCCAAACTTACATGGCCCACATATAAGTTAATAACATCTGGCCCAAATACTGCATTTGACATCTGGCCCAAGTATTGTGTGCCGCCTTAAAGACGGTGCCACCTCTGCCAAACCAGGGCTATGTTTGGCCCACATGCCGTATGCCAGTGCATGATGAATGCCTGCTCTGCCAGATCAATGCCAAATCTGGGCCAGAATTCTTTGCTACTAGGGTTGTTGACATCACCTGTTTCAAATCACATCATTATTTAACCAGTTTACCTGATTACTAGCATTAAATTGCTCCTGACCCAACATTTTTTGGAATGTGTTGCAGGTCTGAATGACAGGAAAGGATATATATATTTACAAATGAAATAAAGTTTCCAGACAAAACATTAATAATTTTGTGTTCGCATTGTCTTTGGAAGTAACTACTTTCATTTTTTTTTTTTTTTACATTTTCCATACTGTCCCAACTTTGTCTGATTGAGGTTGTTTTTCAGTTTGAGACAGAAGCAAACTTCTATATTCGCCAACTATTCGAGTGCCTTGGACTTTCTTTTGCTGTTTAAACTTCTATATTAATTTTACTTCATAGTTTTGTGACAAATATCACCAAACGAAACTTTAAGATAATCCTTTCTCAGGAAAATTATCAAAAACCTTTTTCTTCTTACCACCCTCTTGTGTGTTAGATTAAAAACTCAATGGCTAGGTGGGTCAGAGGTTATTTATTCTTTCAAGCGCATGATTTAATGATTTTATAATGAACTAAAAATGGAAATTCTGTGCCAGTAATTGTAACAGCAGTGGATTTAATTTGGCTTCCATTTTACTGGGTGATTTCGATAACTAGAATAACTTGACTTTAAAAGATTGCTGAACTTCTGACCTTTTGTGTGCTTCACAAAGTCTAGTACAGTTAAGAGTCACCGAAGAAAAATGCATTTTTGTGTATAATAGTATGTTATAAATGGAACTATTCATCAAATGCCAAGATAATTAACTCAAGTATACAAACATGAACTAAAGAGGATTTCTAACTTTATGAAGAGCAAGATGAGACGTGCCATAATTGGTGCCTGTTTCAAATTTAATTAACAAAAGGTAATGTACTGTACATAGAAAACAATACTCTTTGCAATAATAAAAGTATATATTTTTAAAGTATTTAGAACTTTTCACTAAAGAGTAGTAAACTTTTCAGTAAAGAGTAGTAATTATATTTTTTATTAAAGATTTATATATTATTAGTATTATTATTACTATTATTATTATTATTTTATTTTTATTATTTACACTACCTGACAAAAGTCTTGTCATCTATACAAGTTTTAGGAACAACAAATAATAACTTGACTTCTAGTTGATTATTTGGTATCAGAAGTGGCTTATATGAAACTCCTCTAGCTTATATGAAAGGCCTCTAGATTATGCTTATTTTACCAAAATAAAATATGATTATATCTTGATTTTAATTATTTAATTAGGAAAGTAAATTCTGACTTTGCTAAGACAAAAGTCTTGTCACTTAACAAAAATGATGTCCAGTATAGAATATAAAGTCATGGTGCAGTGGAAAAATAATTAATATTGTGCATGACTCCCATGAGCTTGGAGGACTGCATCCATACATATCTGCAATGACTCAAATAACATATTAATAGAGTCATCTGGAATGGCAAAGAAAGCGTTCTTGCAGAACTAACAGAGTTCATCAAAATTAATTGGATTCATCTTCAATGCCTTCATCTTACCCCAGACATGCTCAATATTATTCATATCTGGGGACTGGGCTGGCCAATGCTGGAGCACCTTGGCCTTCTTTGCTCTGAGTAATTTTAATGTGGAGCCTGGATTATGAGAAAGAGTGCTATCCTGCTGAAGAATTTGCCAGACGATTCATCAGAAAAATCTACCTTCTGCCACTTTTCAAGTGATCAACTAGAAGTCAACCCACATAGCGAAATTTCTCTGGCCCACACATTCAGCTTGTACTTGGCCCACATGCTGCAGTGAATTACGGGACATGACTGGACCAAGTCTGGCTTCCAGGAAAGAACCAAACGTAAACCATATCTGGCCCTGGTCTCAGCCATGTTAATAATCCATAACTGGGCCTGAGCTGGGCCAGATATGGCACATGAATGGAAATTGTCTGGAAGCCAGACTCTGTCCAGTAATTTACCATAATTCACTGCGGCATGTGGGCCAAGTAAAAGCTGATTGTGTGGGCCAGATAAATTTTGCTATGTGTGTTAAATTTAGTAGCAAACATACAGGAAAGAATAGATTAATAATTAAAATATGTAAATATTGATTGTTTTCTGGATTAAAATGAAGGCTTTCGAGGATGCAAACAGGAATATGGTAGTGACTGTGTACTGAAATATGTCTTTACTCAAAATAATATTTTAAAGGATTTTAAATGTGGGTTAAGACTTACGTGGCTCACAGATCAATTTTGAACATCTGGGCCAAATACTACATTTGACATCTGGCCCATGTCTTGTCTGCCACGTTAAAGACAGCGTCACCTCTGCCAAACCTGGGCCATGTTTGGCCCACATGTTGTATGCCAGATGAATGCCTACTGTGCCAGCTTTATGCCAAATATGGGCCAGAATTCTTTGCTACCTGGGAAGTTATTATTTGTTGCTCCAAAAACTGGGATCGATGACAAGACTTTTGTCAGGTAGTGTATGTACTGCAATGATGATCATACTGTCTTACATCTGGATGTTCAATTTCTGTACTTGAATACTGTTAGACTCTCTGGAAAATGATAAAGCACTGTTTTTTATGCAGTTTTACTTTGTAATTTAGTGCAATTTATGCAGATGCACTGCATAAGAAAAGACTTGATCATCCCAGTCAATCTAAATTAATGAAGTCTTTCCAAATAGAGCTGTTGAAATCATCTGGTGAAATTTTACTCATATCGCAACAGAACAACATACTGCAATATCAGATTAACTGAGGATTTCATTCATTCATTTTCCTCCTGCTTAGTCCCTGATTATCAGGGGTCACCATTGTAGAAGTTCATTCATTCATTCATTCATTTTCTTTTTGGCTTAGTCCCTTTATTAATCCGGGGTCGCCACAGCGGAATGAACCGCCAACTTATCCAGCATTTGTTTTACGCAGCTGATGCCCTTCCAGCTGCAACCCATCTCTGGGAAACATCCATACACACTCATTCACACTCATACACTATGGACAATTTAGCCTACCCAATTCACCTATACCACATGTCTTTGGACTTGTGGGGGAAACCGGAGCACCCGGAGGAAACCAACGCAACCACATGGAGAACATGCAAACTCCACACAGAAATGCCAACTGGCCCAGCCGGGGATCGAACCAGCGACCTTCTTGCTGTGAGGCGATCGTGCTACTCACTTCGCCACCGTGGCGCCACCATTGTAGAAGTATTCAAGCATAAGTTTTAAGTAGTTGATGCCCTTCCTGCCGCAACCCAGTACTGGAAACACCCATACACTACTCGCATTCACATACACATTCATACACTAATGACACTTTAGTTCATCCAAATCACCTACAGCGCATGTTTTTGGACTGTGGGGGAAACCAAAGCACCCGGAGGAAATCCATGCCAACATGGGGAGAACAGTGCAAACTGTGCAAACTGGTGACAGTGCAAACCACCATAAGCCACCATGTTCTTTTTAACTCAGTTGACTTGAGTATTTTATTATTATTATTTTTTTTTTAACATCCCAGTAACCAATTTTCTTAGCAACATAAAACACCTTAGCAACTGCCTAGGCTTTTATTGTACCGCAATCATTTTGTACTTTTTTTTTTCCTTTCACACACTTGATGCACGAAAACAAAATCCACAAATAATCATAAAGAATGGTCTATAGCCACTTCAAGGTGGCCTTGCTTGACCTCCAGCTAAAGCTGCCTGTTTTGGTAATGTCAAATTGTGCAGTATGTTCATCTTCGAACAAGAAATGGAATAAGAGAAATGCGGAGAAAAAATTGGGGCACTTTGTTATGTCTTTGAAAAATAGTGATTATCTCCAAAAAATGGAGGGTGTTATATGATTGCTATATATCTCCAGCCAAGAAAGTAACAGTAACATTAAGTAAAAGTGACTTTCTCTTTGTGCATTTTTTGTGTGTGTTTTCCAGATATATGTTGTCAGTTGGAAAAAAGCCCAAGTGAAAAGCTGTTTAGTAGCTTTTAAAGGTCACGCATCAGTGAACTTAGTAAGTCGTGAATGTGTTAAACACCCACACACCAATATATCCACTTACTCTCTTCACATGCATAACAAATAAGCCATTAATTAAACGCAAATAAACATTCAAGGAAGCAAAAATAAAACATTTCTTGAGAGCGAAAGTAGCTTGACACTCTTCCTACCTTCTCTGACTCGTCTTTGTCTCAAAATAAGAATAGGTATATTTTCCTACTCGTTGTTCTGCATTTTTCTGTCATTTATTCTACGACAAACACTCATCAGCTTGTGTATTAACCTGCCCTTCTTAGCACTTCATTTCTATGCTGAGATGGAAACGTTAAGATGCTATTTTGGTTCCGACGCTTCACGCTTTGAGGAGCAAATGAAATGAGTCCAAGTCTGCCTGAGACTGGATGTGGATCCTCACAGGTCATTTACCAATAGGACGATCTTATCATATTTATATCATATTAATATGTTTCACCCCTGTATAACTTTAGAAATCTTAATCCAGCAAAAAAAAATTCCCAGTTTTTGTCCAAAATGTTGGTTACCAACCATGGTGCTCCCGTTGTTAACTTTATATTTCAGGGATGAATAGATGGAAAACTAACTAAAAACTAAATCAATAATCAATTAAGAAATCAATGAATGAGTAAGTAAATAATAATAATAATAATAATAATAATAATAATAATAATAATAATAATAATAATAGTAAAAAAAACAATCAATCAATCAATCAATGAACAAAAAACAAATCAACAAATGACAGAATGAATGAATTAAAAATAAATAAATAAATAAATAAATAAATAAAACAACAAATGGATAAATGAATGAATTAATAAAAATTAATAAAATTATTGAATAAAAATCATCCAATAAATAAATGAATAAATAATTTGATTAAAAATAAATAAATAAAATAAATAATTGAGTAAAAATAAATAAATAAATAAATAAAATGGACGGATGAATCAAAATAAATAAAATACATAAATTGAATAAAATAAAATAAAATCAACCAATTAATGAATTGATGGATGAATAAAATAAATAAAATAAATAAATTTAATAAAATAAAAAAATAAAAAAATAAAAATACATAAAAAAATAAATAAACTGAATAAAATAAATAAATACATAAAAAATAAAATCAACCAACTGATGGATGGATGGATGAATAAAATAAATAAATTGAATAAAATAAAATAAATCAACCAATGAACTAATTAATGGATAAATAAAATAAATAAAATAAATAAATTAAATTAAATAAAAAATAAAAAAAATAAATACATAAAATAAATAAATAAATTGAATAAAATAAATACATTAAAAAAATCAACCAACTGATGGATGGATGGATGAATAAAATAAATAAAATAAATAAATTGACGAAGCATCAATTTATTCTACGATGCATTGAATGCAGCACACTGATCAAAACAGTGCACTTCAATTAGAGGATAACAAACATGATGGAAAATAGATGTTTTTTGATGTCAAATCCTTTCTGATATCATAAATGAACATCAGAAACATAACAGATCACATTAAAAGAAAATGTACTTCCCGACCCATTTAGATTCACCTCCAGTACGTCCATATGTGACGTCACATTTAATATGACCTAATGCAGAGTAATAGCAATGCATAGTAATGACTCTCTGGGATGCTGGACTCTCATTGTTCAGCCATGCACTGAATGTATTTGTATAATGACTGCTAAATTGTATATATGGATGTTGTCAATGGCAACAAGTCTGTTCTACTTTTTTTTAAATATATTTTTCTAAAACAGCACCATCGCCTCAATAAAGCAAATGCATGATTCTTTTCCTTCAACCGAAACTTTAAAAACATATAAGTTGATGATCGCACCGCAACACGCAGAGCCATGCGTTGTAGAATACTAAACATGGACTGCTATCAGCAAGTCAGCGGCTGTAAGTGGCATCCAGCTACAATTTAGGACACTGTTTATATTTCTGCCGTGCCACAGAGAACCATCTGAATAGTTTTATATTAAATAACATTCGCATGTGTGCATCTGGTGTGCGATGCTTTCAATTGTCATTGTCATGCCATGTCGCAGCGCTGAGCTGTGCATCCGGTGTGCAACCCCCTTTAGAATTCTACAATGCATGGCGTTGCGTGGCGCGTTGCCGAGCGGCACATCCTGTGTGCAACCCCTTTCTGTGTTCTTTAGTGTTATGATGCAGTGCTACGAGTGTGATATTGCATTTATACATCAATTTTAATTTTTAAGAACCATTTTAAGGTCAAAATTATTAGCAAAATTATATATATATATATATATATATATATATATATATATATATATATATATAATAAATGTCAAAGTCACAAGGTCATTGCTTTCCCTCATCTGAGTTTTTCATCTTTTCATCTTTTACCTTCATAAAAAGTTCTTTAAACGTTTGTCATCTTTCTTCTAAAGTCCCTTTTCCATTCACCACATCACACTCACATCTTAATGACACTTGCTTGTGTTAATTTCCAGGGCTTTTTTTTTCTTTTGACAGCATTATGAATAGGCAGCTCAAATTAAAAACAGAAAATCTTCCACACATCTTAGAGGTCATCTGATTTAATATCGTTCATTAGAATCGATGCACACACACATACACACGCTTCGTGTTGTCCCCCACGACTTTGTATTTCTATTCTTCGCAATGGCATAGATCAATACTGCAATTTACAAGGTTGTCAAAACATTCAAATATAAATGGCCGAGGAGCCAGAAAAGGAGGAGTGCCAGGGGCCAACGGAGAGCCAGGCATCTCAGTAATATCCCATCCACCCTCTTCAATTTTTAGCCCCTGCTACTTTTAACAAGTCATTTCCCTTCTCCCAACATTAGTTTTCATTAGGCCTCACAGCCATGACAGAAAATCAAACCGCAGCCATGGCCACTGCTTCCCCTGGGAGAGATTACATTCTGACGGCTCACGCTCAAGTATTTGTGGATGAAGGTGAGAATAATACAATAATCAAAGCATTAGGAGCACATCCTTTCCGGTTGGTCTAAGGCTAGAGAATGGCACTTTCCACAAAACAGCGATGCCTCCGGCGATACATTTTCCCCGTTCCCTCATTCATGTTTTCTAATGGCCATTATGGTGTTAGTGGTCGCTGTGCTGTGTGACTTCCTACTAAAATATGTATATCATATATACGGTTGGGTATTTACAATTGCATTCATCACCAGTCTCCCTCTATTTTTATCGCTTTGCACATCTTATCGGCCGTGTAACATTTGCCTTTTTTTAATCTGCCTTTTCTGTCATGCATTTTCATCTGATTCTTAATGGACTAATATCCAAGGATAATTATCTGGATCTAATTTCGACTACATTATTCAGCTAGCGTTTAACAGATATTAAGAGCTTATGAAAATTAAACTGATCCTATTTATCCTGATCACCCGAAAAGCCAGTTAATGAAAAGAAGACAATAAGACGGGTTCGGCTTTATTATCACTGAAAGGGTCGCCGCGCATCCAATGTCACAGTAAAACATTCAGGGTCACATTAAAACACAAATCGGCCAATTTGGTTTATAAGATGGCTTATGTTAAAAAAAAGGTTATTTTATTACACAAAATGTCCTTCTTTTTGTTTTTTTAAAGAGATAATTACAGTTGAATAAACACACATTGACCTATTGTAATAACTTGTCCGAATATCGAGATGTGTTGTCACAACAGGAAGCAGCCAGGTCACATACACGTCATTTAATTAACTGTATAAAATTACAATAGTTAAAAGCTGGGAAGCTTAAATGTGTCCTAGTTGACATTTATGGGAAAAAAAGTCTCTATTATATATTTGAAACTGTTGGTAAATAAACAAACAAAAATCATTGTACGTTCAAGAAAGCTGCCATTTATGTACTTGTCAGAAAGCTTCCCAGTTGAGTGAGTGAGCGAGTGAGTGCATAGGGGGGTAGATGGGTGGATGAATAAGTGAGTAAGTGAATGTGTGGTTTGATCAAATAATCAATCAATCAGATGGATGGATAGATGGGTGGGTGAGTTAATGTGTGGAAGGATGAATAAATGAAAAAATGAATGAATGAATGAATGAATGAGTTAATGGGTAGATGAAGGGATGTATAGATGAATAAGTGAGTTAGGAAATGTGAGGGTGGATGAATGAATGAGCAAAGCAATCAAATCAATCAATTAATTAATCAATTCATTGAATGCGTGGGTGGATGGATGGATGAATGAGTGCGTGGGAGGATGGATGGATGAATGAGTGAATGAATGAGAGTGATTGATTTAATGAATTAATTAGTGAGTGAGTGAGTGAGTTAGTATATGGGTGGATGAATGGATGGTCAGATGCGTAAATAAGTGAGTCAATGAATGCATGGGTGGATGGATAAATGAATTGATTGATTGATTGGTTCAGTCATTGAATGTGTGGGTGGATGGAGGGATGGATGGATGGATGGATGGATGGATGGGTGAGTGAGTGAGTGAGTGAGTGAATGCATGGGTGGGAGGATGGATGGATGAATGAATGAGTGATTGAATTAATGAGCGAATGAGTGAGTGAGTGAGTGAGTGAGTGAGTGAGTGAGTGTGTGCATGGGTGGGTGGGTAGATGGGTGGATGAATAGGTGAGTGAGTGAATGCTTGGGTGGGTGAATGAATGAATGAATGAATGAATGAATTAATCAATCAGTTCATTCATTAATTGCATGTGTAGGTGGATGGACGGAGGAATAAATGCATGGGTAATTGTGTGGATGAATGAATGAGTGTGAGGGCATAAGTGAGTGAGTGAATGAATAAATGGATAGATGGATGGATACATGGATGGGTGTGAGTGAGTGAGTGAGTGAGTGAATGAGTGGACAGATGGACGGATGGGTGGGTGTGAGTGAGTGAGTGAGTGAGTGAGTGAGTGAGTGAGTGAGTCAGTGAGTGAGTGAATGTGTGGATAAATATAGATCGATGGGTGTAAGTGAATGAGTGAGTGAGTGAATGTGTGGATAGATGGATGGATGGGAGTGAGGGAGTGAGTTAGTGAGTGAGTGAGTGAATTTGTGGATGGATGGATGACCAACATAAACTACAAAAGTAACAGAATATACAGAATTATAAGCAAAATTGCGCTTTCACATAAAAATGACGTCCACAGATGGCATCTCCATTTTGAAAAGAATCATTAAATTCATTATTTCACAACATTTTGACTGATCAATTTCCACTTTCCACTAGAGAATGTGCATTGGACATACTATATTTATATGCTACATTTTCACCTCAACCTAATGGTAGGTGAAACTGTAGGACATATTTTGTCAATCCCTATTACTCAGCACACACAGACGAAGTCAAACGCCTACCAAAACACCAAGCAGATGAGTTTGCAGAGTATCTGTTAAAGGTCTGGCATGAGTCCTGTGCCCTCTTATGTAAAAAGAGGTCACACAGCTGCTGTAGAGCTGAAAACTGGCCAAATCAATAGTCCAACCAAACCACACTGGTCCTCCCAGGCTTTGACATGGGGGCACGCAGGCTAAAATAAGAAAAGAGGGATAAAAAGAGAACTTTGCAGCTTTCTGGTCAACAGGGGTGCAGAGCTCCATACATTATGAATGGGATGAGTTCTCAGATAAACACATAAATAAGTAAAGTACACCCTCATTACTGGCATGGAGTGAAGGTTAGAAGTAGCAAATGAAGTCGATCGGTGGGATGCTGAACACTCTCCACTAGGGGTGTAATGGTGGAGGGAGGAAGCCAAAAGATGGAGGAGATCCAGCTGGCCTTTCAACTGGAGTTCACAAGCTCAGAGGTTAGGTAAAGTCTGTCTCTGTAATGAACCTCCTCCTCCTGTCTGCTACTTGGAAACACAGAGAAACAGCACGAATCTGTGATGTTTCAATGTTAAAGCTTCTCGTCCAGTGTTATGTCCTGTGGAGTGCATTGAAATGTGCATTTCTTATTCGATGTTTCAACTGACAAACGAATAGAGGGTGGGGCATAGATGAGCTCCTCCCCTTTTCTAAAAATTTTTTTTAATCAAAACTCTGCCAGTGGGAATGGTTGAGATCAAACAAAGAGCTTAGAATCACCAAGAGGTGACTTTCAATAGAACGTTCCAATGCAACAGCAGCACCAAGCAACAGCAATGCGATTCCACCATTTTGGCGTGAAAGCGATCGGTCATCCATTCAACGCTATCTCACGGCAATTTGTAACTTTTGATTTAGTGGCTAATTCGTATGAATTCGTACGATTCAATTTGTACATTTTAGTACGATTTGCTCATTAACCAATGAAGGTTGGGTTTAGGGGTGGGGTTGGGTGCCACGCCTCCTTTTTTAAATCGTACATTTTTGTACAACTGAACTCGTACGAATTCGTACGAATTAGCCACTAAACTGGCAAAGCATAAAATGCTTTACGATCAGGCTGGTCCATTGGATCTTATTGGTGTCACAATGACAAGCAGCTGCTTTGTGTTTTATCTATTTATTTCTTTAAAAAAGCACATTAAAGTTACAACCTGAAAGACGACAATACAACACTTACTATCAAAAGACTGGTGATTATCAGCACTTTTAATAGTTTATTTTACAGACTTAGGGCCCTATCGTACACCCAGTGCAGTAAGGCCACGTTTACACTAATGCATTTTCATGCGTTTTCACTCATGCCAGAGTTTTCGAGCCCTGAAAATGGAGCGTTTTGGAAACGCTGGAGAGGCCGTTTTCCATTCTAAAACGCTGCTGCTCCGTCTGAGTGTGGAGGGGGGGAAACAGAGACATCTGAAAACAGAGGCGTGGCTGCTGGATACAGAAATAGGAGCGTTGTTTGCACTATTGTCCGTTTTAGGCGCTATTGTGCAGTTAAACTCTGCCTTTTTTACTGCAACAGCTGCATATATTCGCAAGAGGCAAACAATTGTTAGAGCACTCGCTAATCGCTTGCGTTTCAAGCAGCGTAAGCCCTATTTAGAACGCCGATTTTTGGGTTCTCGCCAGAAGAACCAGCTAAACACGTGCTTCCTGTTTATACTTGAACGCGCATGCCCAGAGTACACAAATGGTCACGTGATATATGTTTTTGGTGGAATAGTGTGGAGGGAGATATGTTCAGAAACGCTGGGTGAAACGCTAGTGTGGACACTGATTGTTTTCATGTTAAAACACCGTTGTTAAACTGAAACGCACTAGTGTAAACGAGGTCTAAGATGCAAGATGTGTTTTGCCCCAACGTGTTGCTATTTGCAGACCAACGCAACCTTGATGTAAACCCTGTCCTCTTTTCTCACTCAACACTCCCACCTAAACAAAGCTTAGGGGGTGAGGACTACAATATTCTGCATTCTATATAGCAACAGATTAATGAGAAAACATCTTTATTATTTAATTATATATGAATTAAATGATTCAATTGCATGATGTAAACTTGCAATGGCAAGAAGAAGAGACAGAATTATGAGATAAAAAAATTGCAATTGCGAGTTGAGTCAGAACGGTGATGCACAAACTCTACAGGTGATACAGGTGACTTTTTAAGCTTGCAAAAAGTCTTGAAAAAAAAAGAAAGTTGGAATTATGAGCTTGTTATGGAAATTCTGGCAAAAAGTAAATACTGTATGAAGTCATATAGATAAAAAAAAAATTATTTTTACATTTTTTTATTCAGCGGCAGAGATTGCCTTCCATAATATGTAGCTCAATATAATACAACACTTCCTATCAAAAGAATGGTGATTATCAGCACTTTTAATAGTTTATTTTACAGACTTAGGGCCCTATCGTACACCTAGTGCAATAAGACGCAAGATGTGTTTGCCCCAATGTGTTGCTATTTTCAGACCAATGCAACCTTAATCCTTAATGTAAACCCTTTCCTCTTTGGCCACTCGACTAGGCATGGGCCGATATAAGATTTTGACGGTATGATAACCTTGGATAAAAATATCACGGTTTCACAGTATCACTGTATTGTGTTTACTGCACTAAAATATATTATTTCTAAATGTCTGGCTAGAAAACAAAACCCTTTTTCCCTTTTGAAAACAAAATATTTTATTTTGAGATACATTTAAAATATTTGGGGGCAGTAAACATGTCAGGCTAAATAATTCAAGTGAATCATTGACTTCTGCGGTCTTCTTTTGTTTCAAAAACACAGCTGTCTTTACAATTTACACCTAAAAAAACAAAACAAAAAGTAATTAAAAAATTTACACATAACCTAGGAATGGTATAGAAAAAAACTGGCAGTATGAAAACCTTGACTTTTCCAAATCGTGGTATACCTTGAAAACGGTTATTGTACCCATGCCTACACTCGACACTCCCACCTAAACAAAGCTGGACTCACTTACTTTTCCATTTTCAAACTAGAGCTGTGAAAACACTCTGCTGAGACAGGGGGGTGTCATGGCCCCTTAACAGTGTACCTTTTTTTGTTGAGGAATTCAATATCCTGCACTCTATATAGCAACAGATTAACGAGACATCTAAAGATGTAAAACAAAGGAAAACATCTTTCCTCCAATGTAGTGCACTTTGATTTACCCGTCCTCCATCGTATATTTTAGATGTACAGCGGTGGGATTCGGAATACTTGATGTTTGAATGACACAGCGTGTTTCAGTGAAAGCTGTCATTTCTAAAACTGACAGTTTACTTTTTTGCTTTCTCCAGCTGAAAGCCACGGTACAGTCGCTGAGCCCAGCAGCGCTTGCCTGTCACCAGCCTCTCATCCCATCCTCTGTGGATTCTGATGAATTTTGCATGGTCTATGCCTTGAAAAAAAAAAAGCTATTAGAGATTTTGAAAAGGAGAGAGTGGGAGAGGGACAGAGAAAAGAGCGAACGCTCCAAAACAGCTACCGTGAGTCTTTTAATAACAGTGATATGTAAGATGTCACTGGAGATGGCTTCATTTCTGTAAAGGGTCTCGAGTCGACTCAGTGGAGTAGTGTGTGTTTTTGTATGTGTACCCACGTGTCGCACGGTGACTGTGAGTGTTTTAGATGCACAGAAAATGCCTTTGTCAGATAACAAACTGATGTGAAATGGAACAGGGACATCACTGTGTACAGTTCACTGCTGCTTTTCAAGAATATTTATCACAATTTCAGAGAGGCATAGGGGGTTATGAATGTTTAGGTGATTATATTAGTACTATTGGTGTGAGTTTTACTACAGTATGTGATGTATATAGTTCATATTATTATTATTATTATTATTATTATTATTATTATTATTATTATTAT
>CAIGQQ010038854.1:7073273-7084300 GCA_903798035.1 Danio albolineatus | reverse complement strand
AAAAAAAAAAAAAAAAAAAAAAAAAAAAAAAAAAACAGCAACAATTCAATCCCACTGAGCATTTAGTCATTGAATTCTTGCACCCAAAAACAATAGTTGATACCACTGTGACTAAAGTTTGCTTAAGCAACAAGCCAATAATTCAATAAAGCTGCACCATTCTGGATAAACTGAGTATCACAATTTTTATTTTGCTCAATCTCTCACCTCAATTTGCCATTATTGGGTGTCGGCACTGTGGCATGAACCGCCAACCACCCTGGCCCAGTCTAATGTAATACATATATTTACTAATATAATATAATATAATATAATATAATATAAATTCGGCGCCACGGTGGCCTAGTGGTTAGCACGTTCGCCTCACAGCAAGAAGGTCGCTGGTTCGATCCCCGGCTGGGCCAGTTGGCATTTCTGTGTGGAGTTTGCATGTTCTCCCCGTGGTTGCGTGGGTTTCCTCCGGGTGCTCCGGTTTCCCCCACAGTCCAAAGACATGCGCTACAGGTGAATTGGGTAAGCTAAATTGTCCAGTGTATGTGTGTGAATGAGAATGTGTGGATGTGTTTCCCAGAGATGGGTTGTGGCTGGAAGGGCATTCGCTGCGTAAAACAAATGCTGGATAAGTTGGCGGTTCATTCCGCTGTGGCGACCCCGGATTAATAAAGGGACTAAGCCGAAAAGAAAAATTAATGAATGAATGAATAATATAAATTCATTTATTTTATTTTTGGCTTGGTCCCTTTATTAATCTGGGGTCGCCACAGCGGAATGAACCGCCAACTTTTCCAGCATATGTTTTACGAAGCGGATGCCCTTCCAGCTGCAACCCATCTCTGGGAAACATCCATACACACTCATTCACATTCATACACTACAGACAATTTTAGCCTACCCAATTCACCTATACCACGTCTTTGGACTTGTGGGGGAAACCGGAGCACCTGGAGGAAACCCATGCAAACAGAAATGCCAACTGACCCAGCCGGGGCTCGAACCAGCGACCTTCTTGCTGTGAGGTGAATGTGCTACTCACTACGCCATCGTGGCGCCCTATAACATAACATAGCATAGCATAGCATAGCATAGCATAGCATAGCATAGCATAGCATAACATAACATAACATAACATAACATAGCATAGCATAGCATAGCATAGCATAGCATAGCATAGCATAGCATAACATAACATAACAACATAATAGGCTCCCACATACTGACGCACATGCATCTTAATCCCATTTAAATCAGAGTTGACCTACCTTTTGCAGATATGACAGCTTCAAGTCAGAGGCTAAGCACAGATGTTGGACAAAACGTCCTGGTTCCTTGGTTCCACTCCATGTCATCTCAATGGTGTTAATTCAGGAAGATGTCAGGACTCAAGCCAATCAAGTTCCTCCACACCGAACTCCACATCCATGTCTTTATGGACCTTGCTTTGTTCTCTGATGTGTGAGATTTTATGTGGCCTACTAATTTGTGGCTGTTGCTCCCAATTGCTTACACTCATAATATCATAACAGTTGACTATGGGATATTTAGTATTAAGGACATTTCATGAATGGAGTTATTGTAGAGGTGGCAACCTGTCATGGTACCATGCTTGAAGTCATCAAGCCATTCTTTCACAAACGTTTGTAGGAAGTGCTTGATTTTTCACACCTGTTGCCATGGAAGTGATTGGAACACCTGCATTTAGTGATTACAAGAGGTGTACCAAAACTTTTAACACTCCTTTAAAAAAAAGAACTCCATTTACCTTGTACAAAATGCTTAACATAAATAGTGTATAGACATTAATGAATAGAAAATACATACCTAGTAAAAATAAAAAAAAATAAAAATAAATCACATTTTAAATTTGGGACTTCAAGTGGACTGACTGTCAAATGGGCAACGCGGTGGTGCAGTAGATAGTGCTGTCACAGCAAGAAGGTCGCTGGTTCGAGCCTCATCTGGGTCAGTTGGCATTTCTGTGTGGAGTTTGCATGTTCTCCCCGTGTTCGCGTGGGTTTCCTCCGGGTGCTCCTGTTTCCCCCACAGTCCAAAGATATGCGGTAGAGGTGAATTGGGTAAGCTAAATTGTCCGTAGTGTATGTGTGTGAATGAGAATGCATGGATGTTTCCCAGAGATGGGTTGCGGCTGGAAGGGCATCCTCTGCGTAAATCAAATGCTGGATAAGTTAGTGGTTCATTCCGCTGTGGTGACCCCGGATTAATAAAGGGACTAAGTCGAAAAGAAAATTAATAAATGAACGAATGACTGTCAAATGGTGGTCATAGAACAGTAGCTGCGTCCCAAATTGCATACTTGTGCACTATTCTACGCCATTTTGAAGTATAAATAGTTCACACTGAAAGCTCTAACAATAATAAGTGCACTTTAATTACCCGGATGATGCACTCATTCCACCGGTAAACAGAAGTGTGGACTGATGGACACTTCATGCACTCAACGACCGCAGCTTTGCGCACGTAACGGAAGGGGCGGAGCTATCGTGCGCACATGTTGGATAACTTTATTTATTTTGGACTGTGAAAGCTAAATTCTCCTACGAGAGTGATTATAGCGCCTTCTGATGGTAAATGCGGTTATACTCATGCCAGGTATTATTTGGTAATTTGGTCATTTATTTAATTAATTTGGCAACCGTCAAACGTCATCAGGGAAACGGTTTGAACATCCACTTAGTAAAAAAGCCATTAGTGTTCCATTTGGTACAGCACTACATACATATACTATGCTGTTGAGTGTGTAAGTGCATAAGTACATAGTGTATAGTGTGTCATTTGGGACGCAGCTAGTGTCTCCAAGATTTTTTGGAACTCTGAATCGCTGTCTTCTCCATGCTCCCGTACTCCCGTTTTCTCATTTCTCTTCCACCTTCTTGCCTTATCTTTTCCAGCAAACCCGACTCCTACTCTGTCTTCCACTTGCAACTTTTAAAATCCCATCAAGTTAACTTTATCAAACAGAAATGTGCTTCTGCAACGGCTGACAGATAAGCATCTAGTACCTCCATTTCCCGTCTTGCACGGCTGGATAACCGCTCCAGTCAGGTCATGGAGCTGCTTCTAATGTCACATCTGTACTTTCCAGAGGCTGCAAATGGGTTCCAACATGGACCACGTCTCAACTGGAAATATACAGGATTTTTTACCCTGTTAATGAATAATGTAGAAGAGCATCTAATGTGCAAAACTAATGTTACCTGACTTTTTTCAGATGCTTTTTGTGTGTGTGTGTGTAAAAACACAAGTTTCGTAAGCTCTCGCACTCACTGCTCCCATTTCCTGTTCTATTTTTACCGTACCGGTGGACTGTATTGACAGAATGTGCGGTGGCCTTTTAGAAGAGAGGAAAAGATTGTGTTGTCATTTCTCAGATGCATTTTTAATGCTACAAGTTTCAGTCACAGTCCATAGCATGAAAGAAACACTTGCTCGGTTGCACACAAACTGTTAGTGCAGTTGCAAAGCCATCGGATGCGTAATGAGTTGTGCTTGTAAAGTGGCACTTAATAGTCTATATTTATAGTCTAATACTTTTTGCCAGAGCATGCCAATGCCTCACTTTGAAATGTTTTTACGGTGGTTTATCTGGAAAAAGAACAGTTTTAGATTTATAATTCATTTTTCTTCACATTAAATAAAGAAATAAATCAAATCTGCATTGCCTTAGAAAAAGAATAACTAGTGAATAGCTTGTGCTCTTTAAAGGGAATGGACCATAAATGTGTATATAACATAACATTTTGACATATTTAACATTTAATGGTCAGACAGTTCCTCCCCTTGTGCACTTTGGTTTCCTCCGGGTGCTCTGGTTTCCCCCAGAAGTCCAAAAACATGTGGTGTAGGTGAATTGGGTAAGCTAAATTGTCTGTAGTGTACATGTATGTGTGTGAATGAGTGTGTATGGATGTTTCCCAGTGATGGGTTGCAGCTGGAAGGGCAACATATGCTGGATAAGTTGGTGGTTCATTCCACTGTGGCAACCTCAGAATTATAAAGGGACTAAGCTGAAAAGAAAATTATAAGTGAATGGTCAGACAGGGGGCGCCACGGTGGCCTAGTGGTTAGCACGTTCGCCTCACAGCAAGAAGGTCGCTGGTTCGATCCCTGGCTGGGCCAGTTGGCATTTCTGTGTGGAGTTTGCATGTTCTCCCCGTGGTTGCGTGGGTTTCCTCCGGGTGCTCCGGTTTCCCCCACAGTCCAAAGACATGCGGTACAGGTGAATTGGGTAAGCTAAATTGTCCGTAGTGTATGTGTGTGAAGGACAATGTATGGATGTGTTTCCCAGAGATGGGTTGCGGCTGGAAGGGCATCCACTGCGTAAAACAAATGCTGGATAAGTTGGCGGTTCATTCCGCTGTGGCGACCCCGGATTAATAAAGGGACTAAGCCGAAAAGAAAATGAATGAATGAATGAATGGTCAGACAGGCAAAGGTTGACCACCAACCTGATTCCACCAAGTAGGACATGTTCCTGGATTACATCTTTGTGGATCCTGGAACAACATTCCAGTCATCCAATCAGAATCAAGGGATATGTTTACAGTTTGTGTTAAGTTTAGGCTTACGGTTAGGTTTATGCACTTCTACATGATTGTTATCTAACTATTATTGCCCTCTGATTTTGTAAATAACTTACATTTAGGTAGGCAATAGGGATGGATTACATTTTCCAACAAAAATTATGTTCAAGCATACAGAGCAATATAGGCAAATCCGAAGCATAATCTGTAGAACAGGCAAATGGTCAAGAATCCAAAATGAAATAAACAGTCCAAAAACACAGGAAGCTATGCAAATGCTTTAGAATCACAGCAACAGTTAAACAAAACACAGCCATGGGGGAACATATGAGTGGTGTTTAGGGGTGCTTTCACACTAGCACTTTTGATCTGCACTCGGGTTTGTTTAATGTTAGAATACAGTACGTTTAGCTAGTGGGAACATGTTTTCTGAACTCGGGTGCGCACCCAGGAACTGTTCCCGAGTCCACCTGAAAGAGGTGGTCTGGGGTACGGTTCACTTGTAATATGTATGCAATAGTACCAAAAGCCAGAAGTGAACCTCCCACTGTACAACAAACTTTAGTTTTCATAACGTTCATTCGTGTGTGTTTGTCTGTGTATGTCACCAACCTTAATGACAAGCGGGACTGACCCAGTACAAACATTGATAATGTCTGCTTGTCCCCTCCAAAAATGACTTCTGCAGTGTGATGTTTTGAATATTTTTGATAGTTCTTGTGGCAAATAGACGCACGTGGCTCTCTGTATTTTGGTTTTGGCAACAAAAGCAAAAGATTCAATGAAATCTTGAAATGCGTATGTCTCCATTTTAGCGATTGGCTTTCTTGGCTGTTACCTAGCAACAGCAATACACTAAACAACAGATTAATGACACAAGCATATTGGGGTTCATAAGGAAAAAAAGACAGTGTGAACACAAACCAACTGAGGAGGTGGCAAGGGGGGCAATGGAACTTAAGTTTGGTCAAGGCAATTAAACCAAGTGTGAAAGCAAATAGTGTGTGTAATCAGTGTAAATGATCTAGCTGTTAAACTATTTAAATGTCAACAAAAGTCACTTTTTCAAACTTTTCAACATCAAAAGTTGTTATAATGTTAACAAAGATGAAAAAATGCAGTTAATTAAAAAAATAAGTTCCTTTGACTTACGTTTTTAATGAAAGTTCATTGAACTTAACAGAAACAAGTTACATGAACTCAAAATTTGATTGTGTTAGGCTGAGCTTAAACTGAATGAGTTGACCTTATAGATTTCTACACTGTAAAACCCAAAAAGTCAAGGTAACTCAAGCCGTTTGAGAAAACCGATTGCAACAAACCAAGTTCTAAAACTAATCCTAATGAGTACTGTGAACTTAGTCCATTTGAGTAAACGAAGCAAATTGAGAAAAAAAAACAATAAATGAAGAGAACTCAAATTTCACAAAGTACTGTATAACACAATACTGTAAGTTAAGGCAACTCAAACCATTTGAGGAAACCGATTGCAACAAAACCATTTGAGTTAAAAATTAATCTACTGTATGTGAACTTACTCCATTTAAGTTGAAGTAATGAGGTATTTAATTACCTATTTAATTAGTTCAAAACTCTTTTCAAATGAGTAGAATTAGCTTTCAGTGAACGTCGTGTTAACTACACTCATTTAATTTGATAAAATTGACTTATGGGTTTTAAAGTGTAGTTCTCAGCATGTTTTGGGTCAGACTGAAAAAAAAAGTGTTGTGTATTTTTTTTAACACGATTAACATAAGGGGGATATGATTTAAATTTTAATGTTGTCTTATGTTGAGATTTCTGTAAAAATAAAATTATAAACCTCTAAACCAGATTACAGATCCAATTGAGTCAACAAAACTTAAATGCTCAAAGTAAATTGCACTCAATATACGCAAGGAATGTTTGTAATATATTAGCAAGAAATACAATAAAGAAATACAATAAAGTTAAAATTCATTCATTTTTTTTTCTCGACATAGTCCCTTTGTTAATCTGGGGTCACCACAGCGGAATGAACCGCCAACTTATCCAGCATATGTTTTTACACAGCTTATGTCCAGCTGCAACCCATCACTGCCCACTGTGCCACCGTGACGCCAAAGTTAAAATTACTTAATTGAATTAAGGCAATGAGTTTGCACAATTCAATTAAATAAACAACAAAATGATATTTACAGTGTGTTTGTTCATGTTAGTAATTACATTAACTAACAATAACCAATAAAACTGTATAAAGTTCTTTTTTTTAATTGTATGAAAAAAACGTCAACTTTTTTGGGTCAACTATCCTTTAAGTCAACCTTCTCCAGCCATTTCCAATTGTCTTTGTGACTGCATTATAAAAACACATGAAATGCTGACTATTTCAGCCTTTATGCCTTCATCAATAGACATACCGTCTGAAGCAAACACAAAGCAGCGTTTGAGTCCTAAGAAGCAAAACATTGCCATGAACTATTTAACATTTATGCCAACAATGCTGCACTGTACCATTGTTCAAGGACTTCTTAAACACATTAACACTCTCACATGGAACAGCATTGCTTGACCATGAGGTAAACATGCATTATTTACTGTGCGTCTTTATAGTTAAAACTCTTCAGACGGGAGATAATATTAAGAGACCTTCAGGACTCATTCGTTCAGTCAATCATAGGTTTCTCTGGCACATTCGCCTCTGTTTACCAGCTTTTGTCAGGTTTTTTTGATATATAGACCTTCACTGCCTTCCCATCCATTTTAAAATGCTATCATATCTGTCAACAAAATATTATGAGGGGGTCACGACCTCAATCTCCACAGCGGCCCAAAGGCCCTTTGGTTGCACTGTTACCCAGTTGAAACAGGAAATTGTTGCCCAGCTCCCCTGTAATTCAATAAGTTACAACACCTTTCCTCAGCGTAATGTGTGTGCGTATGTGTGTGTGTTTTGCCGGCGAATGGAAATAAGATATTTAGAAAGATACAGTAGTAGTCAGAATCCCATTTCTAAACATAATTGTTTTAATAACTCTAATATCTGATTTATTTTATCTTTGCTATGATGACAGAACATGATATACTAGATATGTTACAAGATGCTAGTATTCAGCTTAAAGTGACACTTAAAGGCTTAACAACAGGTTAATTAGGATGGCCAGGTAAGTGACTGTATAATAATGGTTTTGTAACATAGGGAGTCGTGGTACAACCGAGATGAGGATCCAAATGCAACCATGAAGCCTCGTTTTAGTTGAGTTGAGGATCCAAATGCAGTGTCATTTACAACTTAGTCAGGCAGACTATGGTTAAAAGCAGGAGCAAATGGTAACATAAGGATAACCCAAAAGAGGAGTTGAGGTCACAGGCGAAGAGATCGGTGCAGACAGCAAAAACAATAAACAAGGCGAGTAATATCAAGGAATAACGCATAGCAATGCTACATGAAAACAAGACTCAGCAATGTGTGTGGGAATGTGAGGTGTAGTCCCGGTAATGAGTCCTTACAAGCTTAAACTGTGTGTGGGTAATCATGGAGTGAAATGAAACTGGTGTGTGTGTGAGGTGCCAGATGGGAAATGTAGTGCAGTTCAGTGGTAGATGTGTTGTTCGGGTGACAGTGAATGTTCTCCAGCGATCTGTAAGGGCTAGATTGCTGGTGATCGTGACAATGTTTGTTTAAGCGAGCTAATATTATCGACCTTAATTTAATCAATTAATAAATTTTTATTAAAAACTGCTTTTATTCCAACCGAAATCAGAAGAAAAAAAATATTATAGAACATACTGTGAAAAATTCCTTACTCTGTTAAACATCATTTGGGAAATATTTGGAAAAGAAAGGAGGGCTAATCATTTCGACTTCAATATGAAATAAATCTAAAACTCACAAACTATTTGGTTTCATCTTTCATCATTGTGGATGTTTCCTTTCTCCTCTATATTTCTGCGCTGTCTAGTTATACTTTTCTGCGTAGGCATTCATAGGAATGCATAATCTTGTTTTGAGCATTTTAGTTTCCATCAAACATTTCTGCTGCATGCTGGTCATGAAGGTCTTGCTTCATAAGACCCCGAGACATTAAACATTAAGAGTTATTCCCTCTACTCATAAGACGGTATTGCAGTGCATTTACTGTACATAGTTTTTTTTTTAACCACAGATGTGACCATTAAGATCTAAAAAATACACAAATTTGACCTTTGGCTGACTTAAGCTCAAATCTAATGTTGTGTCCTCCTTTTGTGGAGGTTAGTTTATTGTGAATGTGTTAAGGTCATTGTGTGGCAGCGTATAGAAAGATATTCTTGAGTCTTTTGCACCAGAGTCAGACTTGCCTGATCCATAAATTAAGCTCTGGACACTGTAGGAAATGTTGTATAGGAGTGTACGCATACATGAGTTTACATATAATTTGACATGGTATAATAATAATAAAAATAATAATAATAATAATAATATAGTTTTTGAATCTTGATTGTTGATGACATATACAACTCAGTTTGCAAACATTGGCAGTTAGGACTGATTATGTCATCCATGGTCACAATTTAAATTCTAAATAAAGAAACTTTTATATGAATGAAATGGCTCCATAGATGTTAAAGGTTCTTCATGGCCTATTGATGACAATAAAGAAGCTTTATTTTCAAAAATGTAGCCTTGCGAATACTTCTGAGCGTATTCATGACAGTCTAAAATGTGGACTTTCTGTCAAGTAATGTGTTAATATTGTGTCTGTTTGTGTGGCTTCCAGTGTTGCAGTAGCCTCTGACTTGCACTTCATTTATAGCCCAAAATACCACAATTTCAGCTAAAAACGTGCTTTAATGCTGTGTTGAATGGGAGAAAACATCCTTGGTATGAAGGTGAATAAATGGATGAGTTGTAATAATGTCTACACTCTTCGTATTACTGCAAAGATCCAATTAAAGAGATAATTCACCCAAAAATGAAGATGTACTCACTATTTATCACCTTCAAGTGAGTTTATTTATTCCACTGAACACTGATACTTTGAAGAACGCTGAAAACCTGTAACTATTGACTTTCTTAGTAGAAAAAAATCTAATGCGAAGTCACTGGTTACTGGTTATCTTTCATCAAAATATCTTCTTTTGTGTTTAACAGAACTGATAACGGTTTAAAACAAGTCATTGATAAGTAAACGATGACAGAATTTTCCTTTTTGAGTGAACAATCCCCTTAATGTGCATCAAAACAAAGAGGGCAATGAGGTAAATGAGTTCAACCTGGATGCAACATTAATAGCCAAAAAGGCCACCATTTCAGCTAAAAACATGCTTTAATGCTGTGTTGAATGGGAAAAAAACATTCTTGGTATGAATGTGAATGAATGGATGAGTTTTAATCATGTTTACACTCTTCATATTATTGCAAAGATCCAATTAAAGGTGTAAGATTTATGAAAATATGCCTCAGTTAAGAGAGAGAGACACGAGACTGAAAAGCATGTTACCCAGCTGAGAAAGGACAATGGGACCTACGTTTCACCCAAATACTCACACCCTTCTCTTCCCTTCATTTACATGTGAAGCTTCTCACCCCCTTTTTCCCCTGAACTCACACAAAATGATCATCTCAAAGCATGAACTGTTCTATATCCATGCAAGTGACTATATCTATCATGTTTGATATCATTTGAAATGTCTCAGTGCGACTGGTACAATAGTCTCATTCCCTCAGAAATAGTCATAACCAAATAATATTTATGTGACTTCAGATATCTTTTGCACCACTGCTAAGGGTGTGACCGGGGGGTTCAGGAACTCTCACTGAATGTAAATGCCCTATTGTTATCCAACACACACCCACACATCTCTTGGTTTTTGACTACTTAAGTAACAGTTTTCCGGCTGGTCGGGGCGCCTCTGCATTCAGAGTGGCCCATGGTGCTTGGTTTCTCAGAAACTCTGCACTATGTAGAATTTGTCAGGTATGCATTTTCTGATCTTGGAATTATCTTTGAGAATTTGATGTTTTGTATTGATCGTTATGAAATGACTGAATGAATTGGCATAATACACATTTACCTGACTAATAAATTGTTATATTTGAACGTATTCTTGTTACTCTGAAATTACTACTCAGATAAGTTAAGAATGTACTAGGTTCCATGATAGACAAAACATAACACATGTTAAATAGAGATCCTAGAAGTTCCAACTTGTTGTTTGACTTTTAATTATGTATTCGTCGCAATTTACTGTGGGGATCCAGGGTAAATGCAACAAGATGAATGATCACATCTTGATTGCTACTGGAATTTTGACCTCTGGTTAAATACTTATTTAACTAAGTTGTACGCAGGTGATTGTAAGAATTAAATGAGATTACTATTTAAATAATGACATCGTCTGTCTATCAAATAGTATTGATCATTAACCTCTAATTATTTGATCAGACTAGTGAGCTTATGATTCATTACAGCCGGCGTGATGTAACATAGGTTCACAACAAATGAGCTTAATAAAAGAAAAGTACTA
>CAIGQQ010038854.1:7027396-7052712 GCA_903798035.1 Danio albolineatus | reverse complement strand
ATATACACCCTCTACCCCCAGTGTACTCCATCCATGCATCCATCTATAAAATTTGTTTCTATTCTTATTTATATATATATATATATATATATATTGAGGGGAGGTGTGCCCCAGTGGAGCTTTATGTCTAGCAACATCCCTGAACACAGCTAATCCAAATAATGGAGGTCTTTAGAGCCCCGGTCACACTGCACTTTTCTCGCCATAGACTTCCATTTGTAACAGACTGGAAACACACGCTCATGCGACAAGTTTCGCAGTTCACTGCAGTGAAAAGATTAAGCTTGGTGAACTCAAGATGAAAATATGACCTCTTTGGGCAGAAATTTTAAATATGGAGCAATCGCTCACTTTTTTTAATGTCTGATCATCTTGTTTAATCCCGTCCCTTTTCGCATCACCGTCTGACAGAATTTCACATGCACAAACTCTAAAGTTACTACAACTTTAAAGAGTCATGAACACCTTCATTAGTGTGATCAGCTGTATTTAATCAGGGTTGGAGCAAAACTGTGAAAATGAACTGAACTAAAACTTCAACACTGAAAACTGGACTGACACTGTTTTATTGTGCTAAAATCCATGTGAAACTGCTTTGACACAATACACATTGTAAAAGAGCTATGCAAATAGAGATGAATTGAACTGAATTGAAATGCAGAGCTCTGGCCCTCCAGGAATTGAGTTGGAGAACTATTAAAATGATTTAAATGATATTTTCAATAATCATTTTAGATCAGTTGAATGCATTCCTGCTGAAGAAGAGTAACTGAGGAAAAAAAAGAAAAAAAAAATTGTGCATGGAATTTAAGAGAGTCTTGACTCATTGTGTATATTGCATGTCTCCAGCTCAGTTTCCACATGTCCAGAGGTGTATATGTGTGTTTGGTCACTGTGTGGTTGGCATGAGTAATGGGATTACTGCTTCACACTGAGCCACAGGCCTGCATGAAGCACATGCCACATTTAGTCACACAGTCAGATGTTCCCTCACAAATGTTCACACTGAAGGTCACACTTACTGGCCACATCCCAAACCTTATGCTGACTGTACTGTCTACTGCCTTCTGAAGCAGCATTCTGAGATGGAAGATCAAACTGACTGTTAGGAAACTAAAGTCAGCATAAAACATAAGTTTAGCTTGTTTTTTCTTGGTTGTGATGCATATATATCACTGTAAAAAATGTTTTAAATAATAATAATTAAAAAAAATCAATTTACTAACATTTTCTGTATTTCACTATAAATAATTAAATAAATAAATTTACTAATGTTTTCCATACAGTGTTTTGTGATTAATAAATAAACAAATAAATAAATAAAAATAATTAATTTACAAACTTTTTATGTATTTTGTGAGTAATAAACAAGTAAATAAAAATACTTAACTTACTTACATTTTCTGTATTTTGCGATTTATAAATAAATAATAAACTCACTAACATTTTCTGTATTTTGCGATTAATAAATAAATATATAAATTAATAAAAAAATAATTACTAACATTTTCCGTATTTTGTGATTCATAAATAAATAAATAAATAAATAAATAAATAAAAATAATTAATTTACTAACAATTTTCATATTTTACTATTCATAAATACATAAATTAATTAATTAATACATAATCAATTTACTAACATTTTTAGTATTTTATTATACATAAATATATAAATTAATAAATAAATCAATTTACTAACATTTTCCATATTTTACTATTCATAAATAAATAAATTAATAAGGAAATAATCGATTTACTAACATTTTCCGTATTTTGTGATTGATGTTTTGTTGACATTCATATTTTTTTTCATTTATTTGTGCTTTTCATTGGCATTTATTACAGCACCTTTATCTTTCCTCCATCAAATTTTGATGTTAAACATTTTTTTTTTTGAAGTGATATTTGTTTGTGCCAGTATTGTAAATTACAGTTCAAAAGCCTGTTGAAAAAGCCTTTTACATTTGGATATTAAGACATGAAGGACTCAAATATACCTATGTAGTAGGGTCAATTTATGAATTAAAATGTTTGTATGTTTGTACACAACTGCATGTACTTGTAGTTGTGTACATGTCTACATGTAACTACAGGGTGCTGTTAATTTCCTCTAATCATCCTTGAGATGGTTCTACATCGTCATTTGAGTCCAACTGTGTTTGATTATTCTGATTGGACTTGATTAGGAAAGTCACACACCTCTCAATGCATGTCAAAAGCTGCGTCCCAAATGGCACACCATACACTATGCACTTATGCACATACAAAAATGTACATATGCAATTACACACTCAACAGCATAGTAAATGTAGTGTTGTCCCAAATGGAACACTAATGGCTTTTATACTAAGCGATAATTCAAACCGTTTCCCTGATGACCTTTGATGGTCGCCAAATTAGTGAAAGAAATGACCAAAGTACCAAATAATACCTGGCATGAGTATAACCGCATTTACCATCAGGAGGCGCTATAATCAATCTTGTAGGAGAATTTTGCTTTCACAATCCAAAATAAATAAAGTAATTCAACATGTGCGCCCGATAGCTCCGCCATTTACGTGCGCAAAGCTGCGGTCGTTGAGTGCGTGAAGTGTTCATCAATACACATTTCATTTTACCAGCCTAATGAGTGCATCATCCAGGTAATTAAAGTGGAGCTTTCAGTGTGAACGCACTACTTACACTATTTATACTACAAAATGGCATAGAATAGTGCACAAATATGAGATTTGGGGACGCACCTAAAGTAAATGAGAACCATGAATGGCATGCGAAAGAGAAATCCGAGATTTGAAAAAGTGTACACAGAAAACAAAAACTGCCAAAAAATGCTCCTGGGACATATTTGATGGTCTCCAGAAATGTATATAGATGTACGTTTTCAGAATGAGCCTAAGTTGAACGAACTGGCTGAGGAGTTCAGAGGCAGAATTGTGGCAAGGCACAGATCTGGCCATGGTTACAAAACAATTCTGCCGCACTTAAGGTTTCTAAGAGCACAGTGACCTCCATTTTCCTTAAATGGAAGACATTTGGGACGAGCAGAACACTTCGTAATTAATAGTAACTTTAAAAATGTTTAATTAAAACATCAGAGTCATATATGGTATAACACATTTCAGTATTAGGTAACCAGCCGGGGTGTTATTATAGAAATGTGTAACCACAGAGCGGACAACACCAGCTGTCTTGATGTCTCTGTTCCTGAGCGTTTAACTAGTACAAAACACAACCTCACTCACTACACCCTGCATTTCCCGTAACTTAAGACGCTTTCAGAAATGGGCCAAATAGCCTGGCATTATTCACTGCCACAATATCAAGTGCACACTCATCTGGGTCAAATGTAATTACACCCAAAGTGAATTTGGTGAGTTTAGCTGAGGCCGAGAGAGGGGGGGAAGAACGCAGCACCTGATCTTGTTAAAAGCTGCTTCTTCAGCGGCAGTGTGTGTGAGGAGGTAAACAGACGCTCAGGACTTCAGGCAAACACATGTTTCTCTTCAGCGTCTGCCCGCCGCTCTTTTCCCTCAGGTACGCCGGCCGTTAATTGTGTTTTTCACTCTCCTTGGACTGCAATCTGCACTGCTGTCGTCACTGCGCTATGGCCAGGTGTGTCATTAAGACCTAAACAACTTTATAAATAGCAAGCCTGTTTAGGCCATGACCATTTTTTTTAGGAGTAGGAAAAATGATCCCCTATTAAAAAGTTTACGCTGTGTGCAACTATAAAAAAAGTTCAGATTTACTTTTTTTTAAGGGGTGGTCATATTTTAAACTTTAGTTGATGTGTAATGTAGCTGTGTGAACATAAACACCATCTCTGAATGTAAGATGCTCAAAGTTCAATGCAAAGGGAGACATTGGCTTTTACAGAGTAAGCTTAGTAAAGACTACAGCAAACAAAGTTTGGGGACTACAAAAAAATACATCCTGGTTAATGATGTCATAAACCCTTCAGGTTACGCGCATACAACCCGTGCAGCAAAGGGGCGTGGCCAGAGGTGCTGTAATGTTATAACAGAGATGTGATGTGATGTGGAGCTGATCTGCGAATCACAGCACATTATGTTAGCTGACCAATCAGAGCCTCTTGAGGGCGGGTCTTCAGAGGAACTGGGAAATATGGGTCACACTTTACTTTGATGGTCTGTTTGTTGAATTTAATTTACATTGCAACTAAATCTCATTAGATTGTAAGTAGACTGTTAGGTTGGGGTTAGGGGTAGGTCTAGTGTAAGTTGACATGTACTTGAAAAGTTTCTTATAGTCAGTTAAATGTCTGTTGAATGTCAGTATCAACAGATATTAAGTAGACAGTCTACGAATACTCAAATGGACCATCAGAATAAAGTGTTACCGAATAGTTGTAGCTGTATATAATCAAAGTAGTATATATGAAAAAATAAGGTGATTTTCTACAAATGAAGCATGAGCACACATTGCTTTGCATCTTATAAACATAACCAAGCCTTAAAAATACACTCTGGACCACCCCTTTAAGCTATATTTATTTATTTATTTTATCACGATAAAGACTTTATGTTATACAATAATCATGGATGCGATTCTTCCATATAAATATGAATTTCCATATTTTCTGAGCTCAATAGGCGACCCCTGTAATTCCAAATCCAATTTTTTAATTTTTTAATTTTATTTTTTTAAAGCCGACGACCCGCTTCATTCCAAAAGTTATTCAGGGATGTAATTGTAGACCTACCTAAGCTACTGTGTAACATAGGCCCTGTTTGCACTGTCAGGTCTTAATGGCCAATTCTGATTTGTTGTTGTTGTTTTTTTTTTTTGTTATTTTATTTGTGACCCATATCCGATTCATGTATTTACACTTACTATACAATTTACGACGTCACGCATGCGTAAATACGGGCTTTAGTATCTGCGCCACACTAGCCACGATGGAAGAAATTGTCTTGCTTTTAGCTCTGTGAAATATGCCAACTTTAAAATGATGCAGAGTAGGAGGAGGGAAAGGGCCGTCATCGCAGCTTGCGCCTATGGTTTATATACGGTGTCCTCCTCTGTCTCATCTTCCCACAGAGCAAGAAGGCAGGTAACTTCTGCTGTTGACCACTGACCACTTTCCTCCTCCATGTTTCCTCTTGTTGTTTACCGCGTCGGCATCTCTACACACGCTCTTCCCTCTACGTCATTAAACCGTGGAGAAGTACCACATTGTCACAAGTTTAATGACGTACAAAACAGAACGCCTCAATAAATCCGATCTGCCTGTTTACATGATAGTCGCATTGTCACATAAACAACTTATATCTGAATTATTTCCACATATGAAGGAGGTCTGAAACCGATCTCTGAATATCTTACACTTCTACATGGAAATAACAGAATGGTTACCATAGTCAATTTCTGTTTGACGTACACAGTTTAATTTTGGTTTTAATTGTAGAGTCTTAGGTCACAATACTGTCTCAAACCGTATGTTCTCCCATTTTGTTAGTGTCTGCCTTACCTTGACGCTTTTCACCATGGACACTTCCTCCATGCTCCAGAAACACACAGCTCTTTGTATTGCGTCTCTGCTGAGATTGGAAAGTGACGAATTAGACAGATGCTATTTGCTTCAGTCGCCGCTATCGCAGAATTGGTTTCTCCGGTGTTATTGAGAGGTTTGATCGAGTCTGACTTTGTTCTCTGCGATAGAATGTGAGACAACAGTGATTGATTTCCTTCACCATCACAACCACACGTCCCTCTGATCAATATGACTCCGTTGTGTGATTACTGACCTTCATAAAGAGCAAATCAGCACATCAAGCCAATTCAAACAGAATCAGCTTCAAAAAAGGGGCCGCAACATCAACAACAACGACAAAAGTGAATTTCCATTGTACTGTCATGAGTTTTAAAGTACAAGGAGAAATTTAGAAAGAGTGAGAGCAACAGGATGTCAATGGATGAAATAGAAAAGAAAAAAGATGAGGCACTTTATTTTATTTCTTTAACAAATCATCAGTGAAAGGAGTCGCTTCAGCAAAAGAAAACATTTCACTTTCTTTTTCTATTCTTTGAGGTTTGTTACTCCAGTAACTCTTTTAGTAAAACTTTTAGTCTAAATGAAGCCTGCTATGCAAGAGATAATCAATGGATTGCCATGTGTTGTGTTAGGGATTAAGTACATCCAGGAGGTATTGTTGTATGTTGTGTTCGCAAGTCTGTGTGTGTCTGTTTAGTGCTACAAAAGGAAAGGACTTTGGAGAGCTCTCTGTAAAAACGAATTTGAAGACAGTCAAAAAAGTTTTCTCACTTTTAGCTCCTGGCTGATGAAGGGCACAAGGTATTGTTTATATTTTAAGCAGTGGAATTTGAAAGACTTTGTCTATCTTGAAAGTTTATAGTTTGTTGACGGTCTTTTGGTTAGTATTAAATTGTTGTTAGCACATATATAATGATTTTGAATATCAGTGATACCCATATTTGTTAGTTTTGTACAAAAGGCATGTAATGTATTGTTACTAGTATTTCTTATAACTTGCACTACAAATAGGACATTAACGGCCATTAGGGTCTTTATTTTGGTCATTTCATGTGTTTTGGACTTATCTCTCTAAAAATAAGATCACCAATTGTACTAAAATTAATTCATTGTTAAATCTGTTTATATTGCAGTCTAATAGGACATTGTTGCAATTCATAAAGTCATAAATGCTTTATCTGCATCAAATATGGTCATTGTTAGTGTTAAAACAATTCAAATTATTTAGACTAATTTAGACACTATACAGCCTGTACAGTGAGACTGTAAATGTGTGTTTATCAGTTTATTGGCTTATAGCCATTTGTTTAACACAATTTCAAGGATATGTGTGTAATGAGTATTGTTTGCTTCTTTGCTTCTTTTAATCAGCTCTTACGATGATTTATCTTGAAGATTAAACACTTTATAAACATCAGTCCCTGAGAGTAAAGTGCATCTGTTCAGCTGGGAATGCTACAGAAGGTGAAATGTAAAGTTTTTCTGATTGACGATTGATGTAATCGGGTGACACACTTTATTTGAATAGGCAAGGATGTCAGATTGTCAGACGTCGAGAAAACAGGTTTCTAAAAGATGATTGGACGGAAAGATATACATTTACACTACACACGATTTCAAGAGTTCACACTTAGCTGATGATTGATTATAAAGCATATTTGGCATGCTGTCCCGGGAGAGAGCCCTGAGCTCAGAATATCCTTGAGCCCGGGGCTCCCTCCCGTTTAAAGGGCGAGAGGAGAGTTTGAGCTCAGGTAAGTCTCGAGAACTCCCCCCGCCTTTGAACATGCTGAGAAATATCTTAACTAGAGTTGCTTTAAGATGCTATTAAAAGTAGTCAATTTACTTATGTCGTATGTTTTTTGGACGGTGGGAGGAAACCGGAGAACCTGGGGAAAACCCACGCGAACACGGGGAGAACACGCAAACTCCACACAGAAACACCGACCGGCCCAGGGAGAGGCCGAACCAGCGGTGTTCTTACTGTGAGGCAACAGTGCTAACCACTGGGCCACCGTGCCGCCCTATAGGAGAGGGGGAGGAGTTGGGGTGGAAGGGGGGATTCTTCAAGACGAAGATGACCGGAGTGGGAAGCTCTGGTAATTTATAGTGTGTCAGGATTCGTCTGATTGGTGCAATATGCGGAGCTGATGTGGTACCAGCTGTGTTCAATCATAAGCACGTGATCCTCTCGAAATTAGTTTATAAATAAACCCCACTTAATTTTTGTTGCAATTCATGAAGTCATAAATGCTTTATCTGCATTAAATATCATTGTTAGTGTTAAAACAATTCAAATTATTTAGACTAATTTAGACACTATACAGCCTGTACAGTGAGACTGTAAATGTGTATTTATCAGTTTATTGGCTTATAAGCATTTGTTTAACACAATTTCAAGGATTTGTTTCTTTGCTTCTTTTATTCAGCTCTTACGATAATTTATCTTGAAGATTAAACACTTTATAAACATCAGTCCCTGAGAGTAAAGTGCATCTCTTCAGCTGGGAATGCTACAGAAGGTGAAATGTAAAGTTTTTCTGATTGACAACGATTGATGTGATCGAGTGACACACTTTATTTGAATAGGCAAGGATGTCAGATTGTCAGATGTCGAGAAAACAGGCTTTTAAAAGATGATTGGGCAGAAAGATATACATTTACACTACACACGATTTAATTTTCCTTCAGAAATCATTACAGTAAACTGATTTCCTGCACAAGAATATATGTGTGCGGGATGTTATTGTATAAATGTTAGTATTGCTGATGAATGGAAAGTTCAGAAAGATTATGTGAAAGAAATCTTGGCGCTATAATGTCACATTTGATCAATTCACCATGTCCTTGCTTAATAAGAGTTGTGATTTCTGTGAAAGTAACTGCACTGACCCCAAACCTTTGAATGATAGCTTTCCTTGAGAGTCTTAATAATTTTTTTCCACAGTCATATTCAGCACATTTATAACCAGCAGCTGTAAAACACCTTGATGGACAAGACCATGAACAGCAGGCCATCCTATTATTGATTCTGTTTAGCACCTGGATCTTTCAAAGTCAAAGAGAGCTTGTTAAAAATCAGTCATGTTTTCGGATCTTCAGATCCCACCTGCGTTTCGCAGTCCGACCACCTGCAGCCACGTGCAAATGACTAGCACTACCAAGGCTTGTTAAAGTCGCACAAAACCAAGCGGCATTCCATCACAGTCCTATTAAAGGATCTCTCAGGTTACTACTTTTATCCGGATAATTTTTAATTAACTTTTTGATTTATTTAAAGAGGAGCGCAGCACTCCACCAGGCAGGCATCTTTTCAACTGCTCCCCAGGGTAGGCGAATCGGATATCTGTAATCTTTTACCGTTCTCGTATATTTTCAAGTGTAGGAAGTTTCTGTGTAATTAAACAGCATTTCCTTTTGCTGCTATTACCATTAGCGATGTGCTCTGACAGGGCTCTCAGAATAGATTTGGTCTTGCGTTATGTTTTTGAAATCATGCCTTATGCTTCGCTTTATGACTTAGGAATGTTTTATTTTATTTATTTATTACTATTTTTTAGAAATATTCCATCCCTGAGGCGTCGACATGCTCGTTCTTCAGAATCTGAATTATTGCAGAACATTATTTCTGTTGGTTTGAGGCAAACCAGACACCCTTGAAAGCCGCTGCGAGGGCCGATGATTGAAGTTTGGGGGCCCGCATTATGTTAAAAACGTTAATCCCTCTGTTTCGCTTCTGGAACTATATTTTAACCTTTTATTTGACACGTAAGATCAAAACATATCTGCTTAATTCAAATCTGCACGCTCACCCCCCCAGCTTGTCTGCGCTAATGTTTTTGACGTGGCAGTTTTCCTCTTTGTGTTCCTGGCTTGGATGGTAAATTACCTATGGGCGATTGGTTTTATGCCACAGAGTGATGAGAAAATGCGAAATTGCATACAAGTCTTACCGAAGGAACGATCTCAAAGGGGAACTGAGGCAATAATGCGTGACTTTTCCCTCTATCCCTCTTATTTAAACACGGCAACTCATTTCATAAACCTCGCTGTCATTTCATATGCGCGGTGTCCCATGACATAACAGATTTAATAATTCATCAGGCCTACAGTTATTCGGTGTGTGTGTCTAGCAGGTGCCCGCTTTATACTTTTCACGCGCATTATTGCATTGGCGGAACATTAAAAGACAGCGCGACTCTTGTTCAAGCTTTAATCAGATTGTTTAAACTACTGTAACGCCTGACTTCTGAAGTCCAGACACAAGCTTGTTATTTATTGCTGTCGCTGTTGTGGTGTTTTAAAGGTTGCTCGTTTCATTTTCAAAATAAAAAAAAAAAACTTTACAGTGATACTGTAGTTCACCCAAAAATGAAAATTCTGCATCATTTACTGCAGTGTTTCTCAACCACGTTTCTATAGGACCTCCAGCTCTGCACATTTACCATGTGTCCTTAACCAAACACGCCTGATTCAGATCATTAACAGAGATTGAAAGACCCATAAAGCCATGGTCACACTGCACTTTTCGCCCCGTAGACTTCCATTCATACTCATTTTAAAGGTTGCTCATATGTTTTCAAAATCAAAAATTCACTTTAAAGGGAAAGTTCACCCAAAAATGAAAATTTTGCATCATTTACTGCAGTGTTTCTCAACCATGTTTCTAGAGGATCACCAGTTCTGCACAATTTTCCATGTGTCATAAACCAAACATTCCTGATTCAGATCATCAGATCATTAACAGAGATTGAAAGACCAGTAAAGTCATGGTCACACTGCACTTTTCGCCCCATAGACTTCCATTCATACTCATTTTAAAGGTTGCTCGTATGTTTTCAAAATTAAAAATACACTCTAAAGGTATAGTTCACCCAAAAATAAAAATTCTATATCATTTACTGCAGTGTTTCTCAACCACATTTCTAAAGGTCCACCAGCTCTGCACATTTACCATGTGTCCTTAACCAAACACGCCTGATTCAGATCATTAACAGAGATTGAAAGACCCATAAAGCCATGGTCACACTGCACTTTTCGCCCCATAGACTTCCATTCATACTCATTTTAAAGGTTGCTCGTATGTTTTCAAAATCAAAAATACACTTTAAAGGGATAGTTCACCCAAAAATGAAAATTGTACATCATTTACTGCAGTGTTTCTCAACCATGTTTTTAGAGGACCACAAGCTCTGGACATTTTCGATGTGTCCTTAACCAAACACATCTGATTCAGATCATTAACAGAAATTGAAAGACCTGTAAAGTCATGGTCACACTGCACTTTGCGCCCCATAGACTTCCATTCAAACTCATTTTAAAGGTTGCTCGTATGTTTTTAAAATCAAAAATATACTTACAAAAAGTACAAAAGGGATAGCTCACCCAAAAATGAAAATTCTGCATCATTTACTGCAGTGTTTCTTAACCACATTTCCATAGGACCACCAGCTCTGCACATTTTTCAATGTGTCCTTAACTTAAACACGCCTGATTCAGATCATCAGCTCATTAACAGAGATTGAAAGAGCTGTAAAGTCACAAACAGGAAAAACAAATACTATAAGTACAAAAACTACAAAAGCAAATTCATTTAGCATCTACTGTATATCCAAAAGATAAGAGCTTAGTCTTGAATTTGTGATTAAACATGGATCCATCATTACTGTTCATGTCAATAAGTGCTAAGAAAGAATCCAGATATGGTAATTGACATGCAGTGTAATCTGCTGACCAATCACAACAGACTGAACCATACCTCTGACCAATCAGAGTAGAATCAAATCTCTAAAAAGAGGGATTTATATACAGTAAACCCTATTCTTGAACAAACTGTTTTAGAACACTTCTTTTGTGTTCAACAGAAGAAAGAAACCACTTGAGGGCGAATTTTGGGTAAACAATAATTTTTATTTTTGTCAAAATAGACATCGCAGCATCAGCTATTTTTCTTCAACACAAGCTGCTATTTACGTGATGTTCACGTTGCGTAAAAGATGTAATGCAATGCCTACAGCATAGATGGTTTTAGCGTAACTACTTATTCACTAAGTTACTTCAGCACGTCAGTCACACTGTATGCGCTTGCTCAGGGGCAGCTTTATGCACAAGAGACATATTTAACAAAAAACTACCTCAAATATACTGACAAGTGTGTATGGCCAAACCTTGTGCAATAAATGGTCAAACTCAACATGATGACTCAGACTCTATGACAAGAAATAATGATTCACTAGCATTCAGTAAGACAATCCCCAATACTGAATTCAACCGCATTGTTTTAAAAAGCAATCCAGAAAAAGAAAAGCCCCCTGATGTTTACCACGTCTCCAGATTTTACCACATTCTCACCCTGTTATTTACTTATTTATTTATTTCTTGTCTTACCTGCTTTCTGGAATCGTTCTTCACCAGACTTGAACCCTGTTGTCACAGTCAACTTCACTCTACGTCTCAAGTCTGCTGACATACATGTCGAGCTACTGGACGAGCTGGTAACAGCAGAAAAGCCCTCCATACAGAGGTAAGCGATCAGCTGATAAGCGTGAAAGGAAGCGTGTCATACCGTGTTCATTTTAAAGATGAAATGCAGCCATACATACCTAATTCGGAAAGATACATTTACAAACAACTAGTACGTAATATCCAACAAAGAAGATCAGGAAGCTCTTAAAAAAGAAAAAAAAATCTGTGAATTAGCAGTTTTCTGTAATTTAGCAGTTTTTCTTGTAATTCATGTTGTTGTTTTCCTCTCATTTATATATTCTTTGGTACCTTGATCTTTCCTCCAAGTAGAAACATTGTCAAAAGGTTGAGAAAAGCACAGTCATTAAGTGTTTTAGCACATTTTAGCAAATTCAGCATGTCATAAAAATTTGTATGTGTTGGTATTCATAATTAATAAAGAGATATTTGTGATTTTCTTGGTAATAATGCAACACTTATGGCTGTTTCTGTACTTCATTAATTCTTCAAAAATAGAGCTGCTAAAAAGTCTTTACAGTTATGTCAGAACAATGCTCATAATTAGTCCGTATGAGATTCTCTCTTTTCACAACAGAGGTGAGAACAAAAGATTTAAAAATAGTTTTCAAAGGAGGATTTTCATATTAATAAAGTATTTATTTTATGTGAAATGCTCGCAGTGATAAAACGGACATGAAATGCATAAAAATGATACACAAAATAAACAAAGGTCCATGAAATCCTATATTATTATTATTATTATTTTTATTATTTTTAATAATAATAATAATAATAATTCACTGTGAGATGTATATTTATATATATATATATATATATCTACACTTAGCTGATGATTGATAATAAAGCGTGTTTAGCATGCTGTCAAAACATGCGGGAGAGAGCCCTGAGCTCAGAATATCCTTGAGCTCAGGGCTCCCTCCCGTTTGAAGGGCGAGAGGGGAGTTTGAGCATAGGTAGGTCTCGAAAACTCTCCTGCTTGTGATTGTGCTGAGATATAGCTGGCTAAGAGTTTGTCTTAAGATGCCACTTTGGAGTAATCAGTGGGAGGAAACCGGGAAAACCCACACGAGCACGGGGAAAACATGCAAACTCCGCTCAGAAACGGCAACTGGGTTGGTGAGTGGTCAAACCAATGGTGTTTTTGCTTGTGGCAACAGTGCTAATCACTGGGCTGCTGTGCCGCCCTATCAGAGAAGGGTAGGAGTAGGGGTGGAAGGGGGGATTCTTTAAGATGAAGATGAGTGGAGTGAAAAACTCTGGTTATTTATAATGAGTCAGTATTCATCTGATTGGTGCAATGCTTGGAGCTGATGCGGTACTGGCCGTGTTTAATCATAAGCATGTGATCCTCTCGAAATTAGTTTATAAATAAACCATACTTATTACAAATTTACCACTGAAAACTGAAAGTCAATGAATATATAAGGTTAACACTTCACATTACATATATAAACTTAATTTATTATTTTATATAAAATTTTTAAGGTGACACGGTGGTTCAGTCGTTCCCACGCAAGTCCAAAGACATATGGTACAGGTGAATTGAGTAGGCTAAATTGTCTGTAGTGTACTGTATGTGTGTGAATCAGAATGTATGGGTGTTTCCCAGAGATGGGTTGCAGCTGGATGGGCACCCGCTGTCTAAAACATATGCTAAATTGGCGGTTCATTTACCCCAGATTAATAAAGGGACTAACCCGAGCAGAAATTGCATGAATGAATGAATGAATGAATGAATGAATGGGCATTATCAGTGGTTGTCAACTGATAGATATGGGCCAGTAGGCGCCTTCAGCACCTACTTGTAGGCTCATAAGACTATTATCAACCATCCACATGGTTAATCAGCTATATTAGATATAAAATTTCTGCTCTTCTTGTGTAAATCCACCAGAGGCTGCTCCAATTGACATGCCCTTCTCCTTTCCTAAACCCAACCCTCAGTGTTTTTTTTCCAAAAGCACTGTGTTGACGTTAGTTTCCTCTGTGTGCTCTAATTTCCCTCACAATCCAAAGACATGCACTATAGGTGAATTGGATGAACCAAATAGGCCGTAGTGTATGAGTGTGAATGAGAATGTATGGGTGTTTCCCAGTACTGGGTTGCAGCTAGAAGGGCATCCGCTTTGTAAAACATATGCTGGATAAGTTGGCGGTTCATTCTGCTGTGGCAACCGCTGATAAATAAAGTGACTAAGCCAAAGGAAATTGAATGAATGTTGTGTGTGAATGTTAACACTTCGGTTTCTGTCCACAGTCATTTTAAAATAACTTAAAAAAAAAAAGCTTGAAATTTTTCAGATTTGCTCTGTTTCATGTCCAGCACACCACATTATTGCTGCAAAGATTCATATCAAATGTCGGCTGCACTGAAAGCATCTGCTGTGACAATCCTGGCAACTAATCGATCCCGACCTAAAACAGCAATCTTAAAAAACACTCTGACAAGAGTCACAAAAAAACACTTCTTGCATCTACACGCAATGTTTCAGCGCTACTTATGTTCAAGTAATTTGTTGGATTGTGTTTGATTCTGCAATCCTAAAGTGCATTTCTCCTCAGAACACAAGATTATGCTGTGAGAGATTGTTAAAATTGAGTTTACAGCTCAGTGTGAGGCTGGACAATTCAAAGATGTTTTCTAAAGATTTTTTTTTTGTGCCTTTATGCTCAAGGATTTCCACATTTCAATTTGCAGAATACAATCTATTCTTATAAAACCTTGGTGGAAAGTTGCTTTTCTAAATTAACTCCAAGGATAGTATGTACGGTCTCACGAAAAATAAAATAAAATAAACACAGTGAACATTTAGAGCAACAACAAAGGAAACGCATTCAGTTATGTCATACAATACCTGTAGGAATATACTCACCCATGTGTGAGAAATTATAAAAGTATTTCATAAGTCTACTTCTAAATAACAATCCCTCTGATGACTTTCAGAAGACTCAATTTTTCAAAAAAAAAAAATCAACTTTTGCTCTAAAGGGGTGGTCCACTAGGATATCATAATTTAAACTTTGGTTGATGTGTAAAGTAGCTGTGTCAACATAAACAACATCTCGGATTGTTAGATGCTCAAATTTTAATGCAAAGAGAGACATTAGCTTTTACAGAGTTAGCTTAGGTCAGGTCTTCGAGACAACAGCCACATTTAGTGAATAAAATGTGTAGCACTGTGTCAGGAAAGATTACAGTGAGGACAGAAATGCACTGGGCTTTTCATAAGTTTGATCATTGTTGTACTTGAACAGTAATTTGGTTTTTATCTTTGTCGTGATGACAGTAAAAAATATTCGACTAGATATTTTTCAAGACACTTCTGTACAGCTTGAAGTGGCATTTAAAGGTTTAAGTAGGTTAATTAGGTTAACTAGGCAGGTTAGGGTAGTTAGGCAAGTTATTCTATAATGGTGGTTTGTTCTGTAGACGACTAAAAATATTGCTTAAAGGGGCTAATAATTTTGAGCGTAAAATAGTTAAAAAAATTAAAAACTGCTTATATTCTAGGCGAAATAAAACAAAGTTTTTCTCCAGAAGAAAAAAAAAAATTATCAGACATACTGTGAAAATTGGCGCCACTGTGGCGTAGTGAGTAGCACGTTAGCCTCACAGCAAGATGAGGCGTTTCCTCCGGGTGCTCTGGTTTGCCCCACAGTCCAAAGACATGTGGTATAGGTGAATTGGGTAGGTTAAATTGTCCGTCGTGTATGAGTGTGTATAGATGTTTCTCAGAGATGGGTTGCAGCTGGAAGGGCATCTGTTGCGTAAAACAAATGCTGGATAAGTTGCCGGTTCATTCCGCTGTGGCGACCCCAGATTAATAAAGGGACTAAGCCGAAAAGAAAATGAATGAATGAACTGTGAAAATTTCCTTGCTCAGTTAAACATCATTATTTAAATAGAAAGAAAAATTCAAAGGGGGGCTAATAATTCTGACTTTAATGTGTAATAAAATTAAATGCACAGGGAAAGAAAACACGTGAAGAAAAGGAGGTCTAGAAAGGCAGTGAAAGCCCAGACAGCAGCTGAAATCTCTCAGTAGTTCTTCAGCAACACTCTGCCCTTCCTCATTATAAATGTGCATTCGCTGCTTCAGTCCAACATCTACATTAGGATGATGAAGATTAAACCAGGGTGGACATTTCAGCAAGACAAAAACAAAACAGCCAAGGAAACTCTCAAATGCGTTCAGAGAAAGAAAATCAGGATGGCCCAGCCAATCACCTGACCTGAATCCAAAAGAATATTTAAATTAAAGCTCAGATTTGATAGACGAGACCCACAGAACCATCCAGATTTCTAGTCTGGCACAGTAGCGCAGTGATGCAGCCAAGTTGTCCATAGTATGTGTGTGAATAAGAGTGTATGGGTGTTTCCCAGTGGTGGGTTGCAGCTGGAAGGGCGTCTGCTGTGTAAAACATATTCTGTATAAGTTGGCGCTCAATTCCATAGTGGCGACTCCTGATTACTAAAGGGACTAAGCTAAAATGAATGAATTAATGTTTATATCTATATTATATGTATATGTTTATGAGAATATACAGTATATCTAACCAACCTTCTGTCTCGCTACAATCCAACCCGCTCTTTAAGATCTCAAAACTCAGGGCTTCCGGTAGTACCCAGAATAGCAAAGTCAAGTAAAGGGGGTCGAGCCTTCTCATTTATGGCTCCTTAACTCTGGAATAGCCTTCCTGATAATGTCTGAGGCTCAGACACACTCTCACAGTTCAAAACTAAATTAAAGACCTATCTTTTTAGTAAAGCATACACTCAATACATACCATAGCAGTATGATGCATGAATGTGTTCTCATTTATATGTTCTCACGCATATCATTTATATACACTATGAACAGCAGCTACGCTACTTATTCTCTTTGTTCTCTATTTCCAACTGGGGACACCCATCCCGAGGCCCCCAGAGACTATGCAGCGCCACGGATCCGATCCAAGACCCACGACGAGATGATTCCAAGGCTCCATAATCCTGGACCTCGCTGTATCCTGAGCAGCTGCTTGGCAGAGTAGCAAGCAAGAGACGGATTCCTGTGACCCTCCGAGGACAGATGAGCCTAGAGTTCTCCAGCCTCCGGCGCCTAGACTGCAGCTAGAGCTGTGCATCGATGGATTACTCTTCAGTGTTTGGACTCTAAGGCCCCGTTTACACTAGTGCGTTTTAGTTTTAAAACGGCGTTTTAGCATGAAAACGATCCGTGTCCACACTAGCGTTTCACCCAGCGTCTCTCAACAGATGTCCCTCCACACTACGCCACCAGAAACATACATCACGTGACCATTCGGGCACTCTGGGCATGCGCATTCGAGTATAAACAGGAAGCATGTGTCTCGCTCAACATTTGGTTATTGTTAGTCAACAAACGCTGGTTGAACGATGAACGCGATGGCAAAGAAAGCAAGAGAGATCTTTTTGAGGACAGACGACGAGGTCGAGTTGTTACTTAAAGTAACAAATGAATATAAAACATCCATGGCTATCGAAAATACAGTGTTTACAGTGAAGGCTGGTCTGCCGTCTGCCGGTGACGTTATAGCCACGTGCGCTTGACGAATAAGGGAAGGATACGCAATGACCCAAAGCCCCAATCACGTAGCGGATCTCAGCAGCCACGCCTCTGTTTTCAAAAGTCTCCGTTTTCCCACGTCCACACTGAGACGCAGCTGCAGCGTTTCAGAATGAAAACGCTCTCTCCAGCGTTTTCAAAACGCTCCGTTTTCGCACCTCGAAAACTCCGGCGTAGTGTGGACGGATGGCGTAACCGTAGCAAAACGTATGCGTTTTAAAACGAAAACGCACTAGTGTAAACGGGGCCTAAGTAGTGAATATTAAACAACACTGAACTGAACTGAAATCCAACATTAATAACTAAACTGACATTTTCAATTTATTATAACCTTCTCTGTGAAGCTGCTTTGACACAATCTACATTGTAAAAGCGCTATACAAATAAAGGTGAATTGAATTGAATATATGAATTTAAGGAATATGAATAGGGCTTAAAGAATTGTTAATATTTCAAGAAGCATATGCACAGGTCAAATGGCATATTGTTCCACTAAATTAGATGCCAAATCCAGTTGTTGAAGGTTGAAATCAGATCTATCTTCTTCTGGCACAAATAAAGCCCTGATGTCATATCATATGAAATCAGAGAGAGAAAAAACATTAAAAACCCATTCTTATTTTAACTGAAGACTGAAGCACTTGTCTGGACCGTCAGTATAATAATCCCAATTTTTATCACTGGCATTGTCAATTAGCTCAGGCCGATCCAACTAGCGAGACTAGACTGGTTGTAATCCATACTGTAATGAGACAGGTGACCTGGCGGTGTCTGTGAGCTGCAGATAAAGAGCCCGCGAACAGCGTTTCCTCAGACGGCAGGTGTTTTTCCATGGCAGGTATGAGACTCTTCTCTTGGCTTCACCACAGACAATGTGATGCAGGACGGCACGGGTCCAAGCATTCTCGTTCTACTATAATCACTTCCAACCCTGCCAAAAAAATTTGGCACTTATAATAATAGTACCCCTATTTTCCCTCCTTTCTCTCTCTCTTTTTCTTTTTCTTCCATCAAAATTCAATTATGAAAAGAAAATTATGCGTCATCGTAATTGCCGATGCGGAATGAAATTAGATGCAAATTAGCATGGTGGCGTGCAATTGTTTGAGTTTTGTGTGTGTGTGTGCGTGTCATGCAATAATGGTGTAAATGTTGATAAGGACAAGACGAGAAATAAATCGTCTCCTGGCTTTTGGGATGAGCGAGAGAATGGAGGCGCTGGTACCTGCACAAAGGCAAACAGGAGAGAGGGCATGCTGGAAAAACAGGTGCCAGGATGCATGCGGGCACACACACAAAAATATATAAATAAATATATAAACGTTGCTTTGACAATGAGAGAAAATGACTAGCAGCCTCGTTCACCTTTAGCAACACAATAGCCATAATTAAACGCTTCTGCCGTGTGTTGTAGGAACCAGCTATGCCATTTTGTAACCTTGCGCTGGGTTTATTTGTGTGGTACAGTCATGTAAAAGAGGCTGTATAATGCTGTGGGATTCTCGGGCTGTTTAGAATAAATTGCTGTACTTATTGTCATACATTTTGCATGAATGGTGGATGCATTTCTGATGAAATGCAGAAATCAAAATGTACTGCACTGTCTGAAACGCTATATTACATTTAGATTGTTTCTGAAAAAAAAGTAAAATATAAATCATCATACAGAATAAAATTAATTATTAATTCAATTTAATTTAATTAAAATTAATAATAAAATAAATAAATAAATAAATAAATAAATAAATAAATTAATTAATTAATTAATTAATTAATTTCCTCCAATTTCTCCCTCTCATGAAGCTGTATGGGCATTGAACATTGGAGATACATACATATTTATTTATTTATTCCTTTATTTATTCATTCATTCATTTTCTTTTTGGCCTAGTCCCTTTAATAATCTGGAGTTGCCACAGCGGAATGACCTGCCAACTTATCCAGCATAGGTTTTTATGCAGCGGATGCCCTTCCAGCTGCGACCCATCTCTGGGAAACATCCATACACTCTCATTCACACACATACACTGGACAATTTAGCTTACCCAAACCGGAGCACCCGGAGGAAACCCACACGACCACAGGGAGAACATGCAAACTCCACACAGAAATACCAACTGACCCAGCCGGGGCTCGAACCAGCGACCGTCTTGCTGTGAAGCGACAGCACTACCTACTGCGCCACCGTGTCACCCTGTCCCAAGTTCACTCAACAAACAAAACACTCACTAGAGACACTGGAAAATAGGCACACAGGAATCAAGGGTTGTAGACAATGTGATACCAGACGCTGGACTGACCTAAAAACAGGACTTAAATACACAGGACATGACTGAACTGATTACATACAGGGGTGAGATACAGGTGGAAATGCTGAACACTAACAAATACTGTAGCAGTAAAACAGGAATCACATGATGTAAACAGAAGCACATGGAGCACAGCAGATGGGGAAATCACATGACATAAGCACATATATACAGTTTGCTTCATATATACATTTAAAGTCAAAATTACTCACCCCATCTGTGAATTTTTTTTCGTATCTCTTTCAAATTTTTCTAAAATTATGTTTGACAGAGCAAGGGATTTTTCACAGTATTTCCTATAATGTTTTTGTCTTCTGAAGAAAACCTTATTTGCTTTATGTCAGCTAGAATAAAAACAGATTCATTCAGTCGTTCATTCGTTCGTTCATTCATTCATTCATTCATTCATTCATTCAACCAACCAACCAACCAACAAACCAACCAACTATTTATGGTCAGTATTATTAGCCCCCTTAAGCAATATATATTTTTTGGATTGCCTACAGAACAAACTACTGTTATACAATGCTTAATTACCCTAACTTGCCTAATTAACCTAGTGAAGCCTCTAAATGTCACTTTAAGCCAGGGGTCACCAAACTTGTTCCTGGAGGGCCGGTGTCCTGCAGATTTTAGCTCCAACCCTAATCAAACACACCTGAGCAAGCTAATCGAGGTCTTACTAGGTATACTTAAAAACATCCAGGCGTGTTGAGGCAAGTTGGAGCTAAACCCTGCAGGGACACCGGCCCTCCAGGACCGAGATTGACCCCTGATTTAAGCTGAATACTATTATCTTGAAAAACATCTTGTAAAATTTGATCTACTGTCATCAGGGTAAAGATAAAACAAACAAGTAAGTAAGTAAGTAAGTAAGTAAGTAAAAGTAAGTAAGTAAGTAAGGAAGGAAGGTAAGGTAAGTAAGTAAGTAAGTAAGTAAGTAAGTAAGTAAGTAAGTAAGTAAAAAGTTATTAGAAGTTAGTTATAAAAACTATTATGTATAGAAATGTGTCTGTGAAACAGAAATTGGGGACTTTTTTTTTTACAGGGGGACTATATTGGGGGTCTTGTAAGTAAGTAAGCCAATGCCATTTTTATTCCAGTTCCTAGACAAACTTTGTAATTTAAGAAGCGGCAGTTCAGTTGTATCATCCCGAATATTCCAGCACAGTATGTTTTTCATTTCCCTTTCAAATGATCTGTCATTACAAAGGCGCAGAGTGTCTGGCACGGAGACATATACTGACCCGCTCTGTTGACTAACTGTACATAACAGCCTCTTGATCTGTGTATTAACTCTGTATTTCAGGGCAGTGATTTGGATCTTCGCGCTTGCGTTTGGCAGCACCTCAGCTCGACGCTTCTTTTCTCAGCAGCAGTTCTGTCTTAGAGCTAATGGCTCCTTCTCCTACAATCCCTCGACTGAACTGTGACAGCTCACAGAGCCCTGTTTCACCCCTGATAGTCAGCCTGCCAAAAATGTCTGAATCTCGTTAGCACACGCCGACGTGTGGCATCGAGAAGTGGCATCGGAAACGACTAAACGGTTGTGGCGGGTGCCTTTGGTACTAAGCGCCACTGCCAGCCCTGATTCAGACATTAGCATTTGTCCTTGTGTCTGTACTGCAAAAAAATAAAAATAAATAAAAGCATCCTTGAAACAATTACATTTAGCTAAAGCGAATTAAAAACTAGCACAAAATATGCCAGTGGGGTAAGCAAATCTGACTTGATAGGAATTGCTAAAACTTGCAAAAATATGCAGTCATTGTTCTTACAACTGAAACTAGACCAAAAAGAAAAATGAGAACTTTTTTTTCTTCTTTATAAGCATCACATACACTAATGAATGTACAAAACCTGCCACTTGGGTGGCAATTGTTCAAAAGATTAACTTTTACCTTACATGTGTGCTTACATTCATTCATTTTCTTTTCGGCTTAGTCACAGCAGAATGAAGCGCCAACTTATCCAATCCCAACTTTTTGCTATATAATCATAAAGATAATCGTGTTTATATAAACACTATAAATGAGGAGGACTTCTCTCCCCCTCAATCCCTGGATCTGAATGCATACATAGCAGCAGGTCTCTTGTCCTTTCTATTCCAACCATTAGCCCTGCCAGTAATCTGGAGGATTTTAAACATGTGCGAACACAGCAGCATGAATATAGGTGGTATCTCTGAATGGCAACGAACCATAGACTGTATCGAACTCAACTGATAAAAGACATAGTCCGCTATTCTATATAAATATATATATATTTTTTTTAGGGATTATTTTTGGCCTTTTTTAGATAGGACAGTATTGAGACAGAAAGCAAAGTTGGAGAGAGAGAAGGGGTAAAGTAGGGAAATGTCCTCAAGCTCAGATTCGAACTCAGGACACCCTGCATGCTGCTGCACCATACGTCAGTGTGCTAACCACTAGGCTATTGCACCGACAAGTCTGCCGTTCTTTGATTCTCATACAGCTCTCCCAACAAAAAATGCTTGCTGCAAACCAACAGCTTTGCTGTATCAGCCCTGAAAGCATCGCGGGAAAAACATGCAACAAACCCTGTGGATTTTGGAAACAAACAAATACGACCATGTGATGTGTGCAGACACGATCCCTAGTCACTGGGTCTCACAGCTTGGTAGGTCTGCTTTGCCTTCGGAAAGCACGTGCTCTCATGAATAAATAAGAAGCAGGCTCTTCTCATAGGATAAGAAAACTCCGCTATGAATAATAATGAGAAACCAACGCATCATCACTCTACTAGCAGATTCGCTCTATGTCACCGATTTCGATCTGCGCCGAAAATTACCTTGAGCCCAGAAGATGAAATAGGCCAGGGATCACCAATCTCAGTCCTGAAGGTCCAGTGTCCCTGCAGGGTTTAGCTCCAACTTGTCTCAAAACACTTGCCTGGATGGTTAAAGTATACCTAGTGAGAGCTTGATTAGCTTGTTCAGGTGTGCTTGATTAGGGTTGGAGCTAAAATCTGCAGGACACAGGACAAGTTTGGTGATCCCTAAAATGATCCCTAAAATAGACTGACAAAAGCTCAAAAGTATCCAGTTTTCCTCACAATTAAAGCTGATAGGAGCTAACACTTTCTTAACTGATGCTCAACACACACAAATCTGTTCAAATTTCAAATAAAGTACTCCATGGTGTCCTGTACCTTTAATAATCAAAATAACTGTTTCCAAGATTGAGATTTAAAAAGGACAGTGACACAAGTATTTTTGATTTTTTTCATTCTTAAAACTTTCATGTCAACAGCTAAACATGAACATCAGCTAGTACTTGATAGCTGTCAATTTAAAAGTGCATGCCTATAAACTCACCTTGCACCAGAAACATTATCTGAAAGAAGTGTTTTATTCTTCTAAAAGCTTTATTTGTCACGTAAGTAATGCAATTACACGGACTTTAGAAACTGTAATCAAATTACACAAATTTAAAATGTAATTCATTACATTACTGCGTTCTTCAAAAATGTAATTAGAATACAGTAATTACTTTACTGTAAAACAGGTTACACCCAACTTTGGACTTTGGGAAGAAAAAAAAAATGGGGAAATTGGGGAAAAAAACTTTCATGTCAACAACTAAACATGAACATCAGCTAGTACTTGATAGCTGTCATTTGTTTATATAAAATCTAGCCATTACTAGTAGCTCACAATGAGATTGACCAAACAACTTTTCTTAAATTCTGATTTACTAGTGAGCAATATGTTTTATAAGAAGGAAAAAAAAAAACATATTTTATGAAAATTATACATACATTTTTATTTCAAAAGGCTGGTACACTCACATCGCTGAGCTTATAGTCTCTGCCCACATCATTTGGAGTCCCACTCAGCCACTCTAATAGTCATAATATGATGCTAGAGTTGTTCATGCGAAGCATCGGACACATGCATCATGGTGCTGGCATTGGTGTGTATTGTCTGCAAGGGTTTGGCGTCCAGTGCTGGTGGATCATCCGTGTCATTGGTTTCACGGCTTCTCCCAGCTGTTGTCTTGGACGTGGCCTTCATTTCCGTGGGTGATCCGGGCAGTGACAGGACTGAGAGCATCGCTGGCAGCATCCACTGATCTCCTGCAGAGCCCCATCAGCAACTCTTCTGTGTCTGTTAGTGGGTGAAGAGGATTCTGGGAATGGATGGCCAGTTGTCTGCAGGTCTGCTGAAGCAGCTGGAAAGAACAAAATGTTCGAAGGAGGATATCACAGCGTGTAAAAGTTCGGGGTTGGTAATATTTTTGGGTCCCATTTAATTTTGAACTGTAAAAATAATGTCCGTTAATTAACAGTTTCCATATTTTCATATTTCCATTCGCTTGTTCCAAACCTGTTTGTCTTTTTTTTGTTTTAACACAAAGGAAAACATAAAGAAAACTGGATACCTGTAACCATTGACTTCCATAGGATGCAAAACCACTGCAGGGTTAGGGTGTTCAGTGTTTGTCTGAGTAATGAGTCTACCGAAATGAGAAAATGCGAGCGCATGCAATATGAGCTCTGAATATTTGTGCACAAGCTGCCCATCTCCATCAGAAATAACAAACTTGCACGTACAAAGATGCGATATGTGAATGGCTTCATAAGCAGCTACTCTTCTCATTACATTAAGAAGATATCTTCATTCCTGATCCTGCACAAAATTTCAATTTAGCCTGTTTAGGCTGAGTTGGAGCTGTGTTTTTGGGCACCGATGTCCTCCTTGGTGACGAGTGTTGTCGTTGAACGCTTTCTGTGCTTGAAGTTTCTGGTCGAGTTAAAAGCATTCAAAAGTTCTTTAGAGACTGGACAAAGACTGCATTTTACAAAGTAATGTCTGTATTTCCAATGGAAGAAGCAACCACTCTTGTCAGGAACCATTTCAGCTCACGTTCTCTAGCAATTTAAAAGTGCATGCTTATAAACTCACCTTGCAGTGGAAAAGAAGCATTTTTTTTTTCTTCTGAAAACTATATTTGTAATGTAAGTAATGCAATTACACAGACTTTAGGAACTGTAATCAAATTACACAAATTTAAAATGTAATTTGTTACATTACTGTGTTCTTCAAAAATGTAATTAGAATACAGTAACGGTTTACTGTAAAACAGGTTACACCCAACTCTGGACTTGAACATCATCGGAAGTCTAGAGATTGATTTGAAATCAGTTGAAACAGCACCCATCAAACCAAACTTTGCAAGGAAGAATTGTCCAAAATGCCTTCAGCAAGAATTCAGGGATTTATGCTTGGCTATTAGAAACATCTATAAGCTGTTATTGCAGCAAAAGGTGGCTCTACAAAACATTGATGTCATTATTCTGTTGATTAAATAAATGTTACTGTATATCAGAACAAAAAATGTTGTTTTTTTTCCTAGGGTATGAAATATATCCAAATGAAATTGCTGATTTAAA
>CAIGQQ010038854.1:7008961-7022396 GCA_903798035.1 Danio albolineatus | reverse complement strand
TATATATATATATATATATATATATATATATATATATAATTTTTCAAACATTTATAGACGTAATTTAATACTGACAGCTGTAAAATTGCAATGAAAGCAGTGTAACGTAAACACAGATTCCTTGCATTTTCATATAATTAAAATGAGATTTATGCTCATACCAACCCTTTTATCTTTCTGAATTTTCTAATTTCTTACTACCACCTTTTGTACACGTGTAATCAAAGCAGCACATCGCCCACCGTACTTCGGTGACGCTGAGTCAAAACAACCCGATTGCTGGGTCATCTTTCGCGGGCATTTTTGGATCAGCAGCAGCAGGAGGAGGAAGCCAGACGCTTTTCGAGCAGGCTGTCTTCGGCATTTCAGGTGAAATAAAGGTTTGTATTCGTATAAGTATCATTTCTCATCATCGTATCATTTCGATACCTAATGGCAAAATGTACTTTTCTGAATCTAAAATATCTTGTTTGATGAATCATAGCCTTATGATCCAATGTTAGCCTTTTCAACGGGCGGCTCACGCAAGAGTCGCTTTCGGCAAAGTATTTTTATTTTGTGACCCGCATGAACGTTATTATATTATATATTGTCGCGTCATCTAGAGTTTAGTCACAGTAGGGCTACTATGGCTAGCTGCCATAGGGCTAGGCTATCTGTACCGTGCCCGTTGCCCGGTTGTTTTGATGAGTGCCCGTGCTGCGTCTGAGCGCGGTTCTTTTCGCCCATGCCCGGTAAGAGGAGGGCCAAAGCGGGCTTTGCATGAAGTTTGAGCGCTAACCCCACCCGAGCGCTGAACTGGTGTACCTTGACTGTGACTGGTTGGTTCAGAAGCTCCAAATTTCTCGCTGACCTGCAACTCAGCTGTAATCTTGTACTGGTCCCAATAAGCACACGTGAACATTTCTCCGCGACAGAAGAGAAAAATCAGCAAAAGGCTACACAAAGCCAATCGTCCCCTCATCGCAAACTACTTAAAATAATGAACCATAAAGCAATGTTTATTGTTCGGATATCACTACTGCTTTCTACAGAAACACTCAAAACAGAACAAACTACCTTTTTGAGTGTGATGCTTTAACTATGAATAAATTACAACGTGTTTTGAGGTAAAAACTATGGATTTAAAACCACAAAAAAAAACGTTTATTTATTTAACTAGTCAACAACTATTTTTAATCAATTTGTAGACTTTTGTAGGCTATGTTGCAAAAAATAGCCTGCATCAATTTTCATGAGAAACTATTAAACTGCAAGCTTATTTGTTGAGTTGGTGGGACTCATTGTTGGAGAATAGTGATATCTATTAAAATTAAATATTAAGTAAAGTTAAGATCAATAAAAAAACGTTTCTAAAGAAATTTGTGAACTATTTCCTCAAGAATGTTTGGAGTTTTTTGCATTGATGTAGCAAAACAAAGTTTTAATCCATTTTTTTTCTTGCAGATTTGAATTCAGACCCACACTACACGGTCATGGTGGCAGGGCCACTGCCTTTTGCTTAAGGTAAACACTTTTGTCTCATCTACCATGTATATCAAATTTTTTGCTGCTATCTTAAAATGTTTTACTTTCTTTTTTGGGACACTGAAAGGAGAAATGATGGTTGAATAATGCATCATAAATAAAACTGTTTGCAGAAATTAAGTTTTGTTTTTGTGTTTTAGGTGATCTCATTTTGCTTTGATGGATTGTTTTATACATAAGTTCAATGAAAGTCAGCTTCCAGAACTTACGGTTTTTAAGGTAAGTTTTCTGTTCTGTCCTATTTGTCTTGTGCTTTTGTGCAAATAGTGTAACACAAAACTGTAAAATATATTATTTTTTCAAACATTTATAGATGTAATGTAATACTGACAGCTGTAAAACTACTCATTTGTTTAAATGCAATGAAAATAGTTTAACGTAAACACAGATTCCTTGCATTTTCATTTAATCAAAATGTGATTTATGCTCATAGCAGCCCTTAGTCAAGCATACTTTCTTGTTGCAAAATAAATTGGATAATTAACAATGTGTAGATGAAATGTGTATAATTATTAACAATGCCCACAGTCTAATTCAGGTTTTCATGTGTATTGTGTGTTCATACAAATTTTTAAAATGTATTTGCAGGTAACATGGTATGCCCAAAGTTGAAATAATAGACCAGGTTCATTGAAGAGAGGCTGAGGAACATACGGAAGGCACTTGAGAAGGCCACAAGGAGAGAAAGAAGATGCACCAAGCAGGACAGTCATGCCAGGTAATGGGTAGACTTTATTTTTAAAACAGTAGTTTAAAAAATCTGCAATTCCCGTAACTTTAAGATGTCAAGAGAAAAGGATTTTTTTGTTTAGCTCATACTTATACTCATACTGCCCATACTTGTATTATATTAGGAAGCCAAAACTTTTCAGACATGATTTGTAGGCCAATCAAAGGCTCTGTGCATACGAACACCTTGACTCTCCCACTCTGATAGACATTTTTTCATTTTCATTATCTGTCCTTTATGTTGGAACAAATATGGTGGAGTACCTCCAGCAGACTGAAGCATCAAGCCCTTTCACTTTTGCCACTTCAAAATGGACACATTGACTCCCAGCCATTTGTCATCCTTCCAGGAGAAGCTTTGGAGCTAAGGACTTTATTGCCTTTTCAGCTGCAACCCAGCACAAGGAAACACCAATACACACTAATTCACACACTAATTCACCTGTACTGCATGTGTTTGGACTTATGGGGGAAACTGAAGCACCCGGAGGAAACCCACACCAACCTGGGGAGAACATGCAACTCCACATAGAAACGCCAACTGACCCAGCCAGGACTCGAACAGCGATCTTTTTGCTGTGATGCGACAGTGCTAACCACTGCACCACCGTGTCACCATGAGGTAGCATTTAGCAGTTTAATTTTATTTGCATACAGGTTTTGTTTATTTTTGTATGTAAACAGTTTTATTGCTTGAGGAAGAGTATTACATTATGTTCACACTCTGATGGATATTAATGACATTTTTGTGCTAGCAGCACAAATGAATATATTATGAATATATGGTTCATAATATAGACTAAAAACACTACTTTGTAACAAACAATTGTTGAGGTATTTTGGAATTTTAAATTTGATGTGCATATGGATGTTTTTTTGTAGTTAATGATCTTTTTAAATGTTAAAACATTTGGCAGTTTAAATTGATGTGCATGTGAATTCATATGAATTGTTTAAAATGTTTACGAGCAACCCATAAATATAAAAATTTAACTGTTTTGAATGCAGTTCATAATTGGTATTTAGTTCTGTATGATCTCTGATGTAAAGTGTATTTACAAAGTTTAATATGCTGAAAAAATGTAATGAAACAAACAAAAAATAAAGCTAATACAATATTCATCTGTTTGTGTTTTATGTGGTTAATGATTTTAAAAGAAAACCAAAAATTACATTCAAAAATATAACCTATTAATTAAGTCAAATTAACCTATTATTTGAGTAAAAATAACCAATTATTGGGTAGAAAAAACAACCCATTTTTGGGGTTAAAAATAATAACCCAAGTACTTGGGTTAATTTAACCCCTGATGTGTTCTGTCCTATATTTACCCAGCAGTAGGGTTAAAAACAACCCAATTTGGGTAGTTTTTAACACTGTGTTTTTTAGAGTGTGGATCTTTGTTGTGTTATCTGTAATGTGCATGTGTGTTTGTGTAATGTGTATAGTTTTTTTTTTTTTTTTGTCTAAGTTTAGCATTGTGTTTATGTAAATATCTCAATTTCATTTAAAACAATAACCCATATCATCTTCCCATTCACACTGAAATAACCACAGACACATTTTCTTTTGAACATAATTTATTAACCAAACACAGAAAGTTTACACTCACTTACCGGTTTCCATTCCTCAACACCAAACCTGTTCAGATAACAAACAAATCAATTTATACAGTCTTTTCCCGCCTTACACCAGAGCAGCCATTTTTGATGACATCATCAGGGTCACAACCCCTGGTCTATGATAAAAACCACTGTTCTGTTGTTTACATTTGTATTGGTTGTATGTTGTGTTGTATTTTGAGTTTTGAATGCGTATTTATTTACTTGTAATCATTTATACTTTTGTTTAATGTCTTTTTATGTATTTGTTTTCGTTACATGTTAACCCACAACCCGAATAATGGTTTAACCCATGGGCGGGGCCAATAATATAAAATGGCCCCAAACATTTACTCTGTGTGGGTAGTTGTAGGAGCAGGTTGTGTGGTGAGATAGAGAGTATATAATTCAACAGATTATTTGTTCAGGTCATTTTTTTTTTAATTTTTTTATTATATATATTTAGCTGAACAATCGTGTAAATATTGTATAGTTTCTTTTTCTTTATTGTTATTTTGTTACTTTCACCTTTTTGCTGGATATTTTTTCTCCACTTTGTGTCAAATAAATCACACTTTACTTTCACCAACGGCTTCTGTGACACTTTTTGCCTCCATCCTCCCAGTCAATCGTAACAGTTATATTTTCAAATGTAATTTTTAGCTTTCTTTTAAAATCATTAACCACATAAAAATCAAACAGATGAATATTGTGTTAGCTTTATTTTTTGTTCTTGAATTTTTTTCAGCACATTACACTTTGTAAATACACTTTACCTGAGAGATCATACAAAACTAAATACAACTTATGAACTGCGTTCAAAACAATTGGTTTCATATTTATGGGTTGCCTGTAAACCTTTATAATAAGAATATTTATATGTGGCATCGCAGTCAGTCCCTGCTGGGAGTTGATTTGACCCTAGAAGCTGGGTTGATGTGCCTGTGTGGTACAAGGATTGCGTTGATTCAAGTCTTAGAAATTATTACCCAGAAAATAACCCAAGTTTGGGTTACATTGCACAACCCAAAAACTACCCAAGACTCTGAAAATAACCCCTAAAAATTACCCAAATGCCTCAACCCAACATTTGGGTAGAAAAAATAACCCCGGATTTTTTAGTGTTTAGTATCGTTTTTTGCTACTATGAAAGTCAATGGTTACAGGTTTCCAGCATTCTTCAAAATATCTTATTTTGTGTTCAATAGAAAACATTTAATGGGTTTGGAACAAGCAGGGTGAACGATCGCTTTTAAAGAGATTATTTACAGCTAAATGTTTACTTGTAAACATAAAACAACATGAGACAAACTTCCCAAACAGTATGATGATTTAATTATTTTTTACAGAAACATTTGCTGAAACAGGTGCATAAATATACTGTAGTAGAAGATCCTCTGTTTATAATCACGCACCTGCGAACTCAGATGCCAGGAGACACTTATATTTATAACCAAACACCTGCAAAATGAACAGCAGCATCGTTATTATTTGGATGAGAGGCATGTCGTTTACAGTAAAATCAAGAAGGAGGAAGCTGGCATGTACAGTACATGCTGATCAAGTAAATATCACCCTTACGTAAATATGTATAGGGACATCATTACTGGCTGTTTCGATTTACTGCCATACCTAAGTCAAACCCAAACAGCAAGTTGACTGTGTATCTTCAACTGCAATTACACAAGCATGACTATCACTAGCTATGTTTCCATCCAAAAATCTGAATAAACTTTATGCGCAAAACCGCATTATTACATATAAGACGAGCGAATAAAGCAGCGTTTCCATCCAACGAGTCAAAGCGGACAAAATCTTCACTTCCTGATTAACTGGCGCCAAATATCAACAGTAAAACCGTTATTTGCTGCAGTAGGAGAAGCTGTGAGAATCTTTTCTTCATTTAATAAATGACTTGTGCCTCAGAAGTTAATCCTGACACGCAGTGAACGCGCGGTGGCGCTTGAAGGTGTCAGACGCAGAGCACAGACACTCTTGATTCTGGAGGTCATTAATAATATAATAACACGACTGTTTAAATGGTAAGGCGTTTTAGAATGACCAAAACATCATTTCAGATGTTTTACGATGTGTTCAGCCTGCTGGTTTGTCCATTCACACACATTTTTATCATCACATGATCTCTTATAACACAATCACATGACCTTTTTTAATGTGCATTCTGGAATTTATGCGGTAAAAGTGTTTCCATCGCACTTTATGCGCATCTTTTCTAATCAAATAAAAAGTTTATCCTACTCAGTTATGCGCACAAATTTTTTATGCGCAATTTTAAAATTTATGTGCATCATGGCGTTTCCATCAACCGTTTTTTTATGCACATATCCAAAATGCGAATAAAAATAGGTAAATGGAAACATAGCTACTGACTTTAAAAGACTACAGGAGGTTGGACTGACAAAATACAACAAGACAAATCGTCACCTTAGAATTATAAGGTTCTACTTGACATTTTTTGTCAAAATTGAGTCTTTGACATACTGTATTCTTAGTAATTTAGAACATATTTAAATTTTGGGATGTTTTTTATAAGTTGTTTACATTTTAAGACATTTATAAAAAAAAAAAACAAATGTGACACACATACTGTTTGCTATATGAATGCAAAAACTTTGAAGCTCAATATCTCAAAATCATTCGGAAAGCAGATAAAACCTTATAATTTCAAGATGACTAAATGTGTTAGCTAAAAAAACAGTAAACATAGTCAAGTCAAGACAAGTCAAGTCAAGTAGGCTTTATTGTCATTTCAACAATATACAGGGCAGTATACAGTGAAACGGAACAATGTTCCTCCTGGACCAAGGTGCTACATCAAACAGCATAAATTGACAACATGACACCGGACTGTGTACTACTATAAAAAATCTAGAGAATGAAATAAAATAAGATAAGATAAACTAAAAGAAAAAAAGAAAAAAAATAACTATGAATAAGAGTGCAGTATAATAAAAATAATGGTTTTATCTGATGGGACCGGTGCACAGGGCCTGTCACAGTGTGTTTGTGGACAGAAAAAAAGAAAGAAAGAAAAGCAGGGAACACACATTTATAAAAATACCCATGTACGTTTAGACCATACCAGGCTCATTATTGATATCCTGTATACATTTCTGGACAGCGCAAAATTCACCAGAGGCCGCTGTGTATGCTTTTTCAGATCTCTATTTTTTTTTGTGAGTGCCATTCGCGCCTGCTGTTTTTTTGTGTATCCACTAGGGGTCACTTTCAACTGACTGACCACCCACCCCCTTCCCTAAACCCAACCGATAGTGTTTTTAAAAGCACCAATTGACCCGCGCCCTACTCCTTCCCTAAGCCCAACCGACAGTCTTTACAAAAGCGATCCAGAAAAAGAAAAGTCCTCGCGTACACCCTTTTACCATGTTTTCAGATCATAACACATGCTCACCCTAATATTTACTAGTTTTTTTAGTTTTTTGTTTTACCTGCTTCCTATAACCATTCTTCGCCAGATTCGAACCATGTTGTCGCCGTCAACTCCTTTTGGCTTCTCAAGTCTGACAACGTACAGTATGTGATGAGCCACTGGGCAAATGGGTAACAGCGGAAAAGCCGTCCACACGAAGGTACTGTACATATGTAACTAGTTCAAAACGGTTCTTTTACTGCCATTGTTAACGCTGCCGTGGCAGCATCTACGTGCACCAACAGCTTTCGGCTGCTAAGTGGCGCATTAACCATAGATTTTCAGCTTTGCCTTTCCATAATAGGACGGTACTATATGTGTACTGTGCAACGCTATCTCACGGCAATTGGTAACTTTTGATTTAGTGGCTAATTCGTATGAATTCGTATGATCTAATTCGTACAATTTAGTACGATTTGCTCATCACCCAATGACGGTTGGGTTTAGGAGTGGGGTTGGGTGCCACGCCTCATTTTTAAAATCGTACATTTTCGTACGACTGAACTCGTACGAATTAGCCGCTAAACTGGCAAAACGTAAAATGCTTTCATTTTTCTCGTGAGATCAGGCTGGTACTGTCCCTTATGTGATGAGGTGTGTTCAATTCAAAGTGGTCAGCTGGTAGCGCGAAAAGAAACGTCAAACCACCCCGTAGCGTTCGTTTTAAAACGAAATGTAGCCATACGTAGCTCTGGCTACATAATTTACATTCTACAGAAATGTATACATGGCTACGTTTTCACAATCAGCCTGTGTTCATGTGGACATGTGTGTTTATGACGTCCTACCTGTGTGAAGCCATAAACAGTTCTTCAAACGGGACCTCAGAAGCATTCATCTGTGTGTGTGTGTCATGTGTGTGGGTTTGCAATCTAACATGTAGGCATCTCTACGTGTGCTCTCTGTTGACAGCACGAGAGAAGGTTTTATCTGTAGCATGTAAAACTTCACGTGATGACACGGTCAGCTGTATTCTGTGATAAGAAGTCTCGCGAGTGCCAAATCCAGCAGCCTCAGCAACACACACACACACGCGCACGCACGCACAAGCTGCTGAGCTGGCTTTTATCGCCTCGGAGAGATAATCTTTTACTTCATTAATTTTTCTCAAGCTGTCTTTTTAGGCATGAATGGGGTCTTCCGCAGGAGGCATCCGATGCTCACACGGTGTGTACATAACCTATAGCCAACAGCAGCAGCCCTTTGTTGCTTATTTTCTCCTCAAACGCCGTGTTAAACAACTGACTGTAGAGCAAACGCATTTAAAGCCCTTATGCTGTTGTCAGGCGCTTTCAGAGATGCATCTCGGAAGTGATGATTTTTAAATTAGCGGGAGGAAGCGGAGATAGCGATACGCGCTAAAAGCAGACAGGGTTATTTTGGTTAGCAACAGGGGTTTGTGAACCTGCCCTCCACATTTGTCAGGCGTAATAGCTTTGTCAGTTGTGCGACAGTGTCTCGCTGTGAGAAGCAGAGGAGGAGGTATTACTGTTTAGCTCGCTTTATCATTGAAATGCAACAGGGCTGACTTTAATGCAGGCCCCCTACTGGACACACTGCCGTCAACACTCGCAGGAGGCCAATGCTGCATACATCAGCGCATGGCATGAGATGGAAGCGGGAAACAAAGCAAGCAATTACGGGACTGCATTACAGTGGGAATGAATTTACTTATAGGGAGACAGGTTGGAGGAATTTTTAGTGACTTTTAAAATCAGGAAGACAGCAGCGGCGAATTGAAGCCTGGGAAATGTGCCCGCCGCTTCAGGCCCCTGTGGGAAATGCTTAAACGTCGTGCTTTATGTGGATAGACTCCGTTCTTTGTTCCTGGGGTTTAGAGTAAAGGAAAGTTTCACAGCTCCGTTCAGTCGTGAGCCGCCAAGCACTATTTTTGACTTTGAGTCAGAGTGTTAGCATAGAGTTAGCATGAAACAACAGTCATGAAGCGTTTTCACTTCTGTAATCGGAGATATTTCTGTGTAAACGGTTTTTAAAGTGTATGGAGGAAGACAGAAAGATGATTTTGCAGGCAGACAGTGCCCGGCTAGCTTTTTTGTGTGTGTTTAAAATAAGTCTAATAGACATCTTAACTGATGGGTTGGCTAAAACAAGGCTAACTTTGGGCTGTCAAGGAAAATGACGTCTAAGAATAGCCAAAGTCTAAGAATGGGTTCAGTAAATACCGACTGAAATGTAGAACTCAAGGGTTATCATGCTTAATTCCTTCTTGTGGATTCCAGATGTACAGTATAGGCTTTTTTCATCATTTTCATTTGGATTTTATGATTGGAAATCACTGTTCAGATGTTCCTTAATCTATGTGTGAATTGCTGCCATTAACACAATTGAAGAATGAACATTTTAGGCCTACTACAAAATGTATTTTTTCACAAAACGCGATATCCGGCAGACCAGTTTCTTTACAAAGTGTGATAAAACGCTCAGCATCAGCATCACCGCCGGCGAAGTGCTCCAAGTTTGCTCATAGATTTAACGATTATGCCATCGAACTGTTCTGTGAACGCAAGATCACACTTGTAGAAGTGCCACATAGCTGTAAATTGCCACTGGTGGAGGCACTAAGGCACTCGGCGTCCTGCCTTGAGCCAACGCATGCACAATATACAGCCAGGGGTGCCGGTAGCAATTTTGGGCCCCATGAAAAAATATGAGGATGGGCCCCCTACTACCAAGCTAGCTATCCAAACTCTTTGTCTGCCATGAAGTTATACTGACGTATGTATTTTATTATTGATTTTGTCCACTGCTTATCAGTATTTAGTAAGAGAACGGCCATGACTGTAGCTAGCAGATGATTTATTGTTCAAATGTGATTGTAGTACAAAAAGAGGAACAGTAATCAAATATTCAGTGAAAATTGTACATTTCTAAACACACAAAACACCAGTGTGTAACTTTTCAAATAACTGTACTGCAATAGTGTCTCATACATTGTGCAACACGCTGGAACAGTGACAAAAATCAATAAGACACAAAATTCTATTGCAATGAGACCCATAAATAAGCCGAGACCCATAAATGATGCTGCTTCAGTCAGTAAATACCGACTGAAATGTAGAACTCAAGGGTTATCATGCTTAATTCCTTCTTGTGGATTCCAGATGTACAGTATAGGCTTTTTTCATCATTTTTCATTTGGATTTTATGATTGGAAATCATTGTTCAGATGTTCCTTATCTATGTGTGAATTGCTGCCATTAACACAATTGAAGAATGAACATTTTAGGCCTACTACAAAATGTATTTTTTCACAAAACGCGATATCCGGCAGACCAGTTTCTTTACAAAGTGTGATAAAACGCTCAGCATCAGCATCACCGCCGGCGAAGTGCTCCGAGTTTGCTCATAGATTTAACAATTATGCCATCGAACTGTTCTGTGAACGCAAGATCACACTTGTAGAAGTGCCACATAGCTGTACATTGCCACTGGTGGAGGCACTAAGGCACTCGGCCCGCTGCCTTGAGCCAACGCATGCACAATATACAGCCAGGGGCGCCGCTAGCAATTTTGGGCCCCATGAAAAAATATGAGGATTGACCCCCCTACTACCAAGCTAGCTATCCAAACTTTTTGTCTGCCATGTAGTTATACTGACGTATGCATTTTATTATTGATTTTGTCCACTACTTATCAGTATTTAGTAAGAGAACGGCCATGGCTGTAGCTAGCAGATGATTTATTGTTCAAATGTGATTGTAGTACAAAAAGAGGAACAGTAATCAAATATTCAGTGAAAATTTTACATTTCTAAACACACAAAACACCAGTGTGTAACTTTTCAAATAACTGTACTGCAATAGTGTCTCATACATTGTGCAACACACTGGAACAGTGACAAAAATCAATAAGACACAAAATTCTATTGCAATGAGACCCATAAATAAGCCGAGACCCATAAATGATGCTGCTTCAGTCAGTAAATACCGACTGAAATGTAGAACTCAAGGGTTATCATGCTTAATTCCTTCTTGTGGATTCCAGATGTACAGTATAGGATTTTTTCATCATTTTTCATTTGGATTTTATGATTGGAAATCACTGTTCAGATGTTCCTTAATCTATGTGTGAATTGCTGCCATTAACACAATTGAAGAATGAACATTTTAGGCCGACTACAAAATGTATTTTTTCACAAAACGCGATATCCGCCAGACCAGTTTCTTTACAAAGTGTGATAAAACGCTCAGCATCAGCATCACCGCCGGCAAAGTGCTCTGAGTTTGCTCATAGATTTAACGGTAATATCAAAACAAAAAAACATATATTTTCAAAAAGAGCATTAGGCTAACTAAAAAAACGTTTACAGTTTAATTGTTTGTACTGTAGGCGAGCTGTCAGTCACGTAGAGGACCGGACGAGGCGAGCTTATGGCTCGGACTGAAACAGAAACTCCGCCATCGCGGCTCTGCCTGCTCTGATAATACAGGTTTGGCTTTCAGCAGCTGTGTGGAAGAAGCCTCCACTCTTTCTGTAACAAGCTACAAGTCGTTTATTTAACTAACTTAATCTTACTTTTCTAAATTATAACTAATCACAATCAGTCCGAATCTGTTTAAGGATGGTTAAAACGAAAAACATCCTGCAGTTTGTTTGCTCTGACTGCTCAGCTGCAGGTAGACTAAGCCAGGCAGCGCAACGGTGCTTTTCTTTAATGCCCACTGTTTCTATGTGAAGCATAAGCACACAGACGTCCGTACATTGTTATCAGACCTTTTCATTCAGGGACTGCCCTGGATTACTGGCACAAGCCATAGTCACATTATGTTTATTATGGCATTACGTTTTTGAATATTATGAATATTTACAATTAATTGATAAATTTTTGTTAATTTTCCTACTGATGATCCAAAAGATTTCTTCAAATCCCACAGTGAAGCCTGCTTAAAGCCATTGGTACCCCAGCAAACGTTATAGTGGGGAAGGGTAGACTAAAAGGCACACACTGGCATCTGAAGCCCATGTGACATTCACTAGCTTTTCTTAATGGTATTACAGTAGTAGAATTTAGCCTAAGGTGGATATATAGCGTTTTGCAAAAAAAAAAAAAAAGAAAAGAAAAAGTTGTTATATTGTGTCCGTTCTGGCCAAAACGAACTCAGAATCTTATTATTATTAATCAATATTTGTATACTGTTTCATATATTTATGATGTGTTGTTTTTTTTTTTTTTATCAATTTAAGATGTTTGACAATGTTAAGATTTACATGTTGCATTTTTGGCATGCTTTTTGATTCAATTATAAACTATTTATGGACAAATTTATTTAAAAAAAAAACATATCCTGGATTTGAAGAATATGTGTCCCTGGCCTTCACTGAGTTCATGTAATAGTTTAATGTACAGAAATTGTGAATAAACTTGACTGTTGATGTCTTAAATAATAATGTCAAATAACCAACATTTCTCAAAATGGATATATCTCGTTTTGCAACGAAACTCTTCATATGTGTTTGTACTTGAGTGGCTACACTTACAGGGGCACATTTGTTTAGTCGTGCATCACGGTGTCGCAGTGGGTAGCATGAACAGTGTATGATTGCACCCATTTCTAATTTACACCACTGAAAACCTCCTGTATTTGTGGTAAAATAGTATCCCAATCTTTTGGGGAATGTTTTGTGCAATTATAACAGGAAAACAGAAAGGCACTGCAGGCCATCTGTCTCACATGGCCAGTGTCGTGGAGAGCTGGAACTGAGAGATAGCACATCTCCAACTCATTACTGCTACCATGGACTGATAAAGGCAAATCGAATGAAGGTAATAAATGTAATTTATGACATATCTACATGAGCGAATTTATCATAGCTACAGCTCATACAAAGTTGTTAAACTTCAAACTTCCTTGGTTTTGCTCTTTACCTGTGCACAACACCTTAAACGGTTTTGAATCTAAGGTGTTGAACAGATGCTTTTTTAATTTGAAAGGCATTGACAACATGACTGATCCCTCAACACTCATTTCACACTCCAGCTTGTGAGTTTGAGAGCGATTGAAAGTGTTTCAACCTTCAAACCTGCTGTTTCTGGAGATATAAAACAACAATAAGTGTTCATCCATCCATCCATCCATCCATCCATCCATCCATCCATCCATCCAT
>CAIGQQ010038854.1:6990434-7008113 GCA_903798035.1 Danio albolineatus | reverse complement strand
TCTATCTATCTATCTATCTATCTATCTATCTATCTATCTATCTATCTATCTATCTATCTATCTATCTATCATAATTGACATAACATTAAAATTCTGTATTTAATTATCACAGTGTCATCACAATATTTTTAATAATGTAATTTAGTGTGATCTCTTAAGTTTATTTATTGTTTTATGTAAATGTGTTACATTGACAAAGGAGCAGTATATTAAAAATAATAACAATACATCAATATTATACAGAAACAGTTATTTACATGTTGCTTTGAAAACGCATGTGTTGGCTCAAGGCAGCAGGCAGAGTGCCTTAGCGCCCCCACCAGTGTCGATATACAGCTATGTTGCACTTCTACAAGTGTGATCTTGCGTTCACAGAACAGTTCAATGGCATAATCGTGTGTATAAAAAAAGAAAAATCAAACATGGAGAGTCTTAAAAAGCCTTTTGTATGAGGAACTACTTTCTTCCACTGTTCATTCACATCTGCAGCTGCCGTCAGAACAGCATAAACCGTTGCTAATTCACAAACGTCATTTTAGAGCTAGTATTTGAATGATTCTCTAGCGTAATGTCTAAAGTGATGACAAAACAGGTGATTTTGCTCACATTTTAAGATTATAAGGCTGAACGACATGAAATGCCACCAGTCTACAGAGATTTCCCAGTATTCCTCTGTTACAATCGGGAGATCGCAATAAAACGCCAAAGCAAAGCAAACACTGTCAGATAACTATGGTATAAATACAGCTCTACAAAATACAAAAGAGAGATCGACTTAGAATGTCACTTACCTTTTTTATAATGATTTGTTCAGCTGTAGTTGGAAATTAGTCATTAGTTGAGTTTTTCTCACTAAGGACTTATTTTTAAGTTTTACATCTTGTGGTGGAAAGTCAATCGTCAATTTCTTTGCTCTGCTGATGGCAGCCAAACGTACAGAATTTCCAAAATAAAAAATATTTTCAAAAAGGCACTATCCTTATAAATAAACTGCGTAGTAGCGATCTAAACAACTACATTCTCATGCAATTTGTCAAACTGTAGTGAGCTTATTGATCTGCTGTCGCTCTGTGTGGGCGGAGTAATACACAAGGGTGAAGAGGCTGTACGAGTGCTGATATTGCAGAATCTGATTCGAGAGCAAGACATAACTGGCAATAGAATGTGGTCCAGTGAGTAGCACGATCACCTCACAGCAAGAAGGCCGCTGATTCGAGCCTCGGCTGGGTCAGTAGGCACTTCTGTGTGGAGTTGTTCTCCCAGTGTTAAATTGTTCATAGTGTATGTGTGTGAATGTGATGTTTACCAGTGATGGGTTGCAGCTGGAAGGGCATCCGCTGCGTAAAACATATGCTGGATAAGTTGGCGGTTCATTCCACTGTGGCGACCACAGATTAATAAAGGGACTGAGCCTAAAACAAAATGAATGAATGAATTATACAGAAATAGTTGCTTTGAAAACATTACGTTTAAAAACTCACCTGATTGGCCCTCACTAAAGTTTATTACATATATATGCTTTGAGGATTGATAGGATTATGAAAAAAGCAGCGCTTGCAGACAGTTATTAGATTTTTCAGAAAGATTACTGTACATAGAGAAACACTTGTATTTCTTTGGAACTAATTAATCATTTACAGAAAGATCAGGAGCATGCGCTACGAACGTAAATAGGGTCAATTTTGATTTAACATTGACTTTGAAGAACTTTCGAGTTCACTTGGGGCCTAGCAGAGATAAACAACTGTTTTTGGATGATCCCCCCTCAAGAGACCCGACAACAGCAGCAGAAAAAGAGCGATTCGCAGTGTGTTCTGGAGCTTTCATCAGTTTGAAGTCCCGGCTCGGTCCCAGCAGGATCTTCTGGCAGTGTTAAATGAAACAATGCCAGTGTCGGAAAACTTCCCGACAGAAAGCCAGTCGCTCTAAAATCGCAGCGAAACTAATTCTGCTCTTCTTCTTAACCTCATATTAATTAATGAATTAGTTTTTATCTGTCATCTATAATAAATGTAAAGGCCAGGGACTTACGCCAAGAGGTCTGGACATGAAAGAGAGAGACTTACTTTAAACCTGCTTTGGCTTGGAATAAAAAAAAAAAGATGTTTGGGGAGCCTTCAAAGGATCCCTGAATCTAATTTATGACATCTGTGCTAAGGTTTACCTGGCAACTCTCAACATCAAAGTTTGCAGATTAGCATTTTAAAGGTGTCTGCCACGGATCAATCACATCCTGCTGAAGTCCCGCCGTTTTTCCGCTTAGTCATTGAAAATGTATAATTGGAGAAAGTGTTGTTCAATTACAGCCGCTAATGGACTGCGCCTTATGAGCGCTCAAATGCATTATTCAGCTGTTCAAGCCACGTCCTGAAGCTCTTCACAGAGGCAGGGTGCGGAAGGTCAAAATCCAGCACCCCAAAAGTTAACTTCCACTTCTGTTTAAAGTTCTTCTGCTGGACAGCGTGTCTGTGGATGTGTCAGTCTGCATAGGGAATGACTAGGAGTTCACAATATACAGATTTTTTACTATCATGACCGTCAAAAAATCTGTCATCTGATGCATTCTTTATTCAGTTCTCGATGTGGTGCTTTTTTATTCTTCTAGAACACACGCAGCAAAAAAAGACGCACGCACATTACTATTTTTACTAAATTTTCAAGAAAAAAAGATTCAAAAAGGAACCCAGGCTTATTCTGACAATGTACCGCTATATACAGTACATTTCAAGAGTTTACACTTAGCTGACGATTGATAATAAAGTGTATTTGGCATGCTGTCCCGGTAGAGAGCCCTGAGCTCAGAATATCCTTGAGCCCGGGGCTCCCTCCCGTTTAAAGGGCGAGAGGAGAGTTTGAGCTCAGGTAAGTCTCGAGAAGTCCCCCTGCTTGTGAACGTGCTGAGATATATCTGACTAGAGTTGCCTTAAGAGGCTATTTAAAGTAGTCGTAAAGTTGTTTTATTTTGGCTAGAATAAAAGCAGTTTAAATTTTTTTTAAGAACCATTTTAAGGTCAAAATTATTAGCCCCTTTAAGCTGTTTTCTTTTTCGATAGTCTACAGAACAAACCATCATTATACAATAACTTGTCTAATTACCCTAACTTGCCTAGTTAACCTAATTTACCTAGTTAAGCCTTTAAATGTCACTTTAAGCTGGATAGAAGTGTCTTGAAAAATATCTAGTAACATATTATTTACTGTCATCATGACAAAGATAAAATAAATCAGTTATTAGAAATGCGTTATCAAAACTATCATGTTTAGAAATGTGTTGAAAAAAATTTCTCCGTTAAACAGAAATTTGGGGGGGGGAAAAATAAACAGGGGGGCTAATAATTCTGATTTCAACTGTATATGAAACCTATATGCAGTACATATGCACATATATGATAAAATATACGCTGCATATGCATATATATGCCACAACCAGGCAAAATTGAGGAGCTTATATCTGCATATACAGGTCATATAGAGCTCCAGTCTTGCTTCTTTATATTTACATATAAGCCCTACAGTATATGTACATACAAGTTATGTCTCCTATATAGCTCATATCTCACTTTGGCAACTGTCATACATACATGATGCCAAGCTCATGTTTTATATTATTAAAGCTAAGAACTAACAAAGAATTTAAAAATTGCAAAAAAAAAAAAAAAACATATGTAATGTATGTGTGAGCACTTGAAATTAGTATCACATGTAATTGGCATGTTATGGAATTTAACTATGGCAAATAAGTGAGAGCCCACACAGTAAGAACCTATATAAACATATATGTTTCAATGTAGGTTTTTAATATATCTGACCTGTATATGAAATTATTATATATATTATATGTACATATATGCATTTAAAACAAATGTGTTTAGGTTATTTCCATGTGGGAAATATATTTATTTATTTATTTATTATTATTATTATTATTATTAATAATAATATTTTTTTTTTTGCAGTGTAGGAAAACAACTATGCTCCTTCAAAATACATTCTTCTGTGTTCAACAGAAGAACAAAACTCACAAAAGATTAAATAAATAATGGTTAACACTGTCTTCAATATACTGGTGCACTGTGCATGCAAAGATCCAATTCAAGAGTTCACACTTAGCTGATGATTGATAATAAAGCGTATTTGGCATGCTGTCCCGGGAGAAAGCCCTGAGCTCAGAATATCCTTGAGCCCGGGGCTCCCTCCCGTTTAAAGGGCGAGAGGAGAGTTTGAGCTCAGTTGAGTCTCAAGAACTCCCCCCGCTTGTGAACATGCTGAGATATATCTGACTAGGTTGCCTTAAGATGCTATTTAAGAGTAGTCGATTTACTTATGTTGTATGTTTTTTGGACGATGGGAGAAAACCGGATAACCCGGGGAAAACCCACGCGAACACGGGAGAACATGCAAACTCCAAACAGAAACGCTGACTGGCTCGGGGAGAGGCCGAACCAGTGGTGTTCCTGCTGTGAGGCAACAGTGCTAACCACAGGGTGCTGTGCCACCCTATCAAAGAAGGGGAGGAGTTGGAGTGAAAGGGGGGATTCTTCAAGATGAAGATGACTGGAGTAGAAAGCTCTGGTGATTTATAGTGTGTCAGGATTCGTCTGATTGGTGCAATATGCGGAGCTGATGTAATACCAGCTGCGTTCAATCATAAGCACGTGATCCGAAATTAGTTTATAAATAAACCCCACTCATTTGTGTATTACTTTTATGTCTATGCACATTCACACTCATGTAAACATGTTAAGTATGAAGTAGGTAAAAAATGACATACTCTATCTGATCCCTATCTGTCCTCTCTCTCTTTCTCTCCACACACGCTTATCTTTTAGCTAGTCACTGCCTTTGAATTTCATCTCAAGGTCAGTGTTTAATTTCCACGCCTGTAGGGTGTATGAACAGTCTGAGCAGACTTTCCTCAGAGACTCTGTGCCTGCAAGAGAAATAAATATGTTTGGCAAATCTAAACAAATCTGCCCAATAGGCCCCGAGTGACGACAAAACTGCGTGTCCATGCAGCAGAAATGTGCATATTCGAAGCTCATTACAGGTGTGTGTGCCTGCTGCAGGTCATTAAAACGAAACCGCTTGGAGAAGTTGCGCGTTACTTGCTGTATACAAATGCTGAAATATGAGAAAACTCACAAGGATTGCTTCATTTGATTAGCACAGCGGTTGGTTTGGGACTAAGTCTCTTCATTCCCATCCTAACAGAGGGATCTATCAGGGAAATTTCAGTGCACAGAACACAGTAAATTGTGGTTGTTAAGAAAGAGTGCTTGACGCATTATGAAGACAAATCAAATGCATTTTCTCTCCGCTTGGTTAGACACAAAAGTTATTTGTCAGGAAATCTGCCTGGAGGGTCACAAATGAGTGCACTTTTAAAAATAATGATGGTTCTTGATGCTTCTTGTTTCAGCAAAGTGCTCTATTCATATGAAAAGCCACTTTTCACTATATTTGAGTTTTATGGAGACTCTCGAAGTGGTTTTATATGTGGTATATAGTATTATGAAGTGGCTCGAGTGGTATATATTAGCTTTTCTCTTGCCATTGCCACAGTGGGTGATAATAGGGGCTCAAGAATATATAGATACATGTGAGTATTACGATATTTTCTTTGACTATGCCATGTTTCGACCCATGTTATTTTTGAAATCTAACATCACGATACCTGACAGTATACTTGTCATCAATCCCAGTCGTAAGAGGAACAAATAATAACTTAGCTTCTAGTTGATCATTTGGAAAAGTGGCAGAAGGTAGAATTTTCCTATGAATCATCTTTTGCACTGCATCTCAATCATCACAAATACTGCAGAAGACCTACTGGAACCCGCGTGGACCCAAGATTCTGACAGAAATCAGTCAAGTTTGGTAAAGGAAAAATGATGGTTTGGGCTTACATTCAGTATGGGGGTGTGCAAGAGATCTGCATTGTGGATGGCAACATCAATAGCCTGAGGTATCAAGACATTTGTGCTGCCCATTACGTCTACAACCACAGGAGAGGGCAAATTATTCAGTAGGATAGCACTCCTCATACTTCAGCCTCCATATTAAAGTTGCTTAAAGCAAAAAAGGTCAAGGTGCTCCAGGACTGGCCAGCCCAGTCACCACACATGAACATTATTGAGCATGTCTGGTGTAAGATGAAGGATGAGGCATTGAAGATGAATCCAAATAATATTGATGAACTCTGGAAGTCCTGCAAGACCGCTTTCTTCATCATTCCAGATGACTTTATTAATAAGTATGAATATGAATGCAGTCGTCCAAGCTCATGGGAGTCATACACAAAATTAATTATTTTTTCACTGCGCCATGACTTTTATATTCTATACTGTACAATATTTCTGTTAAGCGACAAGACGTTTGTCTAAGCAGAGTCAGACCTTACTGTTCTAATTAAATATTTAAAAATCAAGGCATGATCATATTTTATTTTGGTAAAATAAGTGTAATCTAGAGTGTAATCTATGCTATTCATATACAGTAAGCCACTTCTACCAAATGATCAACTAGATGACTCAACCCTACTAATAGTTTATTCTATAGAATGCTTTGAAGGGATAAATGATGTAGGCAACCAAATAAAGTTCTGATATTGAGTCATGTGCATCACTAATTAAATGTGGATGAATCATAGGAGGTAAAAGTGTCCATCATTTGTACCCTTTCAGATGCTTCAATATGAAGGACCTTTTTTGAGCACTTCATTTTGGAACATTTTATTTTTGTGACGCACATAAATCATGCTTTCAGACCATCTTTGAGTGCTTATAATACTTCAAACTACAATATAAAGTGGATCTGAAAACCTTACCAAAGTCTGATGTTGCACAGGTATGTTTTTGGGAATATCCAAAATACATTGTATTGATAAATGTTTCTTTTATGTCAAAATCAGGAGAATATTAAGTACGGATGTGGTCACACTTTATTTTGATGGTCCGTTTGTTGAATTTAAGTTACACTGCAACTAATTCTCATTAGATTATAAGTAGACTGTTAGGTTGGGGTTAGTGTAAGTTGACATGTACTTGCAAAGTTTCTTATAGTCAGTTAAATGTCTGTTGAATGTCAGAATGTCAACAGATATTAAGTAGACAGTCTACTAATACTCAAATGGACCATCAAAATAAATGTTCAATGAAGACATTTTGTAAATATCCCTACTCTAAACAGCCTCGATCTAAAAATCTCAATTAAAAATAATTAAATAACTAAATAATTAAGTAACTAAATAACTAAAATAATTACACAAATAAATTAAAAAGTGGTCCAAGGTCATATACGTAAACTCTTTTATGTACAGGACTTTGGTTGACCGTTTATCAGTATGTGTTACGCGGGTCTGTGTTTGTTTATTTATTTTTGCTATATGGTTGTGCGCTTGTAAGTAGGTGGAGTTTTTCTAGCGGCTTGTCCAGGATTGGATGGAGCCAGTGACGTCACTGGGGATTCCACGTATATAAGGCTGACGGCAATGGCGGCTCTCTCTCTCTCCCCTTTCGCTCAGGCTTGCTGGCTCTCTCCTCTTTCGCTCAGGCTGGCTGGCGGTGCTCTGCGCATGCCAGGATCAATCCGATGGCTCTTCAATGTTTTGTTGTTTCGTTAACTTTTTGATACTTTCGTAATGTGTTAAGTAGTTTGTTTATTTTAAAACTTTGTTGTTTTTGTAGCAGGTAGTGGATATTATTTTTCATAGTCATGTTTTGTTATTTATTTAGTTTAGCGAAGGATAGCAGTGGCCCCGAAGACTCACCTGTTTTTATTCCTTTTGCGGGAGTTGTAGGTAAGATCTGTCCATTTAAAAGCAGTTATAGTCAGGGCAGGGGCGCCGCTAGCAATTTTGGGCCCCATGAAAAAATATGAGGATGATACTACCAAGCTAACTATCCAAACTCTTTGTCTGCAATGTAGTTATACTGACATATGCATTTTATTATTGATTTTGTCCACTACTTATCAGTATTTAGTAAGAGAACGGCCATGACTGTAGCTAGCAGATGATTTATTGTTCAAATGTAAATGTAGTACAAAAACAGGAACAGTAATCAATTATTCACTGAAAATTTTACATTTCTAAACACACAAAACACCAGTGTGTAACTATTTAAATAACTGTACTGCAATAGTGTCTCATACAATGCGCAATACACTTTGATTGAGGATTTTGCAAGCAAGAAGGCCAGGCGTTTGGCACTTGGAATTTAAGTCACTGTCAGGTTAATCAACAGACCGTTTCAAATGTATTTATGTTGTGTTTATTTGGTTTGCAGTGTGCTGGATTTTGCACTCTGTTAATAAAAATTTGTTTAATTTTTTTTATTATTATTATTTGCCGGCAAGAAGGCCAGGGTTTTGCCATTTAAGTAATGGTCAGTTTAAACAAAAGAACATTTCTTATTCATGGGTCTCATTGTAGTATAATTTTGTGTCTTATTGATTTAGTGTATAGTGTGTCATTTGGGATGCAGCTAATGAAAAAAATGACCAAAATACCAAATAATAGCCTACCTGGCATAAGTGTAAACGCATTCACCATCAGGAGGCGCTATAATCACTCTCACAGGAGAATAGTGCTCTCACAATCCAAAATAAATAAAGTTATCCAACATGTCCGCGTGATAGCTCCGCCCCTTCTGTTACGTGCTCAAAGCTGCGGTCGTTGAGTGTGTGAAGTGTCCATCATTACACACTTCTGTTTACCGGCTGAATGAGTACATCATCCGGGTAAATAAAGTGCATTATTGTTAGAGTTTCAGTGTGAACGCACTACTCACACTATTTATACTAAAAAATGATGTAGAATAGTGCATACGTATGCGATTTGGGACGCAGCTGATGTTAAACTCGAGGTCATCGCTGCTTTGACAGCTCAACATACTACAACATACTGCTTTCGCTGCTTTCACGATCAACTCTCTTCCCGCTACTGACGGACTGAACCATACAGCGAAAGGAGGGGGGTGCAATTTGACAGTGACAGTTGTGACAGACACGAGGGGCAGATATAAGCCGTATTTTAATTTTTTATTTCTAATAAATTGTTTTACTTGTTATTTAGAGATACATTCATAATTTATATTACATTATAGTACTGTTATTAATTATAAAGCAGATCTCTGTGGGCCCCTAGAGTGCATGGGCCCTTAGAATCGTCCTAACTTTCCCCCCCTTAGCGGCGCCCCTGAGTCAGGGGACTGTTTTGTTTAGCTGCCCGACCTGTCTACATGATTTGTTTATTTTTGTTGTCGCTTTTGAACTTTTGATTTAATTAAAGATTTATTGACGGGACGTCAATTCATTAATTTAAACGTCTGTGTCTTTCATATCTTCGGCTCAAACCTTAATGTTGTTGTTATACGAGCCAGTTTTGGGTTTTGGGCTGTAACAGTATGTTAAGTCTAAACTTAAACTTTTTAGTTTCATTATATTTATAAATGTTAAGTGCTCAAACATATAACCTCCACACCATCAACGCACAACAGATTTAAGCTTTACCCAGACCTCACTACCAGATGTCCAATGGCTGGAGTCCAGACTCATCTGACTTTGTCTGGTTAGTACATACCTGCATTAGTTCTTTAGAGGTTATTCCTTTTGGTTAGCAGTGGACTCACTGATCTGGCACTCTTCTCAGCAGAGCGTCTCTGAGTTTACTCCTTTCCAACCCTGACATGTTTTGGCACGAACATATGAACGTCCTTGGACTCTCAGGTGTCATATGGAACCTGTTGGCTTAAATTAAACGCCTCAACTCCCTCGCAACACAGACGTCTGGTGCAGTTAACCTTGTTCGCTAATGATTACCGAGTGTTCAAAAATTTCAAAACACCACGTCCCTTGCCTGCTCTCCGCATCTCCATCTCTGCCTCATTTTATGGGTTGCCCTGATCTTTCCTTTTTTTACTCCAGTTCTTTAAAATGTCTTTTCCTGTATGCAGGCCAGTAGGGACCGCAAAAGTTCTAGTGCTGTGTCTTTACTTGAAATCACAGCATCTCTCTCTCTCGCTCGCTCTCTTTGTCTCTGACAACCCTGAAGCTTAAAAAGCAAGCTGTGAAAGAGGCACAGGGTAGAAATAGACTCTTTTGTCTCACTTTGATGGGGTGATGAATATATATCCAAATAAAAAAAGACCCGGCTTTGCTCGTGAGAGACGTGGAAGACAGATGCGGTTAAAGGCATCTTGCAAGAACGGCTCTAGGGGAGCGCGCTCTCACCATGTCTCACGTTTTGGATGTGAGGAAGAGGAAACAAGACCTGACAATCGATGCTTTTTCTTTCTTTTTCTTCATCCAGTCCCACTCGCTCTTCTAAACCAACTAGGCTGCGGCGGTCCTGAAGAGATGACAATTCTTCAACTCGGACTCGGCTTTGATCTGTTTTTGAAAAGAAAACATCAGGAGCCACTGAAATGGACGCACCGCTAGACAACCTGACTTTGAAGTGATGGGAGGAAGTAGATGAGCTTTTGAAGACAGCCAGTAATGGATCTCCCTTTCTCTTTCAATTCTCGGCAAAATTGAGATCTCATTAGATTCGAGTGTCTTGCTTGCTACAGTTTGGGTGGGGGGAAACAAGATTAGATTCCACTTTAATGTCATTGTGCGTGGTACAAGTACAGAACCAATGAAATGCAGTTACAATCTCACTGTAGAGAGCAGTATAAGTATGCCAAAGCATTTATCATAAAATATAAACCTAAACACTAGGGATGGGAAGATTCACTGATTCACTTGGTGCATCGGTAAAAAAATAATAATAATGTGATGCATTGGTTTTAAAAGTGTATATCAGATAGAAGTTGCCATTTAAATTCCGGTGCATCATATCTTCTGGACGAAAGTCAAATGACCTCCACAGTTCATGTCTCAGTTCAGTTGAGCACCAATGGGATGTGTGGGAATGGAAAATTTGCATCATGGATATCATATACAAATAGCAAAAACGAGTGCTTCATCCAAACTCTCATGCTACCCACATAGCAAAATATCTCTGGCCCAGCTCTGGCCCACACAATCAGCTTTTGCTTGGCCCACATGCCGCAGTGAATTACGGTACATGACTGGACCAAGTCTAGCCTCCAGACAAGGGCCAAACATGGACCATATCTGGGCCAAGACTCAGCCAAAATCATCACTCATAATTGGGCCTGACCTGGGCCAGATATGTTGGTGTTTCACGACTGCAAGCGAATCAATAAACCCATTAATCATTGCGCTTTAGGCATACTATGGCCATGCTTTTTCTCAAAGTGACCTGATTGGTAGAATTTATTTTCTTTACTTAAAAATAATAAAAATGTTTTTTAAATGTGGGTCAAGACTGACCAAACTGACATGGCCCACATATCAGTTAATAACATCTGGCCCAAATACTACATTTGACATCTGGCCCAAATATTGTGTGCCGCCTTAAAGACGGTGCCACCTCTGCCAAACTAGGGCCATGTTTGGCCCACATGCTGTATGCCAGTGCCGGATCAATGCCTGCTCTACCAGATTTATGCCAAATCTGGGCCAGAATTCTTTGCTACTAGGGTATCTGTTACAAATAGTATTCAAAAACAGAATTAATATGTCCCAAACCGTTTTATGTTGAAAAGTGTATGCCATAGTTTCCCAGATGGTCTACTATTTAAGGTAGAAATTCAAAGTGTAGAACCGGTGTCCTGACATTCGATCCTACCCATCAGATTATGTTATATGTTATTATTACCAACACTGTAATTGAATGGTTTTGAGGTTGGGGTTAGGGATTAGGTTGGTTAGGGCGATATTACAGGTCACACTTTATTTTGATGGTCCATTTGAGTATTAGTAGACTGTCTGCTTAATACCTGTTGATACTGACATTCAACAGACATTTAACTGACTATAAGAAACTTTGCAAGTACATGTCAACTCACTCTGACCTTACCCCTAACCCCAACCTAAGAGTCTACAGTACTTGTAATCTAATGAGAATTAGTTGGCATGCAGATGCAATTAAATTTAACAAACGGACCATCAAAATAAAGTGTTACCGTATTACAGCTTCATATCACACTACTCAATGATGAAATTTACACTGGTAGCTAAATCTGATGGGTTGCATGTTGCGTCATCAAAATGTGCAACCTTCTTTTTGAATGGGAGGTAGGGCAATCTGACAAGGTACCGTAGGACAATCTGACAAGGTTCCATACGACAAATTGAGGGAACACCGTTCGAACTCTAACCACCAATATTTTTCACAATACATTAGGCTTGAATTATGTTACAACTACAAATTCAGGGGAAAGTGTAAACAAACTGCAAACATGGCGGACGTGAAGGACCAACGTTAAAGTACAGAGACTTTGGCAAAGTTCTTTGAAAGACTAATAATTAATATCTAGACAACTGGAATTAAATGTAATTATATTTTATGTGTTAGATTGTATCTGCAACAACAATGTGAACTTCTATAATCATGTGTTTGGGCATTAACTTCTGAATGCACAATAATCCAAAGACCTGAGGACATTTTTCTGCATGAAAGACTCGCCAATGGCAGATTAACCTGCTGCTAATGTGGATGATGTTGATATGATTGACAGGGGACTTATCTAAGCAACATAATGGTCCATTAATGCGGAAGTAGTATGTCCCAAAGCTTGCATACCCCTATGTTACACACTCAAAAGTTGGTACTTTTTCTTCACAAAAAAATACTTTTAGGGCACAGAATAAGTACGTGTTTTTAAGCACAGGATTCTAACATGTCAATATGGACCAAAATCTCCAATGAATATTTGTAGCATCTTGTTAAACCTCCAGAGGAAGAATCAAGGCAAATGGCCTTGAATATACACTACCTGGCAAGAGTTTTGCCGTTGATCCCAGTTGTAAGAGCAACAAATAATAACTTGACTTTTTGACTTCAGAAGGACGATTTTTCCGATGATTCATTTGCTGAACTGCATCTCAATCATCACAAGTATTGCAGAAGACCTATTGGTATAACCTGCTTGGACCCAAGTTTCTCATAGAAGTGGGGTTTATTTATAAACTAATTTCGAGAGGATCACGTGCTTATGATTGAACACAGCTGGTACCACATCAGCTCTGCATATTGCACCAATCAGACGAATCCTGACACACTATAAATTACCAGAGCTTTCTACTCCGGTCATCTTCGTCTTGAAGAATCCCCCCTTTCACCCCACTCCTCCCCTTCTCTGATAGGGCGGCACGGTGGCCCAGTGGTTAGCACTGTTGCCTCGCAGCAAGAACACCGCTGGTTCGGCCTCTCCCCGAGCCAGTCGACGTTTCTGTGTGGAGTTTGCATGTTCTCCCCGTGTTTGCGTGGGTTTTCCCCGGGTTTACCGGTTTCCTCCCACCGTCCCAAAAACATACTACATAAGTAAATTGACTACTTTTTAAATAGCATCTTAAGGTAACTCTAGTCAGATATATCTCAGCACGTTCACAAGCGGGGGGAGTTCTCGAGACTTACCTGAGCTCAAACTCTCCTCTCGCCCTTTAAACGTGAGGGAGCCCCGGGCTCAAGGATATTCATGACAGCATGCCAAATACGCTTCATAATCAATCATCAGCTAAGTGTGAACTCTTGAAATCAGTCAGGTTTGGTGAAGGAAAAATCATGGTTTGGGGCTGCATTCAGTTTGGGGGCGTGCAAGAGATCTGCAGAGTGGATGGCAACATCAACAGCCTGAGGTATCAAGACAATTGTGCTACCCATTACATTGCAAACCACAGACGAGGGCAAATTCTTCAGCAGGATAGTGCTTCTTCTCATACTTCAGCCTCCACATCAAAGTTCTTTAAAGCAAAGAAAGTCAAGGTGCTCCAGGATTGGCCAGCCCAGTCACCAGACATGAACATTATTGAGCATCTCTGGTGTAAGATGAAGGCATTGAAGATGAATTCAAAGAATCTTGATAATTTAATACGTTATTTAAGTCATTGCAGAGATGTATGCATGCAGTCGTCCAAGCTCTTGCGAGTCATACACAATATTAGTTCTTTTTTCACTGCACCATGACTTTATGTACATTATTTCTGTTAAGTGACAAGACTTTTGTCTAAGCAAAGTCAGACCTTACTTTACTAATTAAATAATTTAAAATCAACGCATGACCATATTTCATTTTGGTAAAATAAGCGTAATCTACAGGCATTTGCTATTCATATAAGCCACTTCCGATACCAAAGGATCAACTAGAAGTCAAGTTATTATTTGTTGTTCCTAAAACCTGGATAGGCGACAATAATTTTGCCAGGTAGTGTACAATGTTCTCTGCTGATTAAAATATTTGATATTGGCTACACTCTGCATGAAATTGAAACCAAGAGAAATGAATAGTGATGCAAACTGAACCATGAGAAATCCGTTGCTCTATTAATGGCAGCTGACCAGCTTCAGGGAAAATGACATGGAATTTAAATAGAGACAGCACAGTATAAGTGATAATGAGGTATAGGTGGCAAGTGACCATTTCAGTGCAAATGACACAGTGTGCTGTATAAATAGAGAAAGTGCCAGTGGGGTCACAAATGGAGAAAAAATACTGAGTTAAAACATTCTAAAACAAGCTAATACCAAGTTGATATTAAACAAAGCGTTTCTAAATAGTCCATTCAGTCTCTTGAGCAATGCAAACGCAACCTTACAATGCACTTAAGATTATATAAACATGCAGAAGAGCAATACTGACCTCAGATATAACAATGTGTAAATAACAATATAGCAGGGAATATGCCTTGTTTTGGAGCTGAAGGGGTTAACTTGTACTATAGGTTGACGGCTGAAGGGAAAACCCCAGCACCTCTGCAGTACTGCATGCACTTTACTCTAATTAGTCCTTTTGTCCTGGTTCTGGTGAGAAGTAGCCAATAGAGGCTTCGTTATTAGCTTGAATTTCTTTGCTTATGGTCTTTTGAGACTAATTAATTATGTTCTTTTGCCTTTAACTTAATTCCAGTCTTTAATGGAAGGCTGAAGACTTAAAGAGAGCGACGTACAAGCTTTCCTCAATAGGATAAAGCATTTGTTTATGCAGCAGAGGAATAAGACGGAGGGTTAAGTAAACAAGGGAGAAGACATAGCGGTGTTGTGATTATTTAACAGTTCATTTCATTTCAAGCTATAAATGCAAAAATTTAAAGCTAATTTCTCACAATTCTGATTTTGAGAGAAAGATTTAGTGCTTTTCTTACTTAGATTTTTTGTCTTGATTAAGAAATCCTAGAATTTTTAAATCAAGGGGCATTTTCTAGACAGAATAAATAAGTAAGGAAGTAAGTAAGTAAGTAAGTAAGTAAGTAAGTAAGTAAATAAATAAATAAATAAATAAATAAATAAATAAATAAATAAATAAATAAATAAATAAATGTTGATTCCGCTGTGGCGACCCTGGATTAATAAAGGGACTAAGCCGACAAGAAAATGAATGAATAATAAAAAAAACTGCATTGTTTTAATTAATAATATGCCAAAATTAAGTGAGTCTTTCCTTAAAACAAGTAAAATAACCGGACAATGAGATCATATTTTTCATATTGACATAAGATTATTTTGCTTTCCACATGGGGTGATTATTTCAACCCAGGATTATTCTGATTACATACCCCTGTATACATTTCTGGAGAGTGCCAAATATGTCCCAGAAGGTATATTTTTTTTGTAGTTTTTGTTCTTGCTTAAATCCACCAGAGGCCGATGTCAACTCCAACTCACCATCTTCCCTAAACCCAACCGATAGTGTTTTCAAAAGCATCGATTGACCAATGTTCACCCCTTCCCTAAACCCAACCGACAGTGTTTTCAAAAGCATCGATTGACCAATGTTCACCCCTTCCCTAAACCCAACCGACAGTGTTTTCAAAAGCAATCCAGAAAATGAAAAGCCCACGCGACAGCCTGATTTTTTACAATGTTTTCTGATTTTACCACATTCTCACACTGTCATTTACTTGTTTATTTTATGTTTTGGCTTTTGTTTTTGTCTTTCTGGTACCGTTCTTCGCCGGACTTGAACCTCGTCAGTTTCTAGATATGAGATGAGATTAACAAAATATAAATTGTGAATGACAAGATGTTATCTCTAAAATGGACTATAAACAGACGCAATACTTAGTTTACATTTGGCAGTTTATTGCAGGGTTTCCAAAAAACCTAATTTAAAATTCACTTCATTTATTCATTTTGCTTCAGCACAGTCTCTATTTCATAGGCCGCCACAGTGGAATGAACCACCATCTATTCCAGCATATGTTTTACACAGCAGATGCCCTTCCAGCTGCAACCCAGTACTGGAAAAGACCCATACACTCTGGCACTCATACTCTACGGATAAGTTAGCTTTACTAATTTACTTACGCCCCGTGTGAATCAACGCTTTGCAATTCACTTTGAATGGGTACGTCAGGCTTTGCCGAACTGCATTGTGGATCCATCAGTACCGCTTCAGTGGCGTTGCTCGCAGAAGTTGGGACTTTCTCAACTTTTCAGGTGCAGACGGAAGTGTCAGCCAATCAGATCGCTGTATGCAAATACACCAGCTCAGACAGTAGCCGATTGTTGACTAATTTCATTGGCTGACTCTGCTATGACGGTCACGTCAGCCCCAATTTCAGACACACCCTCTGTCAAGCATTGACGCTGAAACCTTGTGTGAATGCACCGTTATAGCACGTCTTTGGACTGTGGATAAAACCGGAGCACCTGAAGGAAACCCATGCCAACACGGCTAGAACATGCTCAGCCTGGACTCAAACCAGCAGCTTTCTTGCTGTGAGACGACAGTGCTAACCACTGAGCCACAGTGCTGCCTCAAAACTCACTTTTTCACTCTTTTTTTCACTCTTTCACTTTTTCAATAAGTTAATAAAAGTGAATTATTAACATTAATCATGTTGTTTCAAACCGGTAAGCTGGTACTTTCATTCATCTTTGGCAAACAATTTCTACGGTCTGGATTCATAGCGGCGTTGGCGTTAGAATAATGGGATCCTTTTATGTAGGGATCAGATTATGTATGAAGGATATCAAATGTAAAGTCCTCGTTTGATAAGCAGCCGATGCATTTCCTGCAGTAGTATTTGAAAAGCAATTGCTTTCAGGAGGATTATGCTTTACTTATGGTGCATCGCTAATATCCGTTCACGGCTCAATCAAAGACAGGAAATTTACCCCAGGCCATCTTTATTTCTACTGTCATGAGGTCTTTTCCCTCTAATTACTGTTTAAAGGTTCTCCCTTGTGTGTTCAAACAACTGTGTGTGTGTGTGTGTGTGTGTGGGAGGGCGCCTTTCTTATGAAGTCAGGAGTTCAGTGCTGCCAAAGAAACACAGAGGACAAATATTTCCAGTACATAATAGGCATAGAGTGTATGCAAATTTTAGTGCATTACTGATACACACTCACCGGCCACTTTATTAGGTAGACCTGTGCAACTGCTCGTTAGCGCTAAATTGTAATCAGTTAATCACATGGCAGCAACTCAATGCATTTAGGCATGTAGATGGTCAAGACAATCTGCTGCAGATCAAACCGAGCATCAGAATGGGGAAGAAAGGTGATTTAAGTTAATCTGAATGTGGCATGGTTGTTGGTGTCAGACGGGCTGGTCTGAGTATTTCAGAAACTGCTGATCTACTGGGATTTTCACACACAAACCATCT
>CAIGQQ010038854.1:6866828-6888368 GCA_903798035.1 Danio albolineatus | reverse complement strand
ATATATATGTGTGTGTGTGTGTGTGTGTGTGTGAATTTTTTATATATTTTCTTTTTGTTTATTTGAAGTAGACATTACACTATACACTAAACAGTATGCCACATAGGCTCATTCTGAAAATGTATCCCTATATACATTTCTGGAGATTGCGAATTATGTAGCCAGAAGTACGTATGGCTGCATTTCGTTTTAAAAACAAACAATACGAGGCAATATGATGTAGTTCCTTTTCACGCTTACCAGCTGACTGCTTACCTCCATATGGACTGCTTTACCGCTGTTACCAGTTCGTCCAGTAGCTCGCCATGTACGTCGGCGGACTTGAAACGCAGAGAGGAGTTGTCCAAGACCAAGAGCGGCCTCCGATGGATTTGTGAAAACAAAAACTGCATAAAAAAAGTCCCATCTGGGATATATTTGGCACTCTCCAGTAATGTACATAGCGGTAAGCTTTCAGAACGAGCCTGTTTTGAACTGTGTTTTGAACAGTGAATGTGTGAACCTGTGCAGATGTGTATACCTTTGAACTTTAATGTTAGTTTGTTTGAAGGGGCCTGATTTCACCATGTAGGACATGTTCCAACATCTATGTTGATCCTGAAACAACATGCCAATCAAAATTAAAGGATACATTTATAGTTTATGTTAAGTTTAGGCTTAGGGTTAGGTTTATATTCTTCTATATGATTGTTATCCAACTATTATTCCTCTGATTTACAGTTATGGTTAGTTTTACGGGTAGGGAATAGGTATGGATTAGATTTTCCAACAAAAATGATTTTCCAGGATCACCATAGATGTTAATTCAGGATTGCATCTTACTTTTTCACTCTGTTTTCACTTGTCTGAAGTTTATTTGTTCTTTTACTTTTGGTTATTTTGTTACTTTGCTGGGTTTTGGGTTATTGTTGATTTCACTCTCGTGCCATGCACTGTAGATAAACCATCACATTAAACTTTACAACAGCGAGTAATGGCACATATATATATACATTCATTCATTTTCTTTTTGGCTTAGTCCCTTTATTAATCTGGGGTCACCACAGCGGAATGAACCGCCAACTTATTCAGCATTTGTTTTACGCAGCAGATGCCCTTCCAGCCGCAACCCATCTCTGGGAAACATCCATACATGCTCATTCACACACATACACTACGGATAATTTAGCTTACCCAATTCACCTGTCCATCTTTGGACTTGTGGGGGAAACCGGAGCACCCGGAGGAAACCCACGCGCACACAGGGAGAACATGCAAACTACACACAGAAATGCCAACTGACCCAGTCGAGGCTCGAACCAGCGACCTTCTTGCTGTGAGGAGACAGCACTACCAACTGCGCCATATATATATATATATATATATATATATATATATATATATATAGTACATTATACACCCTTGTGTCATTCCAATCACCAGAGACCTTTGTTAATCTTCTGAACACAAATTAAGATATTTCCGATGGAATCCAAGGGCTCTCTCATCCTCTATGGTCCTAAGAAAAGCGTTTTGGACCTTTTGTATGAATACAGTTGAACCACCAAATTGAATCGTTTCGGTATTAATTTTACTTCCTTTTCTGGCCAAATCAAATTTCTGGCCAAATCTCGGGACTTTTGTTAATATTTAGATTTTTCTTTATTCTCAGATTCCAGATTAGAAAAAATGTTGTAAATATAAATATAAATTTATCACAACAAACCATCAATGGAAAGCTTTTTTTTTTTTTTATTCAGATTTGATCCAAAAAGTGTTAGTTGGTGGCCCAGGGCCACTTATTGTATTTAAAAAAGTAATAAGAGTGAGAATTGTTCCAATCTCTGTTTATTTGACCTCCATTAAATGATGTACCTTTAGTACTCTAATCAATCAATCAATCAATCAGTCAGTCAATCAGTCAGTCAGCCAATCAAACAATCCATCAATTTATAAATCAATCAATCAATCAATTAATCATCCAATTAATTAATCAGTCAATCAATAATCTTAACTACGATTTGTTAAGTTTCAATAATCATTTTAATTTCATGATAATAAGACAATCCATTCCACGGCTATGATAACTCCAGCAGATGAATGATATTACTGGAAAACCATTTTGCCATTTCGTTGTGAGAAACGCAATGATGGCCAGCAACTAGCAACTGTGAAAAGCTTGAGCATTTAAAACGGCAGAAGACATAACTGTACCACACGCTCACAACACCCAGAATCTTATTACGCTTTGGTGTGGACGCCAATATAATTATCGTTCGCTGCAGTGTGAACAGCCTTTGTGTAGTTTCCAGATTGCCACGTCACACTCCTGTCAATCACTTTGATTAGTGCATAAATAAGAGCAGCGGTTTTCATGCAGCGCGCTGACTTAACTTCCTTTGATTACTAATACATAGTGCTGCTGAGGCTAGTGCTCTGGGTTATACAAAGTAAGAACAACCTGTACCTTTTCTGCCTTACAAGCAAGTCTGCTTTTCCTCTCCCCTCATTTTTTTCCTGGTGCTATCCAATCTTATAAGCGGAGAGAGATTGTACCTCTTCCTTACCTAATTACACAACACTGCATCTGTAATGACACACAGCTCCCAGAAGACCGCTGCTGGTATCAGAGTGACAGCAGACATCCGCAGCAACAGAGCCGGCATCGGGCTCCCTTATCTTATAGTGCAGTCTGCCCCCCATAGCCCGCGGCGCTAGCCAAGTGTACACTCGCAGTAATGAAGAGCGGGGGAAAGTAGAGCCGGGTGTCACTGGAATCTTTCCTTTGGGAAATCTCACCTCCGAGTCTGAGCTGTAGCTCTCCCCGACCTGATATACTGCCACGGAGTCTGGCTCTCGTGATAAATTAACCAATAGTAAAATGAAGGCGGCTGAAGGGAGAGAGGAGGACTGTGGGAATTAGAGGTGGCTGGTGAGAAAAGGAAGTGAGAGGAATTAGCAGGGGAGGTGCGTCCGTGCGCGTTCCAGCCGGAGAGGTGCTGCCGGGAGCTATTACGGGCATTTGTGTTAGGACGGCCGAGTCATGCTTTCGCACGGCTGTCAGTCATGTTCTGCTGTGTTTCGCCTCCTGGTCTCCTGGAGGGTCTGAATCAGTCTGTCTCGGTCCCCCAGATGCAGCCAGCCTGTCGCATGCAGTGCATTTAAGGCTGTGGAGTTGCAGTGAAAGATGAATGGACCGTAAATACACTTTATTAGAGACCATTGGAAAAGGTTCCCATAAGACATCCTATAGAAGGTACTGTGACCTCATGCAAAACTGCAGTGTGGGGCTTTTTGGGAGTTGTCACAATGGAGTTAGTTTATAAAGATAGTTCTGAAAGTTGGGTTGAAATGTCTAACTTTTGTAAATTAGAATTAATGAATATTATAATCAGTGGTGGAAAGAGTACTGAAAAATCATACAAATGTGGTGCAAGTAGAGTAAAAGTATCTGTAGTAAATATTACTCAAAGTACGAGTAAAAAGTAGACCCTTTAAAAGTACTCAAGAGTAGTGAGTAGTGAGTGTTACGCTGTAGAAAAGCTGATGCTTTTACAGAATGTTACGTTTATGTTTAGAGATCTTCCTATTTTTGTTAGTTCCTTCCTACCTTCCTTCAATTATTTGTTTGTTCTCTTCTTCCTTCATAAATTCATTTGTTCCCTGCTTCCTTTGTTCATATTTTTGTTCATTCCTACATTAGGTCCTTTTGTTCATTCATTCGTTTGTTCCTTCCTTCCTTAGTTTGTTCAGTCCTTCCTTGAATTATTCCTTCATTCGTTTGGTCCTTCCTTCTTTCCTCCCTTCATTTGTTTATTCATTCTTTCTTCCATATTTTTGTTCCTTCCTTCATTAGGTCCTTTGTTCATTCGTACGTTCGTTCATTCGTTCGCTTCCTCCCTTCTTTCCTTCCTTAGTTTGTTCAGTCTTTCCTTGAATCCTTCATTTATTTGGTTCTTTGATCCTTCCTTCCATTCCTTGTTCGGTCCTTCCTTTTATTTGGCCCTTCCTTCCATTCTTCTTTCATTCCATATAGTGGTTGTTTAAGGCTGTGATTTCAGTCATCATACATTCGACAGCCATCATTTTCAGTGACATGCAGTCTATAAAAAGTCTCTGGATCATTGAGTGTACAGATTTTGGACATCTTCTTGGATGTTTTTAATGTTTCCAAAAGGTTTGTTACATTTGCTGTATAAAGAGCCCATGTCTTGAGGTTGTTCAGTATGATGTGATTTACTTTCTATGTGTGATTTAATTGGACAGGAATGACAGGACTGTTTTTTTTACTGTAGACAATGACCAAAGACAAGAAAGAAATAAAGTAATGACTGCAGGTTGAAGGAAAGTAGTGGAGTAAAAGTACCGATACTGCACTAAACATGTACTCAAGGGAAAGTAAAAGTCCACATTTTTAAAACTACTCAGTAAATTACTATTCCTGAGAAACTACTCAATTACAGTAGTTTGAGTATTTGTAATTAGTTACTTTACACCACTGATTATAATATTCATTCATTTCCTTTTCGGCTTAGTCCCTTTATTAATCCGGGGTCGCCACAGCGGAATGAACCGCCTGATTATAATATATTATATTATATTTTATTTAAATATTTTTCAGCTATTCAGAATCTATTTTTCTATATCGGAATACCCTAGTTTATGCATAATTTACCAATGTAGTCTCATTTTCAAATCATAGCCCTATATAAATTTTTGGACATCGCAAATTATGTAGCCAGAAGTATGAAAGGCTTCATTTTAACTTAAAAAAACCCATATGCTCGTGGTTTATTCTGCTGTGGCGACCCCTGATTAATAAAGGGACTAATCCAATTAGAAAATTAATGAATATTTTAATATATTATATTATATATTTTTTAAATATTTTTCAGCTATTTCAGCTATTCAGAATCTATTTTTCTATATCTAAATACCTAAGTTTATGCATAATTTACCAATGTAGTCTCATTCTGAAAGCATAGCCCTATATACATTTCTGGACATTATGAATTATGTAGCCAGAAGTATGAAAGGCTGCATTTTATCTTTAAAACAAACTCTACACAGTGGCATGATGCTGTTCCTTTTCACGCTTATCAGCTGACTGCTGGTCAGTCGGTGCTTTTAAAAACACTATTGGTTGGGTTTGAGGAAGGAGGAGGGTGGGTCAGTCTATCAGTCATTTGACAGCGGCCTCTAGTGGATTTACTTGAGAACAGCAGGCGCGAATGGCATTCGCAAGAGAAATCTGAGATCTCAAAAAGCATACACAACGGCCTCTTGTGAATTCGAGAAAACAAACTGCAAAAAAATTTACCTCCTGGGATGTATTATGCGATCTCCAGATATGTATGTAGGGGTACATATCAATAATGAGCCTTGGTTGAATAACTTAGTTATTTCTCTACTAAGAATATTAGTTACTTTTATTTTATTTTATTTTACATTATATTATAGAGTGTCACAGTGGCGCAGTGGGTAGCAGACTGGTTCGAGCCCCGCTGGGTTAGTTGGCATTTCTGTGTGGATATTATATTATATTATAGTATATTATATATTTATTGATTTTTTTTCAGCTATTTAGCCTGAGAGCAAGCTAAACAAGCTTAAAAAAAGTAAAATCTACAGTGCTTAATACTATAGATGTGTATTTATCATGTTATTCCTGTGCAGTGCAGCCTTGTGTGAGCAAGAACCTGATGTGGCATTGAATTGTAATATATTCATAAACGGCTCCTTCTAAAGACTGAAGCCGTTTATTTTATAGGCCACTTAAATAAGGCTAATAAAATTGGGAGGCTTGGAATAAAACCTTCGCTTATCTCATCTTCCCCCGTTCCTGCTGAGAACGGAAGAATTCATTTGTTTATGTGAATGTTTTTAAACACTTTAAGTGTTTTCAATAAGCAGTCTCTACATGCACAAAGCCAGGTGTATAATGTGAAAAGTGGGCCTATTTTTGCTCTTTTTGTAACCTCCACAGATCCGCTCAAGTCATGTTTTCGCCCAAAGAGTGGTGCAGCAGGTCTCAGTATTACAGACAGACCTTTACCTTCACAACTCATTTAGATGGAGTTGAGAATGCCATCCATGCTCGGAATCGACAATAGCATTATCTGTACGACAGCCTTCGTCCACCGCGCACACACTCGCTCACTCACCTCGCACTCTTTATCCACCACTCAGGGGAAATTTATCCTCCTCTACAGTCTCCTCATCTGCCACAAGCCTTTTCTTTCTGATGAATCAATTAATAAGTAACGACTTTTCTACAAACTTCTCCGACAGCCGTATTAACATTGCTGAGCAATGCCTGTGGGCCGTGTTCTGACAAAGTGCAATTCTGCAATGTAGCCAGGCCCAATCTGTCTCTACGGCTCGCGTCTTGTGCGCGGATAAAACTCACTAAAACCCAGGAGGGAAGGAAAACAATGCTACAGCCTACTTTAAACAAGAATAGAACAAATACTCTCCACTGTGGCATGCCTGCTAATTCCCCTAAGCCTTGCCTGCGTTGCCAATAATGAAAACAAGGCACCCGGTCAAGGCAACAACAGAGAATATATCTTTTCCCCTCCCCTAGATATGATTGCTAGTTTAGGGGAGCCAAGGCCACACATTCATCAGGCGTACTGACTTCTATTATGGTGGAACAACTGTAGCATAGTCGATTCAGAATCGCTACGGTCCAAAAAACAGATCGGCAGCGGTGTCGTCCTGATGCGCGCATAAAGAAGCCAGGAGCTTATGCGCTCTGTTATTTAATAGGTACCATTAGAAACAACGCCGTCTCGCAGCCCACTGCTGCTCACTCATTTTCCTTATAATTATCCAATTTTGGAAATCAGCAGGTGTTCCCCGCACAGAATTTATTGAAGACACCTCTCTGGGTATGATTTGTGAAAGGCAGACACACGGAGGGCGGGGAGGGCTGTGTGGAAGTGCCGAGCTCATCCATGTCTGACGGGTGGAGGTGGAGAGAGTCGACGCGTCATCAGAGAATATCTGAAATTAGAAGTTAGTGAGTAATCATAACACAAATGGTGACTTTCTTACTAAATCATGAACTTTTTTCAGACTCCAAAAAATCCTAAATGTAACCCTGGACGACAAAACCAATATGATTTTACTTTCCTTTGGGCGTCATGGTGGCACAGTGAGTAGCACGGTCGCCTCACAGCATGAAGGTTGCTGGTTCGAGCCTTGGCTGGGCATTTCTGTGTGGAGTTTGCATGTTCTCGCCGTGTTCTCGTGGGTTTCCTCAGGATGTTCCGGTTTCCCCCACAGTCCAAAGACATGCGCTATAGGTGTATTGAATAAGCTAAAATTGTCTGTATTTTCTGTAAATAGTGTATGTGTGTGAATGATTGTGATCAGTGATGGGTTGCAGCTTGAATGGCATCCGCTGTGTAAAACATATGCTGGATCAGTTGGCGGTTCATTCCGCTGTGGTGACCCCTGGTAAATAAAGGGACTGAAATGGGAAATGAAGCACTTAGTCAAGTTTACATTATTTTGTACATTGGATTCTACTTCAATGAAAATATACTATTACTGCCCTGATGACAGTAAATTATATTTTACTAGATATTTGTCAGGAAACTTCTATACAGCTTAAAGTGACATTTAAAGGCTTAACTAGGTTAATTAGGTTAACTAGGCAGGTTAGGGTAATTAGGCAAGTTATTGTATAATGATGGTTTGTTCTGTAGGCTATTGAAAAAAATTATTGCTTAAAGGGGCTAATAATTTTGTCCTTAAAATGGTTCTTAAAAAAATTAAAACTGCTTTAATTCTAGCCGAAATAAAACAAACAGGACTTTCTCCAGAAGAAAAAAATATTATCAGACAAACTGTGAAACTTTCCTTGCTCTGTTAAACATAATTTGGGAAATATTTCAAAAAAGAAGGCTAATGAGTTTGACTTCATATATAGTATACAGTATATTTTTGTTTTACTGTAAACTACTGTTCACATGAAATTGAAGTTAAAACATTTTATGGGGATAAAGAACAACATTGAGCAGTTAGACTCATTCCTTCCGATAGTGAGCTTGAAGAGTCACATTAGCTATGATTCCATTCAAAGATGTGAATTAAACTTCCACAGTTCTGCACAGTTTATCTTTAACCCTGATTTAACAAACCTGATTAAACTAATTGAGTTCTTCAGGCTTGTTTGAAACCTACAGTTAAATTTGTTGAAGCAGGCTTGGAACTAAACTCATCTGAACTCAACTAAACTAATTAAGCTCTCACTAGGTATACTTGAAACATCCAGGCAGGTGTTTTGAGACAAGTTGGAGCTAAACCCTGCAGGACACCGGACCTCCAGGCCTGAGATAGGTGATCCCTGATCTAAAGGAAGGTGCCCAAACTCTGTCCTGGAGGTCCGATGTTGGTTGCGAACCTGCCAATATGTTTCTAGTATGCTAGTCAGAGCTTGATTAGCTGGTTCATGTGTGTCTAATTGAGGTTAGAACTGTACACCGGCCCACCAGAACCAAGTTTTGTCCCCTAATCTAAAGCCAAGTGACAAAAATGTGGCACCCACCTTTACTTTACATGCACCAACAACTGCTTTCTGAGGTTCCACAGTGAAGAATAAACTTTGGTAAATAAGTACATTCAATCGGTACCCCACAGGAAGATACAATGTGAAGTTTATTTGTAAACTAATTTTAAGAGGATCATGTGCTTATGATTGCTTGCAGCTGGTCCCACATTATTCAATTTATGATTGACCAATCAGACAATTCCTAAGTCACTATAAATACCCTAAGTTCCATATCACAGCCATCTTCATTTTGAAGAATCCCCCTTTCCATCCCTACTCCTCCTCCTTTCCTAGATGGGTGGCACGGTGGCCCAGTGGTTAGCACTGTTGCCTCACAGCAAGAACGTCACAGGTTCTAGTCCTTACCAAGCCAGCTGACGTTTCTGTGCGGAGTTCTCCCCTACATGTTCTCCCCGTGCTCACGTGGGTTTCCCCCAGGTTACCCGGTTTACTCCCACCGTTTAAAAACATGCAACTTAAGTTTATTGACTAATCCAAGTTGGCACCATAGACATGCTCCTAGTAAGTAGTTATCCTTTCATAGCAATCACTATCTGTTCATTAGCTACCCGCAGGGGAGTTCTCGAGATCTACCTGAGCTCAAACTCTCCTCTCGCCTTGCAAACGGGAGGCAGCCCCGGGCTCGAGGATCTTATGAGCTCAGGGCTCTCTCCAGGGACAGCATGCCAAACAAGCTTTATAATCAATCTTCAGCTAGTGTGAACTCTTGAAACACCATTTATGGCTAGTTATTGATGAAATATTACTTGTTGATATTATGCTAAATTAACACCATTTTAATGTATTTATGGCTTGTTTGTACCTCATTTCACATACTGTATAATAATATACAGAAAATGTAGGTGTTTTAGTGCCCTAACTGCACGTTTTTAACCCTGGTGCTGGAGGGGGGAGCAAATTTTTTCATTGATTTATTACAAGGGAGCCCCAAGCACCAATAAATTAGGGTGAAATGTTTTTGTTTTTTTTCTCTCTCTAAAACAGTAAGAGTAATGAGAAAAAATCAAACACAATAATAATACTACTAATAATAATAATAATACAACTTTTTGTGGTCAACAAAAAACAAAGGGTTGGAACCACTTGAGGGTGAGTACATTTACATTTTTTGGTAAATATCCCTTTAAAACTTTACAGTTTCATACACAATTATAGCTATTGTCCTGGATGGTCTTAAATTAAGGTCAGTTTTGATCTTACATTCAGGAGTCAGGAGACATGAGACGTAATACAAATGTAAAAGCAAGTTGCTTTGAATAAGAAAGCATCTGCTAAGAGAAGAACAATAAGTGAATTACAACTATGATGATGACATTTTGCAAGCAAGTGAGTGCGCCTGGCAGCAAATTACAATTTAAATTAAAAAATTAAACCGGAGAATGAAGATTGCTATTTTAGGAGATGCCTGAGTAGCTTTAGTTCAAAGGAAGCACTGTTGCGCATTGTACGAGCCGAGCATTCAGATGCACACACAAGCATGCCTTTTTGATTTAATCTTTTGTTACACGCAAAACACAATCCATGCTGTTGTTAAAAGCTGCTAACAAGCTTTAACATTAATGCACAGCTGACAGCGGTTGCAGACATCTATTATTGGCTAAAAGGAAGCACCTACTGACGGCACCGATAAAACAGCGGCAATTCAGCAGAGCTGCTCATGGGAAGCCGTGATAGTTCCACACCAGAGAAACAGAGCAGGAGGTAAATTGAATTTCTATCTTTCTCTCTGACATTTCGACTCTTGACACTCTAATTACTCAGGCCAAGTCATGCGTTGACGAAAAAAAAATCTGGTGATTCTTTTCTCTCTCTCTCTCTCTGGTCAATAAACTAAGTTCTTGTCATGGATAGCACCAGTCAAACCACAAGCACAAAAGTGACTTTGTGACCCCTGACAGCGGAGGGATGGGGAATCAATTACACAGGCCGCAGGTGAAGAATTAGCAAGCAGCTGTGAAGGAGACGGCGGTGTTACAGTGGGAAGCGGGGTCAAATTCGCGTTCAGGAGATAAGAATTGTTAGCATGTTGAAATTAGCCGCTGCTAATGCACCCCGATCTGTGATTTATGCCCACTACTTCAGATGTAGAAATTTATTAATGTTGCGGCGGCATGTTTGCATGGCAATTGGAAGCCAGCTGGGTTACTCATTACAACTCATTTGAAAATGGCAGTGCTACATCAAAGTTATCTCCCAGAGAAATGTAGCTCATTAAGATACAAGCCATACAGCGAGCTCTGCGATAAACATGCTTCTTTTTTTTCCGCTGAGGTTGGTAAGAAAGGAAACTTTGTGGATGTTTCGAACAGGAAACGCTCAAATGGGGAAGTTCACCAGCTCATTTTAGGACACTTAGAGATATAAATGAATATCTGCTTTTTAGTTGTCATTTGAAACACAGGCATTATTGCATTTATTTATCAGAGAGTTTATCTGGTAAACATGTATAAAGTGATTCAGGTAACAAACTATATCTGGAGACTAGAATATCACATACATAGCAGGATCTCTTTGGACATTAATTTGGAATCTTTGGCTTTTTTTTAACGATCTAGGCACAAAGTCTAAAAGCACATGGTGCAATACCATTAAGGGTGTGTCCGAACCTACTTTTGCTATTTTAAGGATGGAAAAATTCAGTTTGCACCCCAGCGCATGGTCTAACAGGGTTGTGCTTAATCTCTTAATGAGTTAGTCGTGTGTTTTGAGCATAACGTGCATTAAACCAATCAGAATCTCATCTCCTATTCCCTTCAATCCCTACATGACAGACTTTGTAAGTGGAAAAACCTAATGGAAAATTGAACGCTTCACTATAGCGATAAAACAGTTGAACAGACAATCTGCTCGAGGATAAAGAATGAGCCTCCTCCATTCGGCCTCTTTACTTTTTCTTTACTTTACTTTTACTCTTTACTTTGCTGCTTTACTTTCATGGATCACAGTATTCTACGCACTCCACTGAAGACATCTACTGTATATGCCTACATATTTATTTTCGTTTAAGTGCAAAGATTTGTTTCAAAACTATTTGTAAATTCAGTTCTAATTTCCAGCAAACGAATAAATGAACAATAATATTGAAGTGTGGTCAAAAAACTGTGTTATATCCAAATACATGTCAGATTCTTATGCCCCATATGGTGATGCAGACGTCTACAAAACCTGACAGATGGAAAATTCTAAACTTGTTTTTATTAAAATAAATATAAATATGCATATTATAAAAATACTGCTAATAAAAATAACGTTATAATAAAAATGCTAACTGAATAAACTAAAAAAAAGCCCCTCAGACATGAAGACATGGAGGAAGTGCTTTTTATATTTATGTAGTAAATAATAATTTGTAACATTTTAATTCTTGATTTTTTTTTATATGTATCTCAACTCAACGCAACTCAATTGATTAGTGATGTACATAAAAACAATAATACATGCAAGCATACAAGGAACCAAAGTACATCTCAAAACACATGATTAAAAGCTAATGAAAATAAGTGTGTTTTCAGTGACCTCTGAAAAGACTTAAAAGTTAGAGAAGTTCTTATGGAGAGTGGAAGATCGTTCCAAAGTCTTGGAGCTGCTACTGAAAAAGCTCTATCACTTCGACGTTTAAAGCGTGATCGTGGAACAGTCAAATAGAGTTGATCCTTAGAGCGAAGAGATCTCATGGGTTGGTGTATATTAATTAGCTCAGAAATATGCTTAGGGGCCAGGACATGGAGGGATTTAAAAACATACAGCAGTACTTTGGACTGCATTCTAAACTGGATTGGTAGCAATGTATAGATATTTGTGTATTGCTATACATTCTGTGTTTTAAGCAATGTGTAAGTATCCGTGACGTCACCTATAGGTTTCTGAAGAGCGCACAAGAGGCCACAAGTGGGCGTGGCCAACCGGCGCCCTTCTTGGGCTAACCAAATAAGGGCAAAGAGACGGAGCATGAGAGGAGCTACAGACGCTGCTAGCATTTTGCTTAGTTTGAGAAAAAAGCATAATACTTCAATACCTGCGACTCGTTTGTGTTCTAACCACATGTGTTTAGTTGTATACTATATTAATAAAGTATTTAGCCTTTTAAAAATACTGGACTACTAAACATTGTTCTTATGACGTTTTTCTACAGGAGGGAAATGCGAATTACTTCCAGACACTTCAGATATAGTCTGTGTTAGTAAATGCAAAGCTATTGATGATATCCAAGCATAGCACTGTATGACAACGTTTCAGATGACTGTTCTAGAGCCTACAGCTAATCGATCTGTCAGATTCTGGAGTGCATTACAGGTCTAAAGAAAATTATAAATGATAAATTATCTCAAATAAAGCAAATACATTTATAGATATGGTATATAATTATAATTATACTCACCTGGGAAATGGAAACCACGTCAATGGTTTGTGAGCACAATTAAGTGCACACAGCATGCCATATTATCTGATAATTGTAGGAAATAATTCCGAAATGCAGCTGACTGTGTAAAGCCACATAAAACAACACAAAAATACAATGTCTATGCCGAGTTCAGCGGCTAATCTGCCGGAATCAGCTGAGGTGACGTGATGGCGACCAGCGAGACTAGCTGTTACTCAAGTGGCCACACCCTTAATTATGCAGACTTAATATAACAATATAAATGAAACGGATGAGTTTTAAAAAAATTCACCCCCTCACAGTTGTCATGAAAAGTAATATTAGCTATATGAAACCAAAATCGCTCTTTGTACCAGGCTGTAAACACCTTTTTTTCTGCCGTAAAGTCAGCCATTTCAACAGTGGGCTCATTAGAAAGTTGCTCTATTATGAAGCCAGGACTAGCAGAATTTCGATGAACTGCAGTTTCAGTTATTTCCGTATTGGCTTCCAGAGGGAGAGCGTGAGGTTGCCGCTTGGCCCTAACACACTACCTTTTCAGACCAGCACAATCATGAGTCCACAAAAAAGTCAAAATGGATTTGCTATTTAAACAATATGGCGCAAAATCACTGCAAACATGTCTTGCGTCTTATTGCGCCAAGTGTATGATAGGGCCCTAACCTAAGTGTGTAATAAAATACCTTGGCAGGTTTTGTTTGATTAAAAGGAAATCCGGTGTAATTGCTTTGTACGGTCCATTCGAACATCTCATCTAACCCATGGTGGGCACCAAATAAGTGAATCGAGACCTCAGAAAAGGTGGGCCTTGGTCTTGTTTCAAATAATTTCTGGTGTGTTTCATGAAGAGGGAATATCATTGTTGTAGTCTCATTGGCAAATGTTGTGGCCAATCAAGCGCTCCTTTGGATGTGCATATTAATGCTTTTACACTCATGGCATTTACATGAGAATGAGGAAACAATGGTGTTTGAGTCTCATTGTACAGTATGTCATTCCCATGTTCTGAACTCTTGTTTAGCTATTCCTAGATATACCTGAAAAAATTCAGTGGCGCCTTTAATATCTTAGGGAAGGAACTACTCTGAACACCAAAACAACTGCCACTGCTCTAAAAACACCCAGATTTCTAGTTGTTACTGTCCAGCCAGTGTGTCCTCACAGTTTGCATCAGTCAATACAAGAGATGCGATTCCCTTTACAGCTCCTCTCATTTTCTGTAGCCATGTCTGTCCACTCACCTGAGATGATGAGTCATCTGTATCCCACATTTCTTTGTCCTTTAGCTGGAGTCGAGGTGCCTACTGCACATCCAGCACTTGTTTGCTCTCCAGGGTTGGACATGAATCCATAAAAGGTCACCAAACTTCTCTCTTTGTATCGCCAGCTTCCATACTTGGGCTGATACCAGGAGAGGAAGCAAATACCTCGCAGGAACCCCTGTATGTGCTGACAAAAGTCAGTTTTAAAAAGGAACCATTGCCAATTTGTTCTCTCAGCATGTCACCTTGCTGTTAAAGTTGTCGAACATGTTGCCCCTGAAGCATGCATCCCGACAGCATGTTTTTTTGTTTTTTGTTTTAGCCTCAAAGTCAATGGCATTACACCATGTAAATATAAATATTGTAGATTTATAATGGCAGTCAGATGCCCAGTGCACACAAATGATAATTGCTTCATATTACCTACGAAGTAGCTGACGCACAGGGCTTGAAAAAGTGCTTTTGCTTAGCAAATGAGCAATGGATTCAGTGGTTCAGAAGTATCTCCACACTCTCAGAAGTGCAAGGAAGCAGATATAAATATTTCAGTTGTGAGTTATGCTTGCAGATTATAATATTCGCTCTCTGAAGGATAAATCTGAGGAACTTAAGCGTTATTACTTGTCTTTATCACGTTGTTGGCAGCGGCAGTGACTGTCGGAGGTTTCGGTGCTGACTGATGACCTCATCATCCAGCTTGTACAATGGGGAGAAATTAAATTAGCCGGGGCAATGAATCCTACCCTGTTTCCTCGAGAAAAGCCTGGGACCGACTGCACCGCAAGTCGTTCGGAAAACTAATCTCTGGCATAAAGCCTCTCCGCAATGAAGAGACGAGCGTGCAGAGGCCGCCGAGTTCGTGCACAGGAGACTTCGCAGGATGGCGGGGATGTCACGTCATTAAATCTCACCATCCCTTGTCTTTCTCGTCCTCATTTTCTTTTGCTTTCTAATTTCATGTGCCTCTCCTACTGTGAAAGAACGACTGCAGCTGTAAATCCCACAGTCATAAAGCAGCAGATTGATGTGAGGTGGGGTACTCGAAGGCAACAGGAAGCACCGTCTCGGAGATGTGCGCGAAGATGCGGCGTGGCAAATGGCTCCTGGAGGTAATTAATGGCAATGGGGCTGGCTAATTAAAAGCTCTTAGCTTTCCTCGGCGCAGGGTTGCAGCAGCTGCTCGGGCTGGACGTCTTGCTGTGCAAGAGCGGGCATAAATCCTGCTACGGTATCATAGAATGGCACCTGTGCTCTCTCTCGCACCTGTCACCGTCATTGCCATCTCTCATCCTGTCATCGCGTTAACACTGCGCATGGTAAAAAAAAAAAAAAAATCAAGAAAAAAATGGCTTCCCATCTCAAAGTGATGTTTTCCAGAGTGCTGTGGAACCCTGTGGAGGAGGGGTGTCTTGGAAGGCCAAAGGTGCCGTTTGTATCAATTCCTGTTACCAAATATATCAGTGTTTTTGGTTTCAGCGCGAGAACTGTGCTTCGAATTGCATTTGGGGTTTCTGACTGCTGTTTTATATTGTGACAGGATCTTTCAAACTTGTATTGGCGGGTCAAGAAAAACAGCCAAGGAAAAACTTTTCATTCTTATGCAAAATAATTGGCTGTTGAGTCACAGCATGCGCTGAACATTTGACATGAAAGTGCCTTTTTGTTTTTACACAGAGGGATTTAAATACTTGAAACTTGTCTAATTAGACTGATTTGTTCAATTGTGCACATTTTGGAGTTCTTTCATATTAAATACTCCTACTCGTGCGGTCCATATGGCTTCTTTGCACTGCCCCTGTTTTACTTTCCTTGCCATCCAGTTTTCTCATGCATCTTTCTTGTACTTTCCTGCTGTGCTCTTTTTTTTTAATGCTGTGTCTCTTCTTTTGAGACTTCGACAATAAGCACAGAATGTCACAACCATAGAGATAAATGCATGGTAATTGCTGTAGCCTCTGGCATGGTAACAGGCCTTGTTGCCGCGGGTGAGGCTGTTGACCACTAATTACAGCCAGACACGGCATCTATTATTCATATTACTTACTCCTCTGGCTATTATGTCATTTTAATTCGGACTCTGGAGTTGTTAGGTCTAAACTAGCCAACTTTTCTCGCCGAACTTCTGTTTACAAGGGGAGGAAAAAAAGCGACCATATGTGTGCGTGCTTCTTTTTTATTTTTATTATTATTTTCGGTGACTTTCAAAGCATAACCCAAATCTACATGCTCGTGTTCACACCTATTACACGGTTAAAGTAGCTTGGACGCCTATGATTGGTCAAGCCCTACTGCTCTAAGACACAATTCATCACGTTGATAGCAGGTGTACCGTTTTACTTCCCAGGAAGGGCTGGGGTCTGCCGTAGTACACATCCGTCCCTACTGTGCAGTGCCCTATATACTGGTGCTGTATGACCTTGAGCACACACACACACACACTGGCACAAGCTCCCTTAACACATTACAACCTGTCAGATTACTTCACCACTCTGGACAGTATGGATTTGTGGCAATGAAAGATAGGAAAGTGATGATGAGAGAAAGGAAAAGAGTGAAGCCTGACCTATATTTTGGAGGGAGAGCTGTAAACAATCTATAAAGCATCCTTGAATAGAGTGCTATTTTCAGCCTAAATGATGGGATGTTCATATAAAATATCCATTCACATTATGAACAAATGATTTTTGTAATTTCAGAACATTTGATGTAATTAAAAAGCTGAAGTACATAAAGTTTATGTGCTTTGGAAAGGTAAAAATGTTGTCAGTAATGTAGTCTGTATTAAAGGTGCTGTAGGTGATTGTCTTCAGAAATATGTTTTGTTGTGTTGGTTGAAAGTCTTTTTACAGTCTGGTAGTAATGATTAAGGTAAATGATCCATGTTACGTCTTTTTAGATGTTAATATTAAACTAAGGGTATCTGACATAACATATAACAATTTAGTGTGTGTGTGACAAATGGATGGAGAAAGAAACAACTGAAAACCAAATATCACTGCAATTATTTATTGCCCATACTTCCAGTGAAAATATTGTACAGTGAAAGAAAAACATTTAAAATAAAGAATTTACCTGTTGGAGAGAAGGTAGATAGAGGTGCTTAAATCAAAGAAATAAATAAAACAAAACACACTACCTGTATTAATCAACTAACTAAATATCAAAAGGAAAAAGCATGAAAAGAAACATTTTCAATGTACCAAACATCTTAACTAAACTGCTCTAAATAAAAAAACAAAACATACACAAAACAGCACGCTCTCCTGAACCTAATGAACTAATACAAAACAAGAGATCCTGAGTGTTGTATATGTATATCGCGCAACTTGCTCACTCCTACACCCTCTCTGAGGTATCACTCAAAAGCATCAGTTAACTGGACAAGTTCACAAGCAAACACATTGCAATTTCAAATCTCAGAACTTAGACCAGAGCATTAAATCACAAGCAATGAAAACACATTCTCTCAGACTAGTACTCGCCAGAGAGACTGTCCTCATTGAGACCCAGAGAAAGAGTGAGAGTGAGAAAGAGATCGAGAGAGAGAGAAAGAGAGCGAGAGTGATCGCCATTGCAGTTTGGGCACGGCTTTTAAACGCTACGCCAACCAGCGATTGGTGGCGCGAACCCAGCGCCGGAGACCGACGTCATCAGCACGACATGCGGATCCTCCAATGCTGTTCGTACCTGTAAGACACACGTAAAGCGACACACCCACATACAAACGCAAATACATAACCGCAAATAAATGATCTGCAGGCGAATGTAACATCCAAATGTGTTTATATGTATTTTTATATTCTGGGTATAAAACATAAAAAAATTTCGTCCAATTAAAATTTGTCGAACCGACATCTCCCATAATTCTAATAAGTAGCCCAAACTGTCTAACAAATGTCAATTTGGGCTTCTACGCATCTCTGTTCACGCATATCCGCCATTAGCGCGTGGACGCCTGCATGAGCACTGCATGTTCACGACCAGTGCCATGCACAGCGTGGCCCAGTCTGCCCTCATTGGCTGAGGTGCCCCTCTCAGCCTGTACCCCCTCCCCTCTTTCAACACGTCCGTGCCCGCCCCATGGAAAAGAATTAATGACTGAACAAACAATTTAACAGTTGAACTTTTGAAATTAAATAATTAAGTTAAAATAAATAGATTAAATCAACAACAACAACAACAAAAAAAAAAACACTTAAACATCAACACATGGATCCTTTTTTTTTAACTTGTTTTCATACATGTTAATTATCTGAGAGGTGCTTTTGTTCCCAAATTCAAAAGCACTGTCTTTAAATCGTATTTATATGACATTTACATTGTAAAAAAATATGAAACAGAAAATACAAAAACAGATAATCATTAAGCTACTGATCATACCTCTCAACCCTCCCGTATTTCCCAGGATTCTCCCGTATTTTACAGTTCTATCACGCTATCATCCCGTAAAGGTATGCCGATCCTCCCTATACGCAACATGTGAATCTGTTCTGTGATTTCGTTTTATTTAGGCATGAAACACTTTAAAATATACATGAAACAGCGGGATTCTCTTTCCTTTTCATTACAGGTGCCGTCGCTCCTCCTATGCAATCCTCAAAACAGTCATAAAGTGGCGCGTGACTGTCAGACGCGCTCCATAGTGATAAATAGACGCTGTTTCCCAAACGGATTTTGTACACTCGGTTAGAAGCAAAGTGAAAGTGGATACTGGGTTTTGGGTGCGTGTTTGAACAGACATATATACATAATTAATAATAATAACATCTAAAGATGTCGATCTTGCTGGAGTTTTTTTCAAACACAACTAATTGTGTCCTAAATGAGCATAAAACGTTAGGAAAGCCATTGAATTCCGTCATTATAATAATAGATGTGTGCATTTTTAAAGTGACACCTCTTAATTAATGTAATCAGACAAAAAAAAATCGAAATAAATGAGATTCATTCGTTGCTCTTTATTCAGTATGTGTAAGTTATACAGTAAAGAAAAGATAAATGGGATTTGATAACTTGATTCTATTTCTTTATAGCTAATTTTAATAAGCTAAACTGTTTGCTAATGTATACTATTAAATATTCTTATATAAATAATATTAATACTGACAATACTGACCGTTTAATTGTTTATTGACAATGAAACAGTTCAGAAGATCATATTTAATATGGGCATTCATTTATTTTTTATTTTATATATATACATATATATTTTTAATTTTATATAAATTTTTATTTATTTTATTATATTGTTTTTCTGGGGGGGGGGGGGGGAGGGGGGGGGTAGGGGGGTGCCTGTGCATGGCCAAGGGGCGGCTAAGGGGGAGTCCCTTATTTTCACATCCCAATGTTCACAGGTATGCATTTACTACTGTGTGAATTACTTCTAAAAAACATTACTGCAATCTGATGATGAATATTTTAAAACGTAATCAAATGACAAGACTTTCAGCAATCTGATCACGTAAACCAGACTACATGTTCATAGTTACTGGTGCGCGCTGAGAATGTATGATTAATTGACAGTAGCTGTTTTTGAGTTGCTTTTACTCCCGTTTGTGCGTTTTATGTGGTGCCCGTCCATCTGCCTGTCAGTTTTAGAAGTCAGAGAATATTTAGAGAGCGGGAGTGAGCACCTGATGCCCCCTTGGCCGTAGCCGGTGCTGTAACAAGTTTTTGCAGTTTGAAAATTATAGGAATGGATCCTGCAGAAAAACAACTTGTCATCGGCGTGCTTGGTGATAGCATGATGAATTGTCACCTTGGACACCTTTGATCATCAGCGCTGTCTAGCAAAGCCACACTTGATCACTGTCAGAGCCCTCAGGAGACAGGACGAGACACAGAGATGGGGAGAGAGAGGACAAAAAGAGAGAGCTAACTGCTACCTCAGGACACCTCGGGCTTGGTGGACAACAGGCCGTTTTCTGCAGAAAAGCCCATCAAAAAGGACCCATATCAAAAAGCACAGCAAATTACATGCTATAAAGCTCAGGGAGAAACCGTGTACTGTGGGGTGGACGTGCCCTTGAGACAAGGACACAACTCCAACAATAGCACGCACAAAAAAGAAAACAAGAGCAATCTGTTACGAATTTAAATGCAACACATTATCATCTTATTAGAATACGTTGCTTATGTTTGCCAAACACATTTTCAATGCAAGCAAACTCACAGAGTGGAAAATGATCGGTCGACGTATTGTAGGTGCGCAGTCCTATTGCACATATTTAAGGTGCATTCCAGCATTAAATGATTGTGTTATTCAAGCAGATGTGATATTATGCTGTTGCCTCACTGTGACATTAGCCTGGAAGAGAAAAGGATATGTAGTTTGGACACATTCAGAATTGGGTTGTGAATGAATTTCTGATTGTTAACAAACTAAAACAGTTCATGGAAATGATTGTGGTTATTGAAATAAAGATATAATCAGATAGAAATATTAAATGAATAATCAGTTGGAACAAAACAAGCTACAATTACAAATGTCATAATTGAAGTGCAGTTTAAAAAAGACTGAGAGCTATATAAATACTTTATTTTTTTTAATGACATAAATGTGAAATGTGAATACAAAATTGAATGGCTGTGAACTAAAAATGCAATGTAAGTAATTTGGATTATTGCAGCATAAGGTATACAGAGCGTGAATGTAAAGTAAAAAACAAATATTCAGCAGCATTAGATGCTTTAATGATTACATTACACTATATGGGGATTCCCAAACTGGGGGCTAAATGAAATAACTCTCGGTTATAAAGAAAGAAAGAAAGAAAGAAAGAAAGAAGGACAGAGAGAAGAAAGGACAGAAAGAATGAAGGAAAAAAGGAAGGATGGAAAAACAGGACAGAAAAAGACACAAAAGAAAGGAAAGCAGGAGAGCAGGAAGAAAAGAAGGAAAAAAGGAAATCTGGAAGGAAAAAAAGAAAGAAGGAAGAGATGAAAGAAGTAAAGAAGGAGAGCAGGAAGGAAAAAGGAAACCTGAAAAGAAGAATGAATGGATGGAAGGAAAAAAGAAAATCAGAAAGGAAAAATGGAAGGAGAGAAGAAAAGAAGGTGTAAAATAAGAGAGTAAGAAAGAAGGATGAAATGAAGGAAGGACAGAGAGAATGAAGGAAAGATAGACAGAAAGAAGAAAGGATGGAAAAAGTACAACAAAAAGGAAGCAGGACTGCAGGAAGGAAAGTAGGAAGGAAAAAAAACCTGGAAGGAAAGAAGGACAGAACGAAGGAAAGCAGGAGGAAGAGAAGGAGAGCAGGAAGGAAAGAAGGAAGGAATAAATTAAACCTGGAAAGAAAGAAAGAAAGAAAGAAAGAAAGAAAGAAAGAAAGAAAGAA
>CAIGQQ010038854.1:6819221-6830607 GCA_903798035.1 Danio albolineatus | reverse complement strand
AATGAAAAAAAAAAAAAAAAAACGGAGCACCCAGAGGAAACCCACTCGAACACGGGGAGAACATGCTCCACACAGAAATGCCAACTGACCCAGCCGAGGCTCAAACCAGAGACCTTCTCACAAGTATGCCCTCGAACTGTTGTATAAATGCAGTATCACACTCATAGCAGTGCGATATGACTGCAATATGGCAAAGCACGCCTCCCACCAGTGCCGATATACAGCCATATCGCACTGCTAGTCAACTAGGTGCCAACTTGGATCACATCAGTGGCGCTGCACAATCTCTAGAGGCCTTGGGATGAATATCAGCAGGTGGAAAAGAGAACAAAGAAAACAATTAGCTAGCTGCTGTTCATAGAGTATTTAAAAGTCAATGCAAAAATTAAATGATATAACAGAAAATAGCAGTTATATAAGCAATCATAGTAAATGTATGGTTCATTGAGACCGTATGAGTGTGTCCTACAGGTGGTTGTCAAGCCTGCTCACCTGCATGGAGCTCACTCATGACACAACTTTCTGTAAAGCTGCCTTCTGTAGTCTCTTTTTAAGGAAAGTAATGTAAAAGAAGTATGTGTTGTGCTATTTTTGATAGATTTTTTTGTTTGTGTATTTGTTTTAGTTTTTAAATTTAAGCTTTAGATTGTAATGTACTCCTTTTAAAAGTAACTTTACCCAACACTGGCTATATCTACAATTTGAGTTAAATTCATCATTGTTCTTCAGCAGCCATTGAAGACCATAAACTGATTTATTTCAGGTAGTTCATAAACAGCTCTTTCTTTTTGGAGGAATGAACTCCATTCATCATGCTTTTTGAAACTTTGAAATCCCTTTACGTTGACAAACAGCTACATTATACGATATATTAAAGGTGACTTGTGAATATAGGCACTTCAAGTAGCGTTCATTCAGTCGTTCACCATACGTTCTCTATAAGTAAACAGCAAACAGTGTTACTCTTTATGGTGCTTTTTGAGTGAAAACCATTTACATAAGTAACTTGTGCAGGTAAAGCAATTAAAAAATGTAAATGTTCCGCTGTCGTTAAATGCAGAGTGTGTGTCTCTCCTCCAGAGACCTGTCTTTTTTCCGTGTGTGGAATAGAAAAGTGGAAGGGAACTTCACATCTCAACAGATTTTCTCCCTCGACTCGAATGCTTCCTAATGTGGACAGCAGTGAAGCAAGTTCTGGCTGACCAATATCCCCAAGTGCAGTATTATTATTTTTCTAATTAACTTGTTGCCTGTGAATGGTGTCCAGTTATCATCAATACATTTAAGTTTCCTAATTTGTAACTCTTACAGTCACATTTATTAAACTATCAATAGATCACTATCATTAAAACACTACTACTAGTGATATGATAGTGTTGCAATATACAAATAATTCCGTGCGTGTTTTATAAAAAAAGGTCAGGAGAGTTTTTTCTTCCATGTCAAAAATCATAGCAGTTTATTAGATACAAATGAATAATTCGATCCACATAGTTCTGTTATCCTCAATGCAATGCAAAAGTTACATTGAGGAGGGGCGCCATGAAAACAACAACCATGAAAGCCTCAGCCTTTTTCAAATATTATATATTATAAAATATTATATATTATATATTATCAAATATTATATTCTGCAAATATTCTGTGCTCACAGGAAGTTTTGCTGAAGAACTCAAGTTCCTTTTATGGCCCGTTTCCACTGAGTGGTACGGTACAGTTCGGTACGCTTTTAAGGCCGTTTCCACTGTCTAAAAGCGTACCGAACTGAACCGTACCATACCACTTTTTGGTCACCCTTTGCAAAGGGTACCAAGGGTACCAAAGGGTGACCAAAAGGCAGAGCTAGATGTGCAGCTAAACGCTGTTGGTTTACAGAGATACGCCATTTGCTTGCACAATAAGCCAGAATAAAAACAAAGGACCCGTCATGTTTAATACACAGCCGAGAGACAATAGACCAAAATTTATTCATTCATTCATTCATTTTCTTTTCGGCTTAGTCCCTTTATTAATCCAGGGTCGCCACAGCGGAATCAACCGCCAACTCATCTGGCATTTGCTTTACGCAGCGGATGCCCTTCCAGCCACAACCCATCTCTGGGAAACACATCCACACATTGTCATTCACACACATACACTACGGACAATTTAGCTTACCCAATTCACCTGTAACGCATGTCTTTGGACTGTGGGGGAAACCGGAGCACCCGGAGGAAACCCACGCAACCACGGGGAGAACATGCAAACTCCACACAGAAATGCCAACTGGCCCAGCCGGGAATCAAACCAGCGACCTTCTTGCTGTGAGGCGAACGTGCTAACCACTCGGCCACCGTGGCGCCACAATAGACTAAAATAATATAAACATATAATAACGAGCCATGGTCGACCTGAGCTCAAACAAACCTTGTCGTCGTCTTGATGAACAGCCACAAAGCCAAGAAGAAGAGCAGATTCTCCCCTGTGCCCTGTAGTTTTTACGAGCCCGTCTAAAGAGTGGTTTTGCATTCTCACTCTGTGCGCGTTAATATTTGAAATAACAAACTTCTTGAGCTGATGATAATAACGTGGGCTTGATTATTGACGTGCTTTTGAAACCCGATCCTGTGCGCTTGATTATTGAGGTGCTTTTGAAGCCCGATCCTTTCAGAAACAGACAAATGCGAGACTGACGTGTGCAAAAACAAAGGAGAAGCAGGAAAAAACAAAGGAGAAAATTATTGTTTCAGCAAATATGGAGAAACTGCTGGACTAACCTGGACTATTATGAACTCGGAACGAAGAAATTACTCTCTAACGTGAGGTTACATGTGCTGGTGAAGATTAAAGATACAACTGAGAGGTTTGCACTGACTGTGAGCTGTATTTCGTGTTGTTTTTGAACCTAAATAAGGCATAAATGTCTGCTGTGTGTAGTTTTTTTCTGTAATTGGAAACATATCGGAGACTGTAAGGGGCTGTATGTGTTCATATATGCTGCATTTATTTATTTATTTATTTAATATAATCACAGACAGTAGGCTATTCCACATCATTGATCTAGTTATAATCAGATCATGTTCATAGAGAGGTCAGTAGTGAACATTTATATGCCAGTGTTTATGTGTATAATAAAGCCTCTGTTTGTGAGAAGTGCTTCTCGTATGATTTGTGAACGACCCATAAAGCTTTACTGTAGAAATTTTCCTCGAGCGAAAAATGACGTCGACTGAAACTTTCTGTCGTACACCACGCCCACCAAAAGAGTACCCTTTAGCAGTGGAAACGCAAGCCTGATAAAGGTGACCCGTACCGACCCCACCGTACCGTACTGTAACACTCCATTTGACAAGCAACATATTGCAAACATTCTGCAAACACTCAGCAAAAATGCATCATTAGTATGCAGACATATCAGACTCAACATAAAAAGTTCAGTTAATATTTCACCTTAAGCAATACCAATACAATTTTGTCATGAACAAAAAAGAAACAAAAAATAATATAAAATATATTATTTTTTTCCCCAACAACATGAATAAATGAATGAATATCAATATAAATTTCTGAGATCAATACCAATTCAAGGCCAGGAAGATTTAAATGTTATCTTTTATTATTTTAATAAAATTAATATGTTTAAATGTTTATGGGGGGCGGGGGTTCTTCAAGACGAAGATACTGAGATAAGGAAACTCTGGTTATTTATAGTGAGTTATGTCGAGTTCAGACTGCATGATTTTAGCCCCGACAGGTTTTGAGAAATCGCAGACAAATGCCTGCAATCACAGGCGAATCGGTGCGCATGCACGCGAGTGACAATCACACAATATGAACTATCAAAGACGCGATCTGAGAGAATCTGTCGGCGATTCAAATCATGCCGTGTAAAATGTGTTTTGACTGAAAATAACATCGGCGATCGCCTACAGCCAATGAGAGAGCAGCATTCACTAGTGTGGGTACCTGCAGGCCAGCGGGAGGTTGAGGGAGAAGTTTTCGCTCATTTTCAGTTTATTCGGACCCAAGAAATGGAGGGAAAATTAGTATAAATTTGGCAGGAGCCCCCGTGTCTGTTTGACTTGTCATGTGAGCAATATCACAACCTAACCCGGTGAAAAAATAAAAAAGTTAATGAGAAATTGCTAATTACCTTCAAAGCCAGGTGAGCAAATATGAACATTTCTACCCCATTAAAGGCTTCTTTCTCGTTATGTAGTTAATAACAAAAGATATACTACCTGTTTTTGGGTGTGAGACGTAGTTTGGACAAAGTTGTCGGTGATTCTTCCTATTTTAAAGTCATGCAGTGTGAAACTCCCTGTCGCCAATCCATCTTGCAGTGTAAACAAAGCAGCGACAAAACGCGAGCCCAGATAGTCATGCAGTGTGAAAACATCTGTGACATGACTACTTTGAAAATCATGCAGTCTGAACTCGGGAATCATCTGATTGGTGAATCAATCGTGAGCTAATGCTTTGAGCAATCATAAGCATGTGCTCCTTTTGGAATTAATTAATAATTAAACTTCTCTTATGTGCAAAATATATATGCGAAAGTTACTCTTGTATCTCCTCAACATCTTGCTTACTCTTTGCTTTACAAGTGGACTGCAGATTAAAAAATAAAAATCTCAGAATGTAAATTTTGGCCTACCAGGCACATTATTTATACGCTAAAAACGATTTGTGCTGTGTGGCATTAAGCGAACATCTAAAGCTCCGCATGGAGGCTGTTCTCAGTGTTCTAGACGGGTTGCAGGGGCTTGTGAATGTAAGCAAGGGCTTTTGTTGCTTTCTTTGCTTTCTGTGATCCGTTCTATTGCGCATTTTATGGTTTGATGTAGCATAAAATTTGGAGGGGTGGATCGCTGGCTGTCTGATTAGGTTAATTCAGTCTCCATGGGCTCCAGCTCTTTTTGCAGCGCAGAGTTGGATTTGCAGTAATTCCTTCTCACCCCCTCATGACTATATGCTTTGCTGGAGATCGAATAACACATGAAACATTTAGAGAAACAGACAGCACAAACAGACACACACTCTCGCTCTCTCTCCGTCTCACACTATCTATTTCTCTTCAAACACAAACAGAAGCTGTTAAATTTCTTATATTGAGCTGGTGTTAAGATTTGCTGCACTGGTAGAAACGGGGTGAAAAATATATATTTCTCTTCTGATGATGAAGGGTATTGTCAGAGGAAGGTTCGCTTTGGGGAAAACCTGTTAAAGCATGATAAACTAAATAAAATGAGAGATATGTAACAGCAATAAGCATATTAGTGTGTTGACTTCTGGATGTGTGTTTTGTTGAAAATCATGTGCTCTGCATATGTTAAGTTCTGTGCCGTTTGTTATTAATTTTCTTTAATTCAGAGATCATAATTTGATCTAAACACTAGCAAAAGATCATGCAGTCCTTCTAATTGAGAGCAATGAGACAGTTCAGTTATATTGTAATACATTTTTTATCATATTTACATAGGTTTGTAATTTTTTTAGGAGACTATTCTTGAGTGAATAGTGCTTTGAAAATAAACCCAGCAGGCACAGGACATCAACATGACGTCAGATTTATGTTGTACACCAACATCGTGGGGACGTTGCATTTTGTTTGGAAATGAAAATTGAGTTGACGTCCCAATGTCACTTCGACGTCAATGTACAATGTTCAACCTAAAGTCAATCAAATATCAACATGTGGATGTTACCATTATGTCTATCAGACGTTGGATTTTGGTTGCCATACCTGACAAATACATGCCAGAATTTGACATCAATATGACGTTGGTTTAAGATGTTGGCTCGATGTTGGATTTTGTTCACTTCCCAAACTATGATCAAACAAATATCAACATCATTTGACATTATTATTGGACGTCAAAATATTGTTGTCCTTAGACGCTGAAAATAATTTTTGGTCACCTAAAGTCATGACCTAAATCTACCCTACTATTAATGTCTTACGGTGTTGCTTGTCTGCCGGGATGTAACCTTATTGTGAAGTTTAAAATGGATATTAGGTTGACTGACGTCATTTTGAACAGATCGGTTGAATTCTCTTTAGGATTATTAAGGCCCAATCCTAATTCTTATTTTTTTTGTACCCCTACCCCTTCTCTGGCCCTTGAAATAGAGTGTGAAGGGTAATGGCTTTAATATTTACCTCTAAGGAATGGGACAAAACCTGCACACGTCATCATATGTCATCGCGATCTCTTGCTTCATACGAGATCAACAATTATGACTGCTGTAGTTATTCCAGTTGTGTTATTTTTTTTCGCATTTATCTTCAGGAAATCACTGAAGGCATATATCATGTTATCATAATGATCTAATGTGGCAATAAGCTCGTAACTATACTGTGCATTTACACCCTGGCCATATTTATCTATGTAAACACATGAAAACAACATTAACATTATAGCAGACACTGTAAAAAGCTCATTCTCAGCCACTAGACATTACTGATAGGGTATTCGAGTGTCATCGAGTGACAGGATGTTGTGGGACCGCTGTACATGAGTTATTATTATGGCTAATAGATTTTTTATTTTAGCGATTTTTTTTTTATTTATCTTTTTTTTTTTTAACCCATGACAGTAAAACATAAGCACTGTTATGAATGTATTAAAACATATACTTGTTTGTTGTACAAGTTCATAATAATGACAAAAATACTAGTTTGTGCATCTTCTTGCGGCCTTGCTGCCGTTGTAGATGGTGTATTCTGGGAAATTTTCTTACCCCTTGGTTTCGAGTGTGGTCCTGGAAAATCTCTGTTTGAATGGGTATGTAGCCCTTCCCCTTAGCCCTATGCCTTCAAGCTAAAGAGAATTGGGATACGAGGGGTAAGGGGAAAGGCTAAGGGGTAGAATTGGGATTGGGTCTAAGTCAATATACAAGACCCTAAACATGTCTGGTTTGACAGATATGTTGTTGATATTTGCTCGTATCTCAGCATTTCAGATAGAATTAAACTACTAAAACTTTGGTCATCTAAAACTTTCTTAATCAACATTCTGTAGTCTTTATGTATAGATCATAAATATCTAAAACGGTTGTGTATATGTTAACGAAGGTTATGTGAAAAGCTTTAGTTTGGACTGTATGAAATACAAAAATAAATAAATAAATAAATGAATGAAAATATCTTATTTTGTTAATTTTTTTGTGCAAGGGTTATGCATGGCTATGAGCAGAAGTATTTTCTGCAGGAACACAGCTCTGTAGTGGAACTGTTACATTGTTTTCACATTTATCAGATAAATCCTTGTTGTATTTCCATAACAAATGACTTTCTCATTTCCCCATTTTTTTGTAAGTCTTAACTAGCTTGCCTGCATGTTGCTAATTACACAGTCTGCACATTTTATTTTTTGTCAGAGTCTGAGAATCACCAAATGTTGCACATATTAATTGCCAAATACAGTTGTTACTTATGTTTAAATGAAAATTGTAACTTCAAACTATAAAAAGCAGTCTAAGATACTTTATTTCGGATTCAACTAATTTGGTTAAATGTAAGTTTCATGCAAATAAAAGTATCCCCAACTTTTGGTCACAAACAAATGACGAATAACAAATGTAACATTGTATAATATATATGCCACACACATTGATGCTAACATATTTGTTGCAATGATTGTGAACTAAATTCTTATTAAAATGCATTAGGTTAGGTATAAAGTACATCCAGGAGGAATTAAGATGGAACGGCTTTATTCTACAAAAACAATCATCCTGGATGTACTTTATCCTGCTTATTACACGGCTATTTGCAACAAAATGTGAAAATTAGACACAAAACATTGTTCTGAGCAATAATAGTTTATTGATTCTTTAATTAAACACAAAGATGACATATGAAATCAACTGAGTGAAGCATACATTTAGTCAACCTGATCACCATTTAGTCACAAGATGGTGCCAAACTGTCAAAAATGCAAAGCTGACAGAAACAAAACTGGATGAATGGAGCATATACTAACCTACCTATTATTCATTCAGAAAAATGATAGACAAGCAGATTCAAATTAATATGGATGTACTGTCAGTATATGAATGTGAGCATTTTTGGTGACAGTCAAGATATTTGGAATTTTCCAGATGAGCCTGTGCTATTTAGTGGTTGTTGTCTACCAACGCTATCTTACAGCAACCAACGCTAACCAACGCTATCTCACAGCAATTCGTAATGTTTTGTATTTAGTGGCTAATTCGTATGAATTTGTATGATCTCATTTGAACAATTTAGTACAATGTGTACATCCCTAATGATGGTTAGGTTTAGGGGTGGGGCTTGGTGCTACACCTCCTTTTAAACCTCGTACATTTTCGTATGACCAAACTCTTCTGAATTTATAGGAATTAGCCAATAAAAACTGACAAAACATAAGATAGTTAAGTTTCTGCTTGAGGTCAGACTGGGAAAACATGTCAAAACTGACCAATCAGAAGCAAGTATTCCAGACAGCTGTGTAATAATTTGTAATGGCGTACTAATATACTACTGTCATCATATTGAAAGAGAATTTGTAGATGAAGGGCTGTAAAAGATTTCATCTAGGGCTCATTATTGATATGTTTAAGGAGGTAAATTTTTTGCAGTTTTAGTTTTTTGTGAATCCATCAGAGGCCACTGTGTCCACTTTTTGAGATCTTAAATTTCTCGCGCGAGTGCCATTCGTGCCTGCTGTTCTTGCATAAATCCACAAGCTGTCGACTGACTGGCTGGCCGACCGATACCCCCACCCACCACCTTCCCTAAACCTAACCAATAGTGTTTTCAAGAGCACAGATTAACTGCCCCAACACACACACACATTGACTTCCTTAAACCCAACCAACAGTGTTTTCAAAAGCAATCCAGAAAAAAAGAAAAGCCGCCCAAAAATCATGGCCGCCTGATTTTTATCACGTTTTCAGATTTTACCACATTCTCACCATTATTTACTTGTTTATTTAAATTTGTGCCTTTTATTTTTGTTTTACCTACTTTTTGGAACAGTTTTTTTGACAGACTCGAACCTCGTCATCACGGTCAACTCCTCTCTGCATCTCAATACGTCTCTGGCCACATATTTCATGCTCTCCAGAAACAAAGACAGGGGTACATTTTCACAATGAGCCTATGTTGGATGATTTAGTGCAGGGGTGTCCAAACTCGGTCCTGGAGGGCCGGTGTCCTGAAGAGTTTAGCTCCAACCCTAATCAAACACACCTGAACCAGCTAATCAAGCTCTTACTGGATATACTAGAAACTTCCTGGTAGGTGTGTTGAAGCAAGTCGGAGCTAAACTCTCCAGGACACCGGCCCTCCAGGATCCGAGTTTGGACACCCCTGATTTAGTGGCTTCGGGTATTTGTTGTTTTACTTACAACACCTTTTAGAGTTAAACTTTTATAGTAGATCCAAACGCTCCAGTGAAATCACTTTTTCTCCGGCAGGGTTCGTGTCAAAAAAAAAAAACCCGAGCATGGATTATAAAAGCTTATAGCTGCATTAGGCTAAACATTTACATTTACACAGGAGTTAATGGACCATCTGGAGAGGTGAAATGAAGGCAAATGAAGGTTTAAAAGAAGATGATGTTGTTTTCAATCTGCCCTGCCTGCAGCTCTGCAGCACTCAATATAACAGGTACTAAACACACAATAACAGACTTAAAAATCACAAACTTTAAGAGAATCATAACAGTTTCACATTCACTAGATTTCTATGAAACTTTAAAGCCTGGTTATTATTATCAGTATATTTCACTTTAAAGGACTGTATGGGAGTGAAACCACCTATGCAAGAAAAGACAGGAGACTGAACACCTTCCACCTATGAGGTCTGCGCCACATCCTGGGCATTATCTGGCAGGATAAAGTCTCCGACGTTGAAGATCTGAGCTGGCATTTCCAGCATGTACACCATGCTCTGACAATGTCGCCTGCACTGGCTTGGCAACGTACGCTGCATGGAGGATGAGAGATTCCCAAAGGACATCCTCTGTGGAGAACTCTCATCTGGGAAGAGATCCACTGGGTGCCCGATTCTGCAATTTAAAGATGTCGTGAAGAGACACATGAAAGCCCTCAACATAAATACACAGTCCTGGGAAGACCTCGCAGCAGACCGCTCGAAGTGGAGGTGCACCCTGACGAAACAGCTCAAGCCAGGGGAAAAGAACATAATGTGTGCTTCGGAGGACAAGTAAGTTCGTCGAAAGGTGCAGAAGAACGACAGCCAGGGAGCCACTTATCGGTGCAAAACTTTAAAACCTGTTCATTATTATCAGTATAATTTTCTTTAAAGGACTCCACGGAGACATTGAGTACGTTTACATGGACACCAATAATCTGATTTTTATATGATTAATACAATACTCTGATTAAGTGTCGACCATGTAAACAGCGATTTTTTTTTATTAATTGAATCTGATTAAGGTCATAATCGATTGAATTAAGACACGATATGCTGATTTTACTTGCATTATTGGAGTACAGACATATAAACACCTTAAACTATTAGCATCATCTAGTAGTTTTCACCGTGTTTTGCGTTTGACAACTGTTTGACACAATTCTCTGCCCCCATTGAGTCAGTGAAGGACCACAGACACCTGCATCGTGAAATGTGGAGGTTTTTTTCTTTCCATTCGGCTTGTGGTATCAAATTCTATTAAAACAACCCTCTTCCACCAGTCTGTGCGTTCAATGTCTCAGTTTGTCACGAGGGTACACAGACTGGTCTTGATCAGTTTGTTCATTTTGAACGAATCTTTTATATGACTCGAGAACGATAAGTCCTCTCAGGGAGTAATTCGTTCACTCGCGCATTAGCACATTTGTGCAGGTGGAGTAGAAGATTAGTTCATTTTTCGAGACCTCTATTGGGTTTGAGTCATTCGTTCTTCACATGAGAGACAGAAGCCAGTCATACGCATTTAGAGCCAGAAAAAGATTTGATCCATTCATTTCCAGAAACCTCGGTTTTGAGTCATCTCTTTACATACTGTCACAAAATGAACGAATTGTTTGAACTGATTGTTATACAGTGTTACAGAAATGATGCTATATTGATGGCGTATCCGCAGCTGTATCCCATCTAGACTACACCATAACATGATTGAAATAGATAAAATCATGATTACAAGTCGGGATTCAAACCCAAAAGCCATCTGAAGCACAGTAACAATGTGCACACGCACAGTGCAGTAGGTCATATGAGACAGGAGTTTCTGACCCTGTCAGTCAAACGCAGATTCACCAGGTCTCGAAACGCTTCTGAACTGATCGATGCTTTGAATCACTGTAGTCACATGTCCAGGTGTTTCGAAACACTTTAGTCATGTGACCTGGTGGTTCGAAACACGTTAGTCACGTGACCTGGTGGTTCGAAACACTTTAGTCACGTGACCTG
>CAIGQQ010038854.1:6735550-6803386 GCA_903798035.1 Danio albolineatus | reverse complement strand
AAAAAAAAAACATTGAAAAGAAGCAGAATTTCAAAGCATTTGGTTTTAAGAGATTTAGTGGCTGATAAAAAAACAACAACACCCTATATGTATAAATGGTACATTACATTAAATGCATGTTTTTATTTAATTAAATTTTTTGTTTGTTTGTTTTTTGTTTGGACAATTTAAAAAAACATTCTGAGAATTTTCTTTCTTTTTTTTTTCTTTTTTTTTTTTTGTCCAAGAGAAAAACCTAAAGATCTTAAAAAAAATCTTTGGTAACACTTTATTTTGATGGTCCAGTTAAGTATTAGTAGACTGTCGGCTTAATATCTGTTGATACAGACATTCAACTGACTATAAGAAACATGTACATGTCGACTTAAGCCCCGGTCAGATCACACGATTTTTATTGTCGGTTACGAAAGTCACTATGTCAGATTATGCAATATTTTCTTGATAAAATCTTGACTCGTCGTAGGTTACAGATGTGCCAGACTACACGATCCTCCACGATCAGTCATCCCGTGACGTCTACGACAAACATTATTTCCCACAGCAGTGTTGCTATCATAACATTTCTTATCGCAATTTCATTTTTTTTAAATCTTATTTCAATCTCAATAAACCCTGATGCTGGCTGACAACTAACAACATTAAAGGCATTCGGTATGACATTGACAGGATCAAACTTTAATATTTCTTTTTAATATTAATATATTTGTTTGAAATCTAAATGTATATTTTCCTGCCAATGTTGCTATTAAACACTTTCTTGCCTGAACATGATGTGAAAGCACATCAGCAGCTGTGAAGCATTAACTAAATCCTTATTTTTCACGGAGCAGAACAAATCATCACTGCACAGTTGGACGGGTAAAAAAAACAATTTGAACATGTTTCTTGGAAAAAATATCTTTTTTGAAACAAATTTCGTTAGCTATAATTTGTATTTTAATTGTCATGTATTTTTCGTTGGTCAGTGAACTACTAAATAAACAAGAATATAGAATAACCTATATAACACATATTTGTCTCTTACGATTCTCTATGACGCCCTACATCAAGAAAATCATGGCAAAATCGTGTGATCTGACCGGGGCTTTACACTAGCTCTAACCTAACAGTCTACTTATAGGCCCCGTTTACACTAGTGCATTTTAGTTTTAAAACGGCATTTTAGCATGAATTGATCCACGTCCACACTAGCGTTTTCACCCAGCGTCTCAACAGATCTCCGTCTTCACTACTCCACCAGAAACGTATATCACGTGACCATTCGCGCACTCTGGGCATGCGCGTTCAAGTATAAACCGGAAGCATGTGTCTCGCTCGGCATTTGGTTATTGTTAGTCAACAAACGCTGGTTGAACGATGAACGTGACTGCAAAGAAAGCAAGAGAGGTCTTTTTGTGGACAGACGACGAGGTCGAGTTGTTACTTAAAGTAACAAATGAATATAAAACATCTATGGCTATCGAAAATACAGTGTTTACAGTGAAGACTGATCTGCCGTCTGCCGGTGACGTTATAGCCACGTGCGCTTGACGAATAAGGGAAGGATACGCAATGACCCAAAGCCCCAATCACGTAGCGGATCTCAGCAGCCACGCCTCCGTTTTCAAAAGTCTGCGTTTTCCCACGTCCACACTGAGACGCAGCTGCAGCGTTTTAGAATGAAAACGCTCCGTTTTCGCACCTCGAAAACTCCGGCGTAGTGTGGACGGATGGCGTAACCGTAGCAAAACTTCTGCGTTTTAAAACGAAAATGCACTAGTGTAAACGGGGCCATAGTCTAATGAGAATTAGTCGGCATGTAGATGCAATGTAACTTAGGGTGCTTTTACACTTGGTTCAATTGCCTGGACCGTACCCAAGTTAGATTGTCCCCCCTTTGCCACCTTCTCAATTGGTTTGTGTTCACACTGTCTCTTTTCCTTCTGAACACCGGTACGCTTGCGTCATCAAGCCGCTGTTTTGTGTACGGCTGTTGCCAGGTGACGGACACGAAAGCAAAGCGGCAAAATGGAAAGACATCCGCACTCTGCACATCGCGGTCATTTCGCTTTTACTGAACCTTTTGGTTTTGGACATACAGAAAGCGACTCGCGTCTATCTGCCGCAAAAATAATATAAACATTCAGAACGTCACGCGACGTCTGCAGAAGCTGTTTTTGGAGGAGACAAGCAGACATATCACTGTTTGTACTGGGTCAGCCCCGCTTGTCATCAAGGTAGGTGACATACACAGACATAAACACACAAATGAACGTTATGAAAACTAATGTTTGTTGTACATTTGGTGGTTCAGTTCTGGCTTTTGGTACGATTGCATTCATACTACAAGTGAACAGTACCAGAGTTCACATGAACCGTACCCCAGACCACCTCTTTCAGGCGGACTCGGGTACGGTTCAAGGGTGTGCACCCGAGTTCAGAAGAGGTGTTTACACTAGCTAAACGTACCGTACTATGACGTCAAATAAACCCGGGTGCGGACCAAAAGTGCTAGTGTGAAAGCACCCTTAAACTCAACAAACAGACCATCAAAATAAAGTCTGACCCAATCTTTTCTCTATTCAATAAATAAATAAATAATAAATCTGTGTCATTATTCAGTCCCATTATTTTATAACATTAATCATATTACATACTATTAATATTATTAGAAACATACAACATTATTTATCGTCATTATAGTAAAATAATTGTGATTTTACTGTAGCTATCGTATGTATCTACCTGACACTACCAGACAACAGTCTTGTCGCCTATCCAAGTTTTAGGAACAACAAATAATAACTTGACTTCTAGTTGATCATTTGGCATCAGAAGTGGCTTATATGAAAGGCAAAGACCTTTGCAGGATTACCAGAGTTCATCAAGATTCTTTGGATTCATCTTTAATTCCCTATCCTTCATCTTACCCCCGACATGCTCAATAATGTTTTTGTCGGGTGACTGGGCTGGCCAAACCTGGAGCAACTTGACCTTCTTTACTTTGAGTAACTTTGATGTGGAGGCTGAGGTATAAGAATTAGCACTATCCTGCTGAAGAATTTGTCTCCTGTGGTCTGTAATGTAATGGGCAGCACAAATGTCTTGATACCTCAGGCTGTTGATGTCGCCATCCACTCTGTCGATCACTCGCACTTCCCTTAAAGGTGTTTATACTTAAATTGATATTTAAATTACATTTAAAGGTGTTTAAACTTGAATTGCATAAAAGTATTCAATAAAAAACTTAACGTGAAGTAATAATGTAGTATTAAAGTTAAAGTTAACGTGAAGTAATAGTGTAGTATTTAACAGTGTTTATAAACCAACACTTAATTATTTTCATCCATGTCAGTTTGCAGTTCTTTAACTAAAGTAAACAAAATGCTGAAATTCAAATGAATAAATATTAAAGCAGTATTGTGCAGTGTTAGTTCATGTTAACTAAGGTTAACAAATGAATCCTTCTTGTATCGTGTTACCAATTCAAGAGTCAAATGTTATGAATAAATAACTTCACAATGACCACTACGGGATGAGCATATTAAAAATATAAATTAAGCAAAGGTAAATGCAGACCCGGTCCCTGAAGTCAAATATAGGCCTGAAGCGCCATAAGTTCCTCCATTTTTGTGCTGAGCCAAGAGGTCATTAATGGCAGAACAAAGTAGCCACTCCGGATTCTTCCGTCTGATTGCTTAAGTGCATGTGGTGAAGGGAACTACCCTGGCGCTCCTCAGCTTCATGATTTCTTCGCCATGCTGAACTTAATGCTTGGCTGTGGAGAAAAGACATGCACTGTTTATGTTTTATGTTCAAACACACACACAAAACTGCACATTATTAAGTAAATATGGATAATATTTTACAGCCTTTGGGAGATATTCAAAATCTCACTATTTGTGTATATGCACATTTTGTCATATATATATTTTTTTAAATATATAGTTTTTCTGCAGTTATTTAATTGGATTGTACTACTATGCAATACACCAAACAGAAATCAGCAATATTTCCTTGATAATAGGTAATAAAATAAGTGTTCAAATGTGTTAAAGTGTTCAATTTAAACACAAAAATCAACCTCCATCTTTGAAAAATGTAGAGGTTTCATCAAATTCTTACAAAGTAGATGAGCAATAGCAAATCATTTTTGATATATAGTAACACAATGCGTGTTTGAACAAAAAATACAGAGTTTTGCAGTCGCCACCTACAGTATGAACATTTCAGCAGTTCCCCTTGGACTCCCTCCAACCCAGAGTCCTGCTCTCTCCTGGGACTGTATTGCTTTTCCCTAAAGATTACACACTGTTAGGAAAAGCCCGGTTTCTGCATTTTGTTCCTGCCATCCATTAGAGGCCCAGGGGAGGGGTGATCTGAAGTGGTACATTTTATTGATTTTTAAAAAATGTATCAAGCATGTCCCCAGAAAACCAATACGCTCAATAAGAGGAAGCTTTGTTTATTAACCGTATCAATAGTGAAAAACTTTCAAACGTGCTCATTAAAGACTGAACTTGATATCTGGAATTACTTATGTGGATCACGCTTTATTTTAATGTACAGTTCATGCTATTAACAAAACATTAACTTAAAGCCTTTAACTCAAGAAACTACTAATTAGCTGCTTATTAATATTTAGTAGGGTAGAAAGCCAGTAATAAATGGTGTGAATTGTTACTTAAACTAAAGTGTTCAAACCTTTATTTTTATTACAGATTCTGCAGGAAAGAAATTAAGCAGCAAGGCTAAAGTTATCATTAATTTATGATCGATATTAAAGTGTATTGTTGTTAAGTTTGTTTAATCAAAATATAGTCTCTTTGTCACATCCCCAGCTTGTCACTCCTCATCTCCAGCTCATCACTCCCCATCATCTAGATCTCCTTCCAGCCGTGCACAATCCCCTGATTATTAACCTCACACCTGAGAGCACTCCGGACCCTCTATATAACCTCCTTGCATTCACTTAATCCTCGTCGAGTATCACCTATGGACACAATCTCCCTAACCTGCTCTTCATCCAGTCTCGGACACTCTCCTGTGCTTCCAGTGACTTCTAAGCTCCACTCAGGGAAGTGACTTTCATACACTCTGGTCTATGTCTTCGTCTCACTCTCCTGCCTGGATCCCTAGCCCTATACCTTCATCCCCTCAATGCCTTCATCATCTTGTGTCTGTTCAACAGTCAGTTAATAAAAACTAACTTTTGTACGTTTGACTCAACCTCCTTCTGATCGTGACACTCTTCCAATAACAACACTTCTAGCAGTTTATTATTATTATTATTATTATTATTATTATTGTTATTAAAGGCACTCAAATGATTTATTTGTTCAAACTACTTATTTAAAATGAGTTGAAACAACACAATTTCTTGTTTATGTAGACAACTTAATTGTTATGTTTAATCCATTTAAATTTGTAAACACAATTAAGTTAACTTAATTGATTTGTGTTGGGACAACATGAATGAATTGTGTGGAACCCAACATTTTTTTTACATTGTACAATTACTGCTCCCATGCATTTGTTCACATTTATTAGACTTGTTTTAGACACAAATTAGGAAATAATGACAAACTTGGCCACTGGGTTAAATTTTGAAATAACATTTTTAACTTGTGGTTGAAATAGTCCATATTTGATGCAAATTTTGGTTAAGGTGACCTGGTGTTTTCCTTTCTGCATGCCCTTTACAGTGTGGGAAATAAGTATTCAACAAGTCACCATTTTTCTCAGAAATCCCCGGAAGTTGGTATCAGCAAACTAAATCCATATGCAATGAAACTAATTCTAATTAGTTTACAAAAAGTTATGTGTAATAAAATGAAATGAAGCAGAGAAAAGTATTGAAGAAAGGGATTTGTAGAAAGGCAGTAAATACCCCAAACTGCAGCTGAAATCTCTCAGTATTATTCAGCAACCCTCTGCCCTTCCTCATTATAAATGTGTATTCACTTCAGTCCAACATCTACATTAGCAGAATGATGAAGATGAAACCAGGATGGACATTTCAGCAGGACAACTCGTCCTACTCAAACACACCTGAATCAAGAGAGACTCCAAAGTCTGAAGTTAACCTCTTACACTCTGGTGCTCTTTTGGGATTTCCGCCTGGAATTTGTCTACCCAATTTTAAAAAGCTTCCCAAATCCACATGCAGAGGAGTAAATGCAAAAATGTGGTAACATTTTAAAGAAAACCCTTTAAATTTTCATAAAACACTGTTGAAAGTGATTAAAATAATTGTATATGTTGTCTGTGTTATCATAAACACTTAAAAAAAGAGGCGCTTTCTGTATTTTACTTTATAAACTCAAATTTAAAAGAGTATCTTTTAGGTTCTGTGTGGTCTAGGTTTCTGTAATTAATTTTGTTGGTTCCTGCACATGTCAGTAATCATAAGAAAAACGAAAAATGCCTCTATCATAATCTATGCAAAAGTTATTGTATTCCAACTGATGAGAGGTGCTATACCTTTTTTTATGTAATTTCCGCCTACCAAACTTGGAAAGTCTTCCATATCCAAATGCAGTGGTATAAATGACAAATTCCAGTGTTATTGGACAGAAAACCATTTGAACTTAAATAAGAAACTGCTGAAAGTAATAAATAATATTTGTTATGTTTTCTGTTTTATGATGAATTACTTCAACATTGGGCACTTTTTATTTTTTTGTTCTGAAATGCTTTTTTGAAAATGTGTAGATAACCCCATAAGAGAAGAAGACAACTCCAGACAGTTCTGCTTGAAACCAGCAGATAGCAGCAAACACTAGGAAAAATAATTTTGTCTCTACCATAGAGTATGCAAAGGTTATTGTAATTCAACTGAATATTGGGAAAAGAACTTTTTGATCATTCATATCAAATATGACATATTTGCTTCTGCATAGTTCTTACATGATAAGAAAATGAGTTTCCATTACTTTCTCATTTCTCCTTCCCATTTGTATCATAACATTATATGAAAGAAGTCAAAGTCAGCTTCTCCAAAACTTCCTCAGCTCCAAGAAAAAAAAAAGCTTATTTTGAGGCTGTCTTCTTTTTCTGCGCCATAAAAATGTGGTGATTCATTCGATGACTGTATGATATGTGAATATAAATAAAGGAACGCTAGAATCGTACATGGACAGGCAAAAGCTTTTATTTGAGCTATGACTTGTACATGTGTGTCATATATGAAGCATATAAAAATATGAAAATGACAGCTCGCGTATCCAGTATTTTGTTGTGTAATTAAATGTTAATAACTTTTCTACAGTAAAATTAAAACCTAAGTGATGCATATGTGCATAAAATATAGCTTCTACGCTTTCAAACGGAACCACTTATAGGGGTCTTGCGCAACCACGGACCTTTAAAAATTGAAGGGAAGTTGATGACGTCACAGGACCCAGTACCGGGTCCGCAGAGTTTTAATGGGTCAGATAAGGGAGACATCCAAAATATGTACTGTTGGTGTGCCTCCATAACAGGTTTGAGAAACTATATCAGGCTCATTCTGAAATGTTTCTGGAGACCGCACATTATGTAGTCAGAGATATATATGGCGTCGTTTAATTTTTTAAACGAACACTACAGGGCGGTGTGACGCCGTTCCTTTTCGCGCTTACCAGCTGACCGATTATTTCCGTGTGGACGGGTTTCCTGCTACAATCAGTTTGTCCCGTTACCTCGCCATGTTCATCGGCGGACTTGAGACGCAGAGAGGAGTTGACCACGATGACGGGGTTCGATTCTGGTGAAGAACGGTTCCAATAAGCAGATAAGACAAAAACAGAATCCAAATAATGAAATAAACCAGTAAATAACAGGGTGAGAATGTGGTAAATTCTGAAAATGTGGTAAAAATGAGACGAGGGCTTTTATTTTTTTCTGGATTGATTTTTGGAAAATTGTTGGTTGGGTTTAGGTAAGTGTGTGGGTGGGTCAATCGATCAAATTTTGGTTGGGTTTAGGGAAGGAGGAGAGTGGGTCAGTCAATTGGTCGGTCAGTCAGTCATTCAGTCAGTCAGTCAAACAGTCAGTCGACAACGGCAGACGCGACAGCAGGAGCAAACGGCACTTGCGACAGACATTTTGGATCTCAAACAGTGTACACAGCAGCCTCTCATGGATTCGCGAATACAAAAAGTACAAAAATACGTACCTCCTGGGACGTACTTTGCGGCCTCCGGAAAGGTACTCATTTCAACATGAGCAGAAAACATCGTCTTCTAGACATGACAACACGTACTATCTGAATTTGTAGGTTTGTGCAGAAAACTTACTAAGCAGTTAATGATGACTCGTTTTCATTGAGGAGTCTTCAAAACACTGCAGAGATTTTATGTTCACAAACTGCTATTACATGAAAGGTACTGTAATGGTACTGAAAAAAAAATCTATTAAATATTAACAGTTAATGAAGTATATCAATGATGTAACTCCAAAAGCTGAACAAGGTGCTAGCAACGTCAAGGTCAGAATTTTTTCTTTTTTTTTGTGATTGCCAATAAACGCATGAATGGAATAACTTCATGACATGAATGCAGTGCGAGCTTTGCTTTGGATCAAAGCCTCAATGCAAAGCAATGTCCATGTCTAGTAATCTTCAACCATTTAAATATTTATTTTAAAACTCAAACAGATCCAACAGTTTTGCTGCATTTTGAAAAATGAATATGCTTGGATTATGAAGGAGTCGAGTCAGTCAAAAAACACTTGAGAGCCTTGGTTCGAGCCTTGGCTGGGTCAGTTGGCATTTCTGTGAGGAGTTTGTATGTTCTCCTGTTCATTTTTCGATGAAGTATACTTGTAAATCCTTCCGTAGAAAAAGTACAGGTGATATTTCTTAGTTAGGCCGTATGAGTTTGATTCATATAAACTACAAAATTTAAGTCCAAATCTATCAATCAGTTTTTACAAATATTTAATGCATTCACATCCCTTACCTTTATGGCTTGTTGGAAAAGTTGAAATATGTTTATATATGCTGCTTATGTTGTACTGTGAATTCTGTTATTCTGTACAAGTTCATGTTTTCATTATTATTAGTAGTAGTAGTAGTAGTAGTAGTAGTAATAGTACACTACCTGACAAAAGTCTTGTCGCTTATCCAAGTTTTAGGAACAACAAATAATAACTTGACTACTAGTTGATCATCTGGTGTCAGAAGTGGTTACTATGAAAGGCAAAGGCCTCTAGATTACACCTATTTTATCAAAATAAAATATGATCATGCCTTGCGTTCTTGCAGGACTCCCAGAGTTCATCAAGAATCTTTGGATTCATCTTCAGTGCCTCCTACTTCATCTTACCCCAGACATGCTCAATAATGTTCATGCCTGGTGACTAGACATGGGACGATAACCGTTTTCAAGGTACTGTATACCGCGGTTTAGAAAAGTCAAGGTTTTCATACCGCCAAAATTTTCTGCTATACCAATCCTAAGGTATGGGTGAGATATTTTTGTTTATGTTTTTTGTTTTGTTTGTTTGTTTGTTTTCAGGACAACAAAATTTCCAAAGATATACAAAGTAGCTGTTTTAAATCGTAAAGAAATCTGTTACTGAAACTAATGAAGACAGCAATGATTCATTTGAATTATTTAGTCTAACATGTTAACTGCTCAAAAATACTTTAAATGTGTCCAATGTTCATATCCACAAATGCAAATTTACTAATACCAAACCATATTTTCCTGTTTTGTTTTGTTTTTTTCAAGAATTTAGACATTATTTAAATTTAATTTAATTATCTGAAAATAAGAAAGCAAACAGGACTATTACATTTGGAATGACTTTAATTTATACACTGTGATTCATTCTTAAATGTATAACCCTCAAGTTTATTTCATGTTCTTTATTAGTATTATTATTATTATTATTATTATTATTATTTCTCTCTCTTGTATCTCAAAATAAAATACATTGTGTTCAAAGGGGAAAAAAGTTATGTATTTTAACACAGACATTTCAAGAGTTCACACTTAGATATGCTCAACTTTGATAGCAGGTTTGGCATGCTGTCCCGGGAGAGAACCCTGAGCTCGGAGATAGATGAGCCCAAGGTTCCCGCCTGGTCAATGAGCATTAGGAGGTATACGAGATCAGGTGTTTCTCGAGTGCCCCCCATTAGTATTATCACTAATGTTAGGTTTTGTTTGTTTCAGTATGAAAGATTAAGTGCTTGTGACTGTTGCATGTTTTTTAGGTTGTGGGAGGAAACCGGAGGACCCGGGGAAAACCCACGCAAACACGGGAAGAACATGCAAAACTCCGCGCAGGGAGTGCCGGTTGACTCAATAAGATTTAAGCCTATGGCACTCTTGCTGCGAGGCCGTGGTGCTAGCCGCTGAACCGCCGTGTTGCCCGATAATGTAAAAGATGGAAGTGAAGGATAGAGGGTGGGGGGGGGTTTCCAAAAAGCGAAGATATGGGATGACGTTTAGCCCGGATATTTAAGGTAGTTTTGGAGTGGTCTGATAGGTTAGCCAATGATTAGCGATAGAGATCAGCTGGAGTTGATTATATCACGTGTTCCTCTCAAAATTAGTTTGTGAAACTGCACTTAAAAAGAATATATTTTAGAGCAGTAAACACAGTACTGTGAAACAGTGATATTTTTATCCAAGGTTATCATACTGTCAGAATCTTATACCGGCCCATGACTACTGCTGACTGGGCTGGCCAATCCTGGAGCATGTTGACCTTCTTTGCTTTCAGGCACTTTGATGTAGATACATACTGGGGTTGGGGTTAGATACTGAATGTAACCCCAAACCATGATTTTTCCTTCACCAAACTTGACTGATTTCTGTGAGAATCTTCTGTCCAAGCGGGTTTCAATAGGTCTACTGCAGTATTTATGATGATTGGGATGCAGTTCAACAGATGACTCATCTAAAAAAATCAACATTCTGCCACTTTTCCAAATGATCAAAAAAATAACTAATGTTTTTATTTTATTTTCTTAAACTCACCAAATAGTAAAATATACATAATGTCATTGCACTTTAGTTAATGTTTTAGAAAAAGTATACATTAAACAGCATTTATAAGCTACAGTTCTAGTGTCAGATGACAGTATGGAATGCAGAAACTCATCAAACAAGAAGTGAAAGGCTTCACAGAGACAGCAGATGTCCATTATGTCCACATATGCCCTTGTATGTTTGACATATTGAAATTCAGTGAACATCAAGCTTTAATCAAAGTCCTCGCATAGAGGTTCACAAACTCTCATGTTGCAAAGCATAAATTCCCATTTCAGCTCTCTCTTCCTCCTGCTGAATTCATTCCGAGCCTTTACCACTGCATAATTTAGTGTAAGATGCATTCTTTATTAACCTGCTGTACGGTACACCTTCAGGCCAAGGATAAAAGTCTCCCCGAAGCTTTGCTTTGGTAAAAAACTAGATGCCCTGCGGAGAAGATCTAGGCTGGATAGATAGGGTTGTTTAAATAAGGTCTGGATCACGATTGCCTGACAGATGATGTGCAGTTGATGTGGTGGTGGGGTTTAAAGGGATAGTTAGCTCAGAAACGAAAACAGTTGTTATTTCTCACACTTGTGTCGTTACAAACGTGTTTCTCTTTTCCCTCTGGAGATTGTGACTAAATGGTTCTATTTTGTGACTGTTTATCCAGACGACGGGACTCTAAATCTATTTTTTTTTTACCCCTACCTTTTCCTCTTGTCCCTTGAAACAGAGTGTGAAGTGGAAGGGCTTCAAATTTACCACTAAGAAATGAGACAGCACTACAACACCCAGACATGTCATCATATGTCATCACAAGCTCTTACTTCATATGAGATCGACGATGGCGACTGCTGAATAGTTATTCCAGTTGCGTTATTTTTTGGTATTTATCTTCAGGAAATTACAGAAGGCAATGTTATTGTAATGATATAATGTAGCAATAAGATTGTAAGTATACTTTGTATTTATACCGTGGCTGTGATCATCTGTGTAAACACAAGGAAACAACATTAATGTTATACCAGACACTGTAAGAAGGACATTCCCAGCAACTGGATTTTTCTGAAAGGGTATTCAAGTGTCATCGAGTGACAGTGTGTTGTGGAACTACTATACAGGAGTGATTATTAGGGATTATAGATAGTGAAATTTAGCCGGGGATTTTTGTCATTTTTAAAGCATGATGGTAAAACACGAATGCCGTTATGATTGTACGAAAACATATGCTAGTTTGTTGTAAAATTTTGTAAAAATGACAAAAAAAAAAAACTTAAATGAGTCCAGAGTGATTTTGGCAGCCCTTCTGCTCGCTCTGGATAAGTAAAGTTCTTGGAGAGTAGGGAGGGTTGTACCAATGATTCTCTCAGCAGTCCGAACTATTCGACGTTGTCTTCGAAGGTCAGGTTTGGTAGCTGAGCTAAACCAGACAGTTATTGAAGTGCAGATGACTGATTCAATGATGGAAGTGTAGAACTGTGTAGAGCAGCTCCTTTGGGAGGTTGAACTTCCTCAGCTGACGAAGAAAGGACAGCCTTTGTTGAGCTTTTTTGACAATGGAGTCAATGTGAGGAACCTGAATGACTCCACTGCTGCCACAGTGCTATCCATGATGCTCAGTGATCCAGTATCAATTGTTTAGTGTAGTCCTGGAAAATCTCAGTTTCAAGGGCTATCTAACCCTTCACTTTAGTCCTACGCCTTCAAGGATTGGGCCTAAGCCTGGATTTGCACTGCAGGTCTTGATGGTCAGTTTCGATTTTGATACTGTATCTGATAATTTTTGACAACACGCGGTAACACTTTAGTTTAGATCACAATTTACGATATTAACAAATCACATCTAGCTCAATAAACTACTAAGTAGCTGCTCATTAATATTTGGTCAGGAAGACGTTTTGGGGAAGATTTTGGGATGCAGAATAAGATCATACTTTAAAAAGGTCAGTTAATATCTTAAAGGTGCCCTATAATGAAAATCTGGGTACTAAGGCAAAGAGGAATAATAATAGATCAGTATATGAAAATGGGGAGATGCGGTAGGGCAGCTGCCTCACAGCAAGGTCGCTGGTTCGAGCCTTGGCTGGGTCAGTTGGCATTTCTGTGTGGAGTTTGCATGTTCTCCCCATGTTCGCGTGGATTTCCTCTGGGTGCTCCATTTTCCCCCACAAATCCAAGGATATGTGGTACAGGTGAATTGGGTAGGCTAAAATTGTCCATAGTGTATGTGTGTGAATAAGTGTGTATGGATGTTTCCCAGTGAAGGGTTGCAGCTGGAAGGGCATCCGCTGCGTAAAACATATGTTGGGTAAGCTGGGGGTTCATTCCTCTGTGACGACCCATGATTAATGATTAAGACTAAGCCAAAAAGAAAATGAATGAATGAATATGGAAATGGGCATACTGTGAGCCTCAGACAATACTGTTTTCTTGTTCTTATGTAAATTTCATGAGAGTAAAACCCAATCAGAAGACAAAACAAACTGTGATGAGACTCACGGGCCATGCCCTCCTCATTTGCATGTATGCCTACTTTAGGTCATTCATCCAGACCTGAAGAGTAGCCACATCATCAACAGCGCACCAACTCATATGCTGCTCTGAGAGCATAAAAAACTCTGCAATCATTAATATGCACGCCTCAGGCAGCATTTGATAAGCGAAACATTTTTGAGCGATACAACAGTGATCATTTTCCTCCATTAGTTATTTTAACCATATACTTATATACTTACTATGTATGTGGGAATTTTATTTTAAAAACCCAAGCCCCAAATTGTTTACTGTCCGTTACTGGGCAACGACAGCACAAGACATGTTTCAAACTCACCTCAGGACGCAGAATGCAAGATTTACAGATTACACATTTATTCATCTTCACTTTGAAGAGGCATACGGTATGTTTAGTTACATCTTTTGTTAAATTGTTTATTGTGAAATTTGATGCGTATGTTTTAACAAACACATGTAGACTGCTGAACCATGTCAAATCACTCAGCTCAACTTTGTTCATGCAGAGGTTGATACTAAGTCCTGGTTGTTTTCTTTGACAATATAGCTACAAAATACAGCACGACACATCTCTATCACTCTCTTTTGTCCAGTTTTATTATAGTTTGGCCTTTACACACAACAGATCTGTTGAGCAAAATAGGTTAACATTACTCTGATTGGATTTATTTTTGTCCGTGTTCCATGTGTACGTGGGTAATGCTGTGTTCAAAATCCGCTTCATTCACGGATTCGCATGATGGGCAGGGCTTATATGGCCTGGTGACTCTAGCTTTGTTGCTAAACGGCTAACATGGATTTTACAAAGAAAATAACTGTGTTTATGTGCTTTATGATGGCTGAAAAACAGCGTCCATTTGTTTGGAGCCGTATCCGAGTCTACTAGATTCTTTCAGAGATGCACCGAGCTCTATGAGCTCATAAACTCCTCCAGAAACTTAACCTGGAAGATGGAAGCTTTCAGCAGTGCTTCTGACTGAGCCAAGCCCAGTTTGATAAACTGTTGTCGGTGTCGGCAGAAGGATTTTCTCCCGGGACACCAACTACGGTACGTCATAATCACACCCCCAAAAGAGCAAGCTCCTGATTGGTTAACGCAACGCGATTGTCCGCTGAAGTTCAGATTTTCGAACTGGAGCGACGCATGCAATTTGCGTGTTAAGAGCTTCAAACGTGCAATTCGCGCCATGCAATTCGTGTCATTCGCGCATATCGCGCCGCAGGATGCCTATTTGCGCCTTTGCATTGACCGTATATGGTCAATCATGGACCTTCTGATTCTAGCACTATTTTAAGGAGCAATACAGGAGCTTGTTAAACCGTTTCTAAATATTTTTTAACTTACCAAAGCCATAATCATACTGTGTATATATCAGAGAACAATTTAACTCATGAAATCAATGCAGTATATGGTATCTTTAATAATAGGCAGGTAATAAGCCCGTAGTTAAAAGTATGACTTGTAAACTTAACTAAAGTGCACTTATATCTTTTAAAAGTGAATCGTGTTCGATGTCTGAATTTACACAGCATGCAGCAAGGACCTGCATGATCCGGAAAGAAAAAAAGCAAGCTTTGACTGACAGCTGTGATAATAATAGAGCGCTCTTTTCTCCATTCCTGTATTTAATCTGTTCACTTTTTTTTTTCATGTAGCCTATATATAGCATCCTTCAGCACTGTATTATTTCTCTTTCTCGACACTGCTGCCAAGCATATTTTTTGACAAGTTGATTTGCTAGTTTATGACAGAAAAGCCCTCATCTTCTTTTAATCAGGGCTTTTTAATTTTTTATTTTTTTTTTACCTGTAAGCATTTTAATGTCATGTCCATGTGGTGTGATGTTGTTGCACAGTTTGACCGAAATAGTTTGTTCATGTGACATACAGTATGCAATAGTTTTATATTAGTTTATACAACAGTTTTGTCTGGTTCTCAAATCTGATTGGCTGATAGTCTTGTGATATTCCCGTAACAACAGCATTCTTACAGCCTCTTTACTCTTGTGTATTACTCGGCCCACATAGAGCGATAGCAGATAAATTAACTCACTACAGTTTGATAAATATTGAAAATGTTGGACAATATAATGTACTTTTGAGGCTTTTCAAGCAAGAATGTAGTTGTTTAGATTGCAACTTAGCAGTTTATTTTTTTAGGATTTTGCCTATTTTAAATATTTACAATTTCTGAGATAGGACACCATGGTGGCGTAGTGGGTAGCACGTTCGCCACACAGCAAGAAGGTCACTGGTTCGAGCCCCGGCTGGGTCAGTTGGCATTTCTGTGTGGAGTTTGCCGTGGTTGCGTGGGTTTCCTCAGGGTGCTCCGGTTTCCCCCATAAGTCCAAAGACATGCGGTACAGGTGAATTGGGTAGGCTAAATTGTCCGTAGCGTATGAGTGAGAATGAGTGTGTATGGATGTTTCCCAGAGATGGGTTGCAGCTGGAAGGGCATCCGCTGCGTAAAACATCTGCTGGATAGGTTGGCGGTTCATTCCACTGTGGCGACCCCGGATTAATAAAGTGACTGAGCTGAAAAGAAAATGAATGAATTCCTGATACAGCACGTCGATATCCATCATCATTTCATACTGAGCAGAGCAAATAATAATAATTAATAATTCCCTACATTTATATAGTGCTTTTGCGCCACGGTGGCGCGTGAGTAGCACGTTCGCCTCACAGCAAGAAGGTCGCTGGTTCGATCCCCGGTTGGGGCAGGTCCCGGTTGGGCCAGTTGGCATTTCTGTGTGGAGTTTGCATGTTCTCCCCGTGGTTGCGTGGGTTTCCTCCGGGTGCTCCGGTTTCCCCCTCAGTCCAAAGACATGCGGTACAGGTGAATTGGGTAAGCTAAATTGTCCATAGTGTATGTGTGTGAATGAGAATGTATGAATGTGTTTCCCAGAGATGGGTTGTGGCTGGAAGGGCATCCACTGCGTAAAACAAATGCCGGATAAGTTGGCGGTTCATTCCGCTGTGGCGACCCCGGATTAATAAAGGGACTAAGCCGAAAAGAAAATGAATGAATGAATATATAGTGCTTTTCTAGACACTCAAAGGGCTTTACACAATGGGGGGGATCACCTGGATGACGTGACGGCAGCAATATTGCGCCAGACCACACACCAGCGGAGAGGAGACAGAGTGATGAAGCCAATTATGATATGGGGATGGTTAGGAGGCAATGATGGACAGAGGCCAATAGGCAGAACTGGCCTGGATGCCGGGGTTAAACCCCTACTCTTTTTTTCAAAGAACATCCTGGGATTTTTAACAACCACAGAGAGTCAGGACCTCAGTTTAACGTCTCATCTGAAAGACTGAGCAGTATAGAGTCCCTTTCACTATACTGGGGCATTGTGATCCACACAGACCGCAGGTTGAGCGCCCCCCTGTTGGTCTTACTAACACCACTTCTGGCAGCAACCTAGATTTCCCATGTGGTCTCCCATCCAGGTGCTGACCGTGCGTAGCCCTGCTTAGCTTTAGTGGGCGACCATGTGAGAGTTGCAGAGAGCTAGCTGCCGGTCAAGCACGGGTGACGTTGTCCATCCACAAGATGGCTACATAATAAGCTCTTTGAGGGGAAAACTACATAACTTCTTACTACAGCTGATCGAATCATTAATAAACAAGTAAATGGCATTCTATGTTGATCTCTCTCTTTCTCTATTTTTGTATGTTGTTGTGCTGTATTTATACCATAGTAATAATGGTGTATTGAGTGTGAGATGGGACTCACACATCAGGAATGTACTGTATGTATTTTGTGTTGGCCACTCTTTGTATTACTCAGTTACTTTTTGTTTGGTGGTCTGTTTGTTTCTAATGAGTCTCTTTTTTTTGTTTTTTTTTTACTTCAGACTAGTTCAGTGAAAAGAAAGAAAGAAAAAAGAAATGCCCGCATGTGTTTAGCTTATCACAAACACAACAGCAATCTGGTAGTGTTTGCGCTGCTTTGGCATTTTCAGGGTTAATTATTGTGATGCTACATTATGAAATTGCATACTTACTGTTAGTGAGTTGCTTCAGTCTTCGGCTGCTTTTGATATCCTTTTAAACTATAATAACTATGTTTTTCCACAAAACATCTCGTCAGCATAGGCTCATTCTGAAAACGTAGCCCTATATACATTTCTGGACATCACAAATTATTTAGCCAGAAGTACGAATGGCTGCATTTCGTCTTTAAAACGAACGCTATGACGCCGTTCCATTTCACGCTTACCAGCTGACCGCTTACTTCTGTATGGACGGCTTTCCCGATGTTACGAGTTTGTCAAGTCCAGCCACCCATGTAAGTCAGTGGACTTGAGACACAGAGAGGAGTTGACCACAATGATGAGGTTCGAGTCCAGTGAAGAACAGTTCTAGTAATCAGGTAAGACAAAAACGCAAACCAAAAAGTAAAATAAACAAGTAAATAACAGGGTGAGCATGTGGTAAAAACTGAAAACATGGTAAAAATCAGGCAAGGGCTTTTCTTTTTCTGGATTGCTCTTTAAAACTGTTGGTTGGGATTAGGGAAGTGGGCAGGCAGGTGAGTCGATTGGTTAGTCAGTCAGTCAGTCAGTTGACAGTGACTAGTCATGGATTTACGCAAGAACAGCAGGCGTGAATGGCACCCGCTACAGAAATTTAAGATCTGAAAAAGCATACACAGCGACCTCTGGTGGATTCGCGAAAACAAATACTGCAAAAAAAACATGGTAACACTTTATTTCGATGGTTTATTTGAGTATTAGTAGACTGTCTACTTAATATCTGTTGATACTGACATTCAACAGACATTTAACTGACTATAAGAAACTTTGCAAGTACATGACTTACACTAACCCTCCCCCTAACCCAAACCTAACAGTCTACTTATAATCTAATGAGAATAAGCTGCAATGTAACTTAAATTCAACAAACGGACCATCAAAATAAAGTGTGAACAAAAACATACCTCCTGGGACGTAATTTTGCGATCTCCAGAAATGTATATAGAGGTATATTTTTAGAAAGAGCCTGGTTTGCATCACGTTCTATACCCTCTTAAGTGTCATTTTAAAATATTTCCATATTGAAATGCTTTTTAAAAGTACTCTAAAAGTACTTTTTCATAGGGAACGTAATTTTTAATTTTTTTTTTCCCAGCACAGATGGGGCTACCACACTGGTCTGAAGCCCTGAGAGATGAAAATTATCAATGAATATCGACTTAAATTTTTCATCCGTTGCTCAAATATGGATTTAGAAGACTTGGAATACAATGCACGAGTCGCACAGTCTGTGGCATTTTTTTTATATCTTGACAGATGTGTTCTCTGTGAATCATTTCTGGATGAACTACTTCATATTCTAATCTTGCGTCTTTCTTTTTTTCTCGCCGCATTATACCAGATAGGAGAGCACCCAACGCTGAGTTAATGTTCCTCTGATCACGTTCTCTAAACAACGGAGGGCATGTTGTGTGCGGAGCCCACCAGGGCTTGTTTGGTGTTGTGCGCCGCTCGCAGTTGGAGTACGATCCATCTGACTCACTCGTTAGGATGTGTAACTACACTGATGGGGCCTCGCTCTGCTCCTTTTGTTTCTCTGCCTTCTGTCTGTCATTCATTGCCTTGTTATTGAATTTAAAGCGAGTCGAGAAAGAGAGGAGAAGAAAAACAGCGAGGAAATACTTTGGAGTATCCCACAGAGAATACAGCCTCATTTCTGATGGTGTCCTAGAAACATAAATCTCATTATAATTTGGAACATCAAGACAATCTAGTGTAGAGTAACACAAAATCACGATTAAAGATAAAAAAGATTTAAAAATAAACAACTTCGATCTATACATATGCATAGAAGAAGAGGATTCAGCAAACACTAAGCGAGTCTGCTGGAGAAGGAGGGGGGGGGGGGGGGGGGGGGGGGGGGGGGGGGGTTGAGGGGTCTGCATCTTTGAAAACTTTGCAAAAATAACTCGCTATGTTGTTTTGCTGTCACAGATTTGGACCTAAGAGCGGCTGCTTGCTTTTCGTGCTGCTTAATTAAAATATCTGCATTGGCTTTCTGTGCTCAGCGCTCAATGAAAACACGGCTAACAAGATATCTAACCCTCATTACTTGCTTTTCTTGAATTAGCTGCTGTGAAATGAAAGTTTTGCAGCAAAACATGTTTTGTAATATAATGCATCGCCTTTCTCCTGTTTTTCGACGTTTTGTTGCTTATTGTATGGCTCGATGTTCAAAATGTTCTCGGTAGGCGACACGAAGCTCATTTATGAGGTAGGAGATTTCCTTCTAAACCCATTGGCTATGCATGTTCTTCAGAATCTTTTATGGTCCACAGGAGAATGAAACTGTAGTGTAATATCCATATAAATGTGATATTAAAGTAAATCTTGATTTTTTTGGATATAGATATTTGCTCACCGGCCACTTTATTAGGTACACCTGTCCAACTGCTCTATAATGAAAACTTTAATTAGACAATCACATTGCAGCAACTTAATGCATTTGGGCATGTCGACATGGTCAAGATGATCTGCTGCAGTTCAAACCGAGCAATGTAACGTAATGTAATGGTGTAGGGGATATTTTTTTGGCACACTTTGGGCCTATTAGTAACAAATGAGCATCGTATCAATGCCACAACCTGTGTATTGTTGCTGACCATGTCCATCCCTTTATGACCACAGTGTACCCATCTTCTGATGGCCACTTCCAGCAGGGTAATGTCATGAAGCACAAATCATCTCAGACTGGTTTCTTGAACATGACAGTGAGTTCACTGTACTCAAATGGCCTCCACAATCACCAGATCTCAATCCAGTAGAGCATATTTGAGATGTGGAGGAACGGGAGATTCGCATCATGGATGTTCTGCCAACCAATCTGCAGCAACTGCGTGATGCTATCATGTCAATATGGACCAAAATCTCAGAGGAATATTTCCAGTACCTTGTTGAATCTCTGCCACGAAGGATTAAGACAGTTCTGAAGGCAAAAGGGGATCCAACCCAGTACTAGTAAGGTGTACCTAATAAATATAGTTTCATTTTTATTTTAGTTTTAGTTATTGTGATATATCAAGCTAAACTAAAGATATTTAAAGATATTTATTTGGCAACCAGCTGATTTTAAGTTTAAATCTAGTTATATTTACATCCACAAAGTTTTAATTGATATAATGTTTATAATCATTTGATTTTTGTTGGTACATTTAAAAACAGCAGTGCTGTTTATATTTATAGTAGTTTGTAATGTTTTTTTTTCTGTCTTCATTTTTTATTTACTTCTGGTATTATTAAGTTAAACTAAAAGAAAATTAGCAGTATTTTATATATTTATTTGCATCTAGCTGATATGAAATACTTTTATTGTTTGTTTTTATTTTTAGAGAGTGTTGCCTAATTTTTTAAAATATATATTCATGTTTTAAAACGACCAAACATTTTGCTCAATGCATATGGATTTATTTATTTATTTATTGAGTTTTGCAACCCAGGTTCAATATTGATACGTACGCCTTTATACATTTCTGGAGATTGCGAAAGTTTTTGTTTTCAAGCAGTTTTTGTTTTCGTTCTCGTTCCCACCAGAGGACACTGTGTACGCTTTTTCAAATCTCAAATTTCTTTCGTGAGTGTCATTCACACCTGCTGTTCTCGTGTGAATCCACCAGAGGCCACTGTCGACTGACTGACTGACCGATACCCCCACCCTCCCTCTGTCAGGGGAAAAATCACAGATTCAAAAATGCAGGTGAACTCAAATTTATTCTCTTGATCGAACCAAAAACACCTCAAATAGAGGAAAAGGGCAAAGAAAAGTTCAATAATTAGTGTTCATGAGGCCCGGATCTAAACAGTCTGGTTGGACAGTTCAAAGGGTTGGCCACACGAAGGCAGACTTGCGGCGTGACCAATGCCCGTGCTTAGTGGGCGGGGCGGCGTGGCCAGGTTCCACGCTCGGCAGCCGATGCAGCGAACACACATCGGTGAAGAGGTGCTGGCGGGCGTAAGCTCGTTGGGGGTGCAATCCGAACCCCGCAAGTGATCGGTAGAGAGGTCAGACCTCAGAAGGCAATCCTGATAGGAGATTGTGAGCAGAGAGAGAAAGAGTGAAAGCAAAACTAAAGATCTTGGAGTCTGAAAGATAGACATGACATGACATGACATGACAGGAAAAAATACACGGCTCTCGAGCGAGTTGCTTGGACAACACACAAAGACGATCTGACAAAAGACGAGGAGACAAAAGGGATTAAATAAGGGAGGAAATCAAGGAGCTACAGGTGACAACCCTGATCGCTAATGAAATAATAATAATAGGATAAGCAGTCAGCTGGTAGTGCAAAAAGAAACAGAAGCCATCAGCACCATCATACCACCCCGTAGCATTCGTTTTTAAGACGAAATGCAGCTCTGGGTACATAATTCGCACTCTCCAGAAATGCATACAGGAGTACATTTTCACAATGAGCCTGTGCTGGAGTTTTGTTTGAACAGACTTCCACTGAAAGGATAAAAATCTTTTAGATCTGTGATTAATTTGTGTTTATATGAGCTTTATATGGTAAACTAACCCCTTTATAACCCCTTTTACTGTTATAGTCTTGTTGGTGCAACACTTTAAACATATTTTAAAGTCAACAGATTATTAAGACAATTAAATATAAAAACCTCTCAACTAACTGTATTTAATCTATTTTTAAACAGCAAAACATTGTCATTTAAATAATACAATTAACATGCAGTTCAGATGAAAGTGACAGGTTTAAAACAACAAAGTCAGTGCATGATGACACAGTTTGTTCCTTTATAATTCGAGAATAAAGCTTTATCAGCGAGCTGTAACCTCTGCCGACACCTTTCCATTTATCTTTTGTTTCCTCATTCTATTAGCAGACGCAAAAGCTTCAAGTTATCTCCCGAACCACATAAACACATGAATGTGACTCTGGCCGTGTCTCAGCTACAGGTCTCCTCTTGCCGATAGGAACACCACTGTTCGGTTATCTCTGAAGCCCGAATCCCCTCCATTGTTTGTTGTTGTGTTGTGTCTTTGTTGTGTGTTTTATCATAAGGAAACAGAGCTCAGCTGGGTCTCGGCGAGTGTATGAGAGTGGCAGAATCCACTGTCCTCTTACTCTCTGTTTATCTGACTAAAACCACTAGAGTATAAATTACTCTTTGCTAACCCGCGCTACTCGATAAAATATGCTCCCCTCTGAAAACTCGCCACAATCTTCTATTGAGGATCTTCTGGTCTGCTGTATGAAAATCAGTGACAGCCTATGTTAATGAAAGGGGGAAAGGAGTATAGTCAGGGACTGTCTTTTTCTAGAATAATATCATGTAGCAAGCTGATTCAGACATTTATATGTGAAGCCAAAGGAAAAACATAACTTTAGTATATAAAGTTACTAAAATTAAGTTAATATTACTGATTTTTAGGATTGATTATTGTAAATGACAGTCATATTTAGGTCACAATTGTCAATTGTTTGGGAATGACTTGTTTCCACTGTGCAGTATGGTTGAGTATAGCAGTTTCCCAACCCTGTTCCTAAAGGCACACCAACAGTACACATTTTCAACCTCTTCCTAATCAAACACACCTAAATCAAGTCATCAGAATATTAGAAGAGACTCTAAAACAGGGATCACCAATCTCTGTCCTGGAGGTCTGGTGTCTCGCAGGGTTTAGCTCCAACTTGTCTCAAAACACCTGCCTGGATGTTTCAAGTATACATAGGGAGAACTTGATTAGCTTGTTCAGGTCTGTTCAATTAGGGTTGGAGCTAAGGACAGGACACCGGACCTCAAGGAAAAAAGTTTGGTGATCCCTGCTCTAAAACTTAGTTCTCAAACTCAATTCTTGGAGGGCCACAGTTTTGCTCCAACCCTATCAAACGGTCACAATCACCAGTGATCTAACACTTGAGATCACTGGTAAACACACATATCACAGATGAACTACAAATTCCCCATGTTCACGGACTACAAATCCAGTCATGCAACACACTCACACTCCTGCTCCAAGTCACCATTGATTGCAACCACTCACACAGCTGATACTGCTCACGGACTGGTTTCATGGTCTATTTAAACCACACAGAAACAGTCACTGTGGCTGAGTCTTGTCTACTGTTTAATGATAATACAACGCAGTTTCCTTTGTCTTGCTTTTCTGTGTTTTTTTATCCTTGCCTTGGTTATTTGTATATCCCTGTCTGCTGCCTGCCTCTGACCATCTGCCTGCCCACTGACCACGATTCTGGACCGTCTGTATACATCTGTTTGCACCTGTTGACCATTGCTTTCCTGACCTCGCTAATAAACCTGCATTTGGATCCGCACCACTGTAGTCAGCGTCATTACCCGCGTTACACAAACACAGCTTATCCAAATAATCGGGGTATTCAACAGAGTCATGAACACCTTCGTTAGTTGGATCAGCTGTGTTTGATCATGGTTGGAGCAAAACCGTGCAGAGCTGCGGCCCTCCAGGAATTGTGAGACATCCAAAATATGTACTGTTAGTGTTCCTCCAGGAACAGGGTTGGGAAACACTTCAGTACAGATCTATATGATATGCAATTATTTCCATTTCCACTTTAAGAAGTTGCAAAGGGACTTATTTTTGGGTCTCTTTTATAAGGGTAACTAGCGCGATAGTATGGTACCTGAGATGTGGAGCTAGACTCACAGCAGAATGCTGATTGGTTTACAGAGAATCGACACTTGGTGTGTACTACAGGGGGAATGACATGGTAGTGCCATTTTTAAATACCAGGTAGCACAATTTGTAAATGCACAGCCAAAACATGACAATGTGAATATGTCGGTGAGCAGCAATGAATCATGGTAAAACTAGGGGATGCAAACCCAACATAGGCGCATTCAGAAAACATAGCCCCATATACTTTTCTGGAGATTACGAATTATGTAGCCAGGTGTACGTATGGTTGCATTTCGTCTTTAAAACGAACAATACGGGGTGGTGTGATGCTGTTCCTTTTCATGCTTACCTGCTGATCGCTTACCTGTGTGTGGTCAGCTTTTCTGCTGTTTCCAGTTTGTCCTGTAGCTCGCCAAATCCGTCGGTGGACTTGTGAAGTGGAGCGGAGTTGACCACAATGATAGGGTTCAAGTCTGGCAAAGAACGGTTCCAGAAAAAGGTGAGACAAAAACAAAAGCCAAAAAAAAAAAAAAAATTGACCAAGTAAATAACAGGGTGAGAATGTGCTAAAATCTGTAAACGTGGTAATAAATCAGGCTGCCGCGAGGGCTTTTCTTTTCTGGATTGCTTTAGAAAACACTGTCGGTTGGGTTTCGAGAAGGTGGAGGGTGGAAGGTCAGTCGAATAGGCAGTTAGTCAGTCGACAGCAGCCTCTGGTGGATTTACGCGTGAACAGCAGCCGTGAATGGCACTCACAAGAAAAATTTAAGATCTCAAAAAGCAAATACAGCAGCCTCTGGTGGATTCGTGAAAACAAAAACAGCAAAAAAACATACCTCATGAGACGTATTTGGCGCTCTCCAGAAATGTATATAGAGGTCTGTTTTCAGAATGATCCTGGGCTGGGCAAACCTCTGTGGGTATCATCAGTGAAGTAAGAGTATAAAAAGAATCCAATGGCATGATGGGGAAGGAAAAGGCTTTTCAGCATGTTTCTGAGAGAATGGCTGCCAAAGGAGTTCCAGCAGACGTCCAAGCAGTGCAAGAAACTGTGGAGTGACTAGCAAAAGGTGAAAGACCACAATAAAAATAAACATGTGCCAAGAAACACGAACAGGATCTGCTGTATGTCCTCCATTGTTGTTTGTGGGTTTTTCTCACTACTGCTGAATGCTTACCTCCGTATGGACGGCTCTTCCAGCACATTCAGTTTGCTTTTACAGGAAAGTTTACTTAGGCTGGTAAACACCACTGAAGTACTATCAGTACATAGCGAATACATAATAGGCATACCTGTCAACATTGGAATGTAAAAATAAGGGATATGCCCACCATAATAAGGGATACCCCCCTTCCCCTCCCCATAAAAAAAAAAAAAAAAAAACAACAACAACAAAAAAAATTACTAAATATGTTCTTCTGGAGCTGTTTCATTGTACATAAAAAGTTGAACAGTCAGTAATATGTTTTATTATATATCTTTTTAAAATAAATAATAAATAGTATACATTAGCAGCAAATAAATTAGCAAAACCTTCAACTTGTTACAATTAATAGCTATTATAAACAAATAGAATCAAGTTATCAAATCTCATTTATCTTCACTCTATAAATTACACGTAAAGGCAATGAATAAATCTGATTTATTTGTGTCACTTTAAAAATGCACACATCTAATGTTATAATGAAAGCTTTGCTTTCCTAAAATTTATGCTCAATTAGGAAAAAATTTGTTGTGTTTAGTGTAAAAAAAAACACTAAGATCGACATCTTTATATGTTATTATTGTTAATTATGTGTATATGTCAGTTTTCAAACACACACCCAAAACTCAGACTTTCGCTCCGCTTCAAATCGCATGTACAGAATCCGTTTGGGAAACCGCGTCTATTTATCGCTATGAAGCGGGTCAGCTGACAGTCACGCACCGCTTTATGACTGTTTTGAGGATTGTTCAGGAGGGGCGACGGCACCTATAATTGAAAGGAAAGGGAATCGCACCGTTTTTATATTTATTTCAAAGTGTTTTCATGCCTAAATAAAATGAAAGACTCACATTTAAGAGCAAGGGGCGGCCCCTGGTGGTTTGGCGGTATGGGTTGCGTATAAGGATGATCAGCTCTTTAATGTTTATTGCCAGGCTTCAGAGAAAGACTGAAAATACGGGAGAAATATGGGAAAATACCTTTACGGGATGATAGCGGGATAGAACTGTAAAATACAGGAGAATCCCGGGAAAAACAGGAGGGTTGACAGGTATGAATAGGTAGAATCAGGATGTATCTGAAGCTCCGCCTTCTTACTCTAGGAAATCTACAGTTATTTTGTTCTCAGTTCTTCAAAGTCAGGCTGTGTAAAGTGCTATAAATGTAGAATATCAATATTCATCAAAACATCACTGTCAGCAGCATGGTAGCATTCGGATTTTCGCTAAAAGTATAGCACGGCAAAGTTATTTCAACAAAATGAAGAACTGTGCTGTGAAAATAGACTTTGCAATAACCCAGAGAAAGATTTCTTCAGGAATTCAGAAACTGCATGCAGTTGAAAAGCCTTTTTGGATGCATAACACTGTCATTACATGGTGGCAGTAATGTTGCTGCCTTATCACCCCACCTTCCATTATCTGAGTAATGGAAGTTAACAGGCTAAAGATTGTTTGTAATTATCCAAACACGGAGACAACAGCAAATAAGCGGATTCAGAGTCGCTTTACTTTAGTAAAAAGCTCACTTTGCATACGCGATCACATAAATACCGAACTATAACATCATTTAAATGTTATTTCAGAACATTCTCTCTTGAAAAAACAGAGAAAATCATTCATTTAGAAACTGGCTGGGCTGTTCTACAAATCCGCAGTGTTTTTGTAGCTTTTTTCCTGTCCATTTCACATCCTAAATGCTCCTTTTCCATTATCCACAATTATCCAATCAGTTTCCCACCACCTACTCGCCCAAAACTGCGGCCGTTTGTGAGGACAGATGTGCTCACCAGCCTCCCGAACCTTTTAGTGCATCAGATGACTTTAAATGACTTGAAACTTTATTTATTTATTCAATCGTAATAATACATTTTCCTTTTGCAGTAATGCAGCTCCATCAGTCTCTAATGCCCCCAGGGCGACCAGATGTTCCTCCAGCCATATGGCGTCCCAGTATCTCTCCTTCTATCTCGCACACTCTTTGTCTGTTTCTCTGTCTCTCAGCTTTTACTCCGTGTCCACATTTTGTTTCTGCACTCTCTTATCTGGCATTTGACATGATTGCAAACTCCCAGCTTCTACCTGATGGATCTGATTGCAGAAATTCATATCTATACATAACAAAGTGATCGCTCCGCCGGTTCTAGATTGCTATGTGCCATATTTGAACGTGAAATGAGCGACTACATTTAAAATGACAAGATCTGAAATTCAAATAGCGTTTTTTTCAGGAAAAACTATTTTAAAATGTACCAAACAGTGCTGGAGAAATGCAAAACACTTCACTTGAATTCATTTAGCCAAGCAGGAATGATCCGCACCTTAACCAGCCTGCACCAGATTCTAAAATCTGCTGATCTTGACCCAAGACAACAGAGGTCGTGACCTGAGCAGTGTCCTGCACCAAGCAAAGTTTTTAAAATAGTACCTCCTGGCTTAGGCAGTAAAGGAAATTGCACAAAAGGTCATGCCCAATGTGATCAACAAAGCCATCTTCACTGAATTCTGATTCACTGGAAATGAAATCGCCAGAACCACCGCAAATACAGACTTCCAAACTCACTATGAAAACAATGGCGTAAATCAGTTCTTGCTTATGAATACATTATGGTGATACTTTCAACACAGGTTCATTGTGAATACCAACATAAGCTCATTCTGAAAACCTGCCCTATATACATTTCTGGAGATTGCGAATTATGTAGCCAGACGTATACTATACACACTATTAGGACACAAATAATTGACTAAAAAGTGGAAATTGGTTGTTTTTGCGTTATTTCGAGCAAATTCGTTCTTCCGGTCTACTAATTTTTGAGGTTGCGTCACGCCGATGAGATCTATGCATGTACTCCAGCGTGCACAGTGGACGTCTGTCCCGGCGAGTACATCGTGACGTCTTTGATTGTGCGGCATTAAGTCATGACAAGGACGTTGTTCAACCCAATCAGCATGCACTATTTAATTAATATGCATAACAGCTTCGAAGAATGTAGCTGTTACAGTTTTTAGACAGCAGAGCGACGCCAGGTTGACAAAACAAGTGGAAGAATAAGGATTGTTTAGAGACACAGGTCTTCAGTGTTGCGTTTATAAATGTGCTTCAACAAAGGTTTTGCTTTCGCTTCCCCGCTATGAGATCGCAGCTGGACTCACTGTGGATTACAGCGCACGCGACACGCGACAGAAATGCGTTTGTAAGAAACATTTTTACCCGAGAGCTTTTTGCAACTAGAAATGGTGAAATCCGGATTTGCCGCTCGTCTGCTTTTAAAAAATACACGGCTCCAGTTGGTGTTCATTGTCCTGTCACCTGATTGGTAAGTGATCAATCATAGGTGTTTGTTTGTTTTTTAAGATGGCAAAGTTAGTTGGTTTCGTCAGCAATACTCTTTCAGTGTTTAAAGACAAACCTTAGTCAAATGATTAGAACTGTTGCTGAGTTTACAGCATGTTAATATCATATCATACCTACCGAGTGCATCTAGTTACTGAGAAATGCAGAGGATTTTTTTTTCCCTGAAATACGCTGTGAGTTTTTAAATACTCCATTAAATCTGCACTCCTTTAGCAGTTACTAACATATCTCGTTTGTCATGGGGGACACGCAGGAAATGTTCGTGAATAAACGTGAAAGTGCCAAACTGCAGTTAAAGTTGACAAATGATTAATTTGGCAAGTAATTGAATGACTGACGTCCATGTAAACACAGGCCCCGTTTACACTAGTGCGTTTTAGTTTTAAAACGGCGTTTTAGCAAGAAAATGATCCGCGTCCACACTCGTGTTTTCACCCAGCATCTCAACAGATCTACGTCTTCACTACTCCACCACAAACGTATATCACGTGACCATTCGCGCACTCTGGGCATGCGCGTTCAAGTATAAACAGGAAGCATGCGTCTCGCTCGGCATTTGGTTATTGTTAGTCAACAAACGCTGGTTGAACGATGAACGCGATGGCAAGGAAAGCAAGAGAGGTCTTTTTGAGGACAGACGACGAGGTCGAGTTGTTACTTAAAGTAACAAATGAATATAAAACATCTATCGCTATCGAAAATACAGTGTTTACAGTGAAGACTGGTCTGCCGTCTGCCGGTGACGTTATAGCCACGTGCGCTTGACGAATAAGGGAAGGATACGCAATGACCCAAAGCCCCAATCACGTAGCGAATCTCAGCAGCCACGCCTCTGTTTTCAAAAGTATGCGTTTCCCTCCATCCACACTGAGACGCAACAGCAGCGTTTCAGAATGAAAACGCTCTCTCCAGCGTTTCTAAAACACTCCGTTTTCGCACCTCGAAAACTCCGGCGTAGTATGGACGGATGGCGTAACCGTAGCAAAACTTATGCGTTTTAAAACGAAAACGAACTAGTGTAAACGGGGCCACAGTCACTGTCTTTCTCCCCCTGCGTCTCTGTGTTTGTTTGAAAGTCAGCGCGTGCACAAATGGAAACTCCCATTTGTATGCAAACCCTTCCTTCTTTCTCTCCCCTGACTCTCCCACCTAAACAGAGCTGGACACACCCACTTTCCTGAGCTTTTCCAAACTAGAGGTGTGAAAACACCACGCTGAGACTGGGGGGTTTTGTGGCCCTTTAAGTTATTTTGTTTTCCTTTTATTAAATAAAATAAGTTTTCATTTACTGCACATGGGTCCTCACTTCATCTCCTACCACCCCAAACCCTGACAAATATATTGTAAAAGAAATAATGTAATGAGAATTAATTTCATTACCTTACCAGGTTTGTGTACCGTAATTTACAACACCAATTCAAGCAATATATTAATATTAAAAAATGTAAATAAAAGTAACTTTTTTCAAACTTTTTAACATCAAAAGTTCTTGTAGGAAAGGCAAAGGTCCCAAAATTCAATTTAATAGCATAAACGCATAAAGAAAAGAAAGGAAAAAAAAACATGAATGACAAAATACAAAAGAAACAAATTTTTACATTGAGATGTATGACAAGATCTCCGTGCTGTAACTACACTTACTCTTTTCACTGCAGAGGAATCAAGAATCCTGTGCTTTTCACAGACCTGAAGGGAGTTGCATGTTTGTCTCATGTTTTGATAAATAAGAGATGAAGAGCGCTTGCAGCAAGCAGCAGCAGCACCTGCAGGAGTTATTTACAGATATACTAATGCACTGCTGGTATCACTTCACAACACCGTAGAGTCCACTCCGTACGTTTTTCAAGCAAAGTTTGGACACAGTACCTCTTCTCAGGAATACAGATTCTATATTTTCTATATTAAGTCCCAGTGCCAAACAAAATTCATCACAACAGTCTTGATAATCCAGTTCACCATGCATAATCTAACCATAATCGCATCAATAACATGTTTCAATTCCTAATCCTGTTCATTCATCAAGCTTCGGTGGAGACCAAATTTATTAAAGAGGCTCTTTTAAAGCACTAAACTGTTAACAATTCCGTGAAAAATCTACAGTAATTTACTGGCAGCAATTCGCCAGAAACTTTAAATATAAATATACTGTATTTAAATTTACAGCACATATATTGTTGTACTGCATACATTTACTGTAAAATATACAGCAATTTTTTACAATGCAACTTTAACATACAGTAGCATACTAAATAACTGTTGTACAGTAAAATACAGTTCATATCACAGTTAAGTACTGTGTAATTTATACGCAATTGGACATGCAGTCATAGTGCTGCATTTGGCAATATCTTGGAGTAAAACAATTACAGCAAAAATACTGTTTTTACATTTTCACTGCCGTTTATCTTGCTGTATATGGGTTTATACTATTGCATATTTATTGTAAAATATACAGTAATTTACACTATGCAAATTTAAAGTACAGTAACATACTATCTAACTGACGTGCCACAAAATACAGTCCATATTACAGTTAAATACTGTGTAATTTACACAAAATTGGCCGTGTAGTCATAGTGCAGAAGTTCACCAGTAACTTACAGTAAAACAATTACAGCAAAATACTGTATTTACATTTATGCTGCCATTTATCTAGCTGTATTTGGGTTTACACTATTGCATATTTACTGTAAAATATACAGTAATTTCCACTGCAAATTTAAAGTACAGTAACAGATGTAGTGCAGCAGTCCCCCAGTAACTTACTATAAATCAATTACAGCAAAAAACTGTATTTACATCTATAGCACCATTTATCTTGCTGTATATGTTTACGGTTTTGCATACATTTACTGTAAAATATACAATAAATTTCACAATGCAACTTTAAAGTTCAGTAACATACTGCATAACTGTCCTACAGTAAAATACAGTTCATATTACAGTTAAATACTGTGTAATTTACTTGTCATAGGCCGTGTAGTCAGTGCAGCAGTTCACAAGTAACTTACAGTAAAACAATTACAGCAAAAATACTGTATTTACATTTACGCTGCCATTTATCTTGCTGTATTTGGGTTTACACTATTACATATTTACTGTAAAATATACAGTAATTTCCACTATGCAAATTTAAAGTACAATAACATACTATCTGACTGTCGAGCAGTAAAATACAGTCCATATTACAGTTAAATACTGTGTAATTTACACAAGTTGTTAACAGTGTAGATGTAGTGCAGCAGTCCACCAGTAACTTACTGTAAATCAATTACAGCAAAAATACTGTATTTACATCTACAGCACTATTTATCTTGCTGTATATGTGTTTACAGTATTGCATATATTTACTGTAAAATATACAGCAATCTTTACAATGCAACTTTAAAATACAGTAGCACACTGCAGCATAACTGTCCTACAGTAAAATACAGTTCATATTATAGTTAAATACTGTGTACTTTACCCGTCATTGGCAGCGTAGTTGTAATGCAGCAGTTCAATAATAACTTCCAGTAAAACAATTACAGCAAAAAAATACTGTATTTACATTTACACCACTGTTTATCTTGCTGTATATGAGTTGACACTATTGCATACATTTACTGTAAAATATACAGTAATTTCCACTATGCAAATTCAAAGAACAGTAACATGCTATTTAACTGTCGTGCAGTAAAATACAGTCCATATTACAGTTATACTGTGTAATTTAACCAAGTTGTTGACCGTGTAGTTGTAGTGCTGCAGTCCACCAGTAACTTAAATGTAAATTAATTACAGAAAAATTACTGTATTTACATTTACAACACCATTTATTTTGCTGTATGTATTTACAGTACTGCATGCATATGCTGTAAAATATACAGCAATTTCCACATTGCAACTTTAAAATACAACATACTACATAACTGTCCTACAGTAAAATACAGTCCATATTACAGTTTAATGCTGTTAAATACAAAAGTTGTAAACAATGTAGCTATAATGCAGCAGTCTGCCAGTAACTAACTGTAAATTAATTACAGCAAAAATGTTGCATTTACATTTACACCATCATTTATCTTGCTGTATATGAGTACTGTACTGGCATACAGTAAAATACAGTCCATATTACAGTTAAATACTGTGTAATTTACACAAGTTGTTAACAGAAAAGATGTAGTGCAGCAGTCCAACAGTAACTTACTGTAAATCAATTACAGTAAAAATACTGTACTTACATCTATTTACATATAACTATTTCCACAATGCACCTTTAAAACACAGTAACATACTGCATAACTGCCGTACAGTAAATCATATCACTGTGTAACTTACGAATATAGTTACATTTGTAGCTCTCGTTAGCTAAACTGAATTCCATTATAGACTTAACGTCTATATTTATGGACAAGAAGAGCCCTGATCTCATCCTCAAGTTTTCAATTGTAAAGACTTGCCCAGAGTGAAAATCAGCCATGGTTTGTTTTTCTCCTTCTTCGACGAAGCTTTGGTTAACGGCTGTCTAGAACATCAGAGTGTCCTGTTCAATAAGTCATTTCAGAGAAGTGGCTACAGTGTTTGGTTGCTGGCTTTCAATTTCCCCACGTCCACACATGGGAGTTGCGTTCGCATTACCTCTGCATCACTAAACGCGCTCGACACCAATTATAACGAATGGTCAAAATAACAAACTCAAACCGGCACTTCGTCTGAGACAGAGACTACAGCAAAGTTTGAAGAAGAAGACATCTGAAAGAAGTTCACGTCAGGTTATTGTAACAGACGAAGGCTTGATTTTAGATTCACACACACATACAAATAAATGTCAGTTTATGACTTAATGGTGAACCGTTATGGATTTTATGCCAAGTCATTCTTCAAAGATCTGACATTCCTGTATTATGAACAAAGCAAATGCGGTATGAATTGTAACAGATGTTATGATGGGTAAAAGTGATTGCGATCACCCTTCATACCCAAGGCCAGTGAGCACTTAACACAATTTAGAGGAAAAACTCACCTCTGGTCTTTTACCACACTGCACGTCTTTCTCTTTCTGTCCAAATAAAGTGGCCTGTTTTGCTCGCAATACAAGAAGGGCTTTAACCTCACTCGCTCTACCAATGCGCCTGTAGGCAAATAGAAAATGCAGGACTTTGCTATGGCATCCTCGCACAGTGAAAAGCTTTCAGCTTTGCTCATACAAGGCCAGTGTTGAAAAAAGGAGTTGCTTTAAAAATAAACTCTGTATTGGGTGGCTGCGTGGTGCGGACTAGAAAATATGATTTTGATGGATTCAACAGAATGCAGTAAACCATTATTAAATAGCTTCACAAATTATTTGTAATTTTTTTACTTAATTCTTTTAACTGCACAAATGTATGCGCAGGAATGTTAGCATCTGCTTAAAGCTGATTTATACTTCTGCATCAAGCGCATATGGTGCAGCGCAACCTTCACGCGGTCGCAAAGTCCTCATCGTGGCTGATGCTGACACTGACGTCAATGCTGATGCTGTCGCACACCTCTCAAAAATATAACTACACTTGGCAACAACAAATAGGGCAAGCTTTGTGATTGGTCGGTTTGGTAGTGGCGACGAGCGTGAGCGGTGCTGTTGTTGCACGTTCAGCAGTTCCCGCATCTGAATGAGTGGGTTTGAACTGCTTGTAGGGTTCAGAAAAAGAAAAAAAAACACCCGTGAGGAAACTCAACACAGAGGAACATAAAAACCTACTGCCATCTAGTGTTTTGGAAGTGTTATTGCAGAGCAACACAAACAGCATGCAGAAGTATAAATGCAGCCAATTAACTGGATGGGGATGATTGGGAGGCCATGATGGGTAAGGACACCAGGGTTACACCCCTACTCTTTACGAAAAGTGCCATGGGATTTTTAATGAACACAAAGAGTCAGGACCTCGGTTTAACATCTCGACAGAAAGACAGCGCTCACTGACAGTATAGTGTCCCCTTCACTTTACTTTGCTGGTGCATTAGGACTAGCAACCACAGGACAACAGCACCAGTGCGCTCACCTCACACCAGCTATAGGGGGAGTGGAGAGACCGGGGTAGAGCCAATTCTGTGGATGGAGATGATTAGGAGGCCATGATTGGTAAAGGCAGATGGAGGGAATTTGGCCAGGACTGCACGCCTACTTTTTATGACAAGTGCGATTTTTAATGATCTCATCCGAAAGTGTCCCCTTCACTTTACTGGGGCAATAGGGCTCACACAGACTGCAGGTTGAGCACTCATAAACACCTGCTGGCCTCACTAACACCACTTCCAACCGTAACCTAGTTTTCCCATGTGGTCTCCCATGCAGGTAATGACCAGGCTCAGCCCTGCTTAGCTTCAAGGAGTAACCGGTCTTAGACTGCAGGGTGATATGGCTGTGGCCAGAAAGTAAAAAATTCTATAAATAATTTCAACTTTCAACATTAAAACTCGGGCGACACAGTGTTGCAGTAGGTAGTGCTGTCGCCTCACAGCAAGAAGGTCGCTGGTTTGAGCCTCGGCTGGGCCAGTTGGCATTTCTGTGTGGAGTTTGCATGTTCTCCCTGTGGTCGCGTGGGTTTTCTCCGGGTGCTCCGGTTTCCCCCACAGTGCAAAGACATGCGGTACAGGTGAATTGGGTGAGCTAAATTGTCCGTAGTGTATGTGTGTGAATGAGAATGTATAGATGTTTCCCAGAGATGGGTTGCATCTGGAAGGGCATCCGCTGCGTAAAACAAATGCTGGATAAGTTGGCGGTTAATTCCGCTGTGGCGACCCCGGATTAATAAAGGGACTAAGCCGAAAAGAAAATAAATGAATGAATGAACATTAAAACTCTCTAAATTACAACATAGCACAACCTTCTTTATGTCTTGCTGTCAAACACACTTTATTTTAACACTTATTTTCCTTACTCAGTTTAATGCACAGCATGCTGGGAACTAGAAAGCTGCTTTAGCTCAGTTTAAGTTCACAGAACTTTTTTTCTATAAAACACAATGAATTTGATTAAATAATACGTACATTCATTCATTGTCTTTCGGCTTAGTCCTTTATTCATCAGGGGTCGCCACAGCGGAACGAACTGGAAAACACACATACACTTATTCACCATCTATTTCACTTATAGCGCATGTCTTTGGACTGTGGGGAAAACCGGAGCACCCAGAGGAAACCCACACCAACCACACAGAAATGCCAACTGGCCAAGCTCGTACTCAAATCAGCGACCTTCTTGCTGTGAAGCAAACGTGTGACCATTAAGACACAGGGCACAGTGTCCCCTTATATATATACATGTGTATAAATTTCCCCCCTTACTTTTACAACAGGAAAACAGAGACTTTCTTTTAGACAAAAAGGGGATGAGCTGTAATGCACTCTATTAACAAAATCATACTGACCTCCACTGCATGCCGCAGAGGTCTCCTGTCCTGCAGAGTTTCTCTCAAACCCCAATTCAACAAGCCTACACCAACTAATCGATGTCTCTGAACTAAGATCTTGGCCCTCCTAGAGAGTATGTGGAAACGGAAATGTTAAAAAGTATCCGACTGCCCAATAAATCAATTCCAGAGAAAGACACGATGTCCCGTTTGACCATTTTTTAACAGAAACCTTGCCTGATCGGGGTTTATGGCCCTCACCAATTAAGCCTAAAAGTTTGAATCAGACCCCAGCAAGACTTGTCAGTTCTTCGGTGTGAGGAAAAGCTCATTCGTTCTTCAAAGCCGTCCCAGAGCCTGCCCTCCATTATTTTAGACTAGTTAGAAGTTGTGTTCAAGTCAGCAAGGCCATTAACTGAGCAAAGAGTTCAGTTGCTGAAGCTGTTAGCAGCCACCTGCTGAGAGATGCAGGAAACGAATGCAGCAAAATCGTTAATGCAAAGGATGAAATGCTGAAATGTGCCGCCGCTAGACGGAACGGTTTAGTTTCTCACTGTCAAGGACTGCGCATGCAGGTTAATCAGAAGTTCAGGTTGAGATAAACAACTCGCATGGAATATTCATCCTTGTGTCTTGTGGGGATTTCAAGACGTGGTCTCATGTTCTGGGTCACATTAAACATGCGTTTTCTACACCCTTTTACTTTCCTCAACGGTTTCTCCCTCTCATCATCTTCTGCCCCTTCACCTTTCATGCTGTCCATCTCTAAAAGTGCCTCGGGCTCCTGAAGAAAAGAAACACCTGTTAATGATATCTGGCCTGCTGAAGCTGCCACAAGAACATCTTTCGCAATTTCCTGCCTCTGATCAGATTCCCACTTCAAACACGCGTGAATTGCTTGCACACGCTCGCCTGGTGCCTGAAACCCTTGACAGGCCATGTGGAGCAGAGAAGAGGCCATAGCAGGGGATAAAGCAGCTCTATGCACTCGGCCTGCATGCTTAGCAGGATCAGCTTTGGCAGAGTCGTGGCAAAAGTGGACCACTTTATCCAACAAATAGTCGGCCAGAATCAGCCCATGGGAACTAGCATCCCATTCAAACCCTCAATAGATGATCTGCCACTGCATGCCCAATTAGGTGGTCAAACAGAATGGGGTGCCTAAACTCAGCCCTGGAAGGCTGGGCTGCGTCCGAACTCACCCACTACTCGGTAGGTACTGCATTTGAATTTGAATTTATTACATGACTGTTAGAGAAGTATGTTTTATACAGTATGAATGTAAATAGTATGAAGGGAACTCTGACGTACTACATCCGCCATTTGTCAGTATCACATTACCTACCGGCACCAGTTCTGAGACCATTCTTTAGTCTCTCCTGTGGTGCATTTTTGGATATGGTAGCACCCTTTAGAAATTGCACCAGAAGTAGAAGGTCATCCAGGTACTTCTCTCATGCTGTTTTTTTACTATGAATTCAGACATGCTACTTAGCTCGCATACTGTTTTTAGCAAACTCTTTAGGCCCAATCCCAATTCTATTTTTGTACTCCTACCCCTTGGCCCTTCCCCTTCCCCTTGGCCCTTACAACCGAGGGTTAAGGGGGAGGGCTTCAAAACTTACCCCTAAGAATTGGGACAGCACTTCAACACCTGCACATGTCATCATATGTCATCACGATCTCTTGCTTTATATGAGATCAGACGATCACGACTGCTGTAGTTGGTCCAGTTGTGTTATTGTTTGGTGTTTATCTTCAGGAAATAACTGAAGGCATATATTATGTTATCATAACAATCTAATGTGGCAATAAGATCGTAACTTCACTGTGCATTTACTCCGTGGCCATACTCATCTATGTAAACACACGAAAACAACATTAACATTATAGCAGACACTGTAAAAAGGTCATTCCCAGCCACTAGACATTGCTGACAGGGTTTTCCAGTGTCATCAAGTGTCAGAATGTTCTGGGACCGCTGTACTGGAGTTATGATTATGGATTATAGATCGCGAAATTTAGCGGGGTTTTTTTTGCGTTTTTTTAAAAAAAGCATGACGGTAAAAGGCGAACGCGGTTATGAATATATTAAAACATATGTTTGTTTGTCGTAAAAATTCATAATAATGACAAAAAAATACTAATTTGTGGATCTCCTTACTTCCGGGTTCAGCTATCCTGCCGCTGATGCAGGTGCATTCTGGGTAATTTTCTTACCCCTCCGTTTTAAGTGTGGTCCTGAAAAATCTTTGTTCGAAGGGGTGTATAGCCCTTGCCCTTAGCCCTAACCCTTGAAGCTAAAGAGAATTGGGACACCACTACCCCTTGACGTGAACGAGCAAAAACGAGGTGTAGGGGAAGGGCTAAGGGGGAGAAATGGGATTGGGCCTTAGTGTGGAAGTATGCAATTTCGGACGTAGCACCAGTGTTCTGCAGAGTTTTATTTCAAACTCCAATCAGACACACTTGGGCTAGTTAATCAAGCTTTTACTAGGCCTACTAGAAACAGTCTGGCTGGTGTGTTGAAGTTGGAGCTAAACTCCGCAGGACACCGGCCCTCCAGAACCTCCAGAGTTTGGGTACGTCTGGAGCAGAATATTGTACACCAATTTTGATGACTTTGTTTATTTAGCATTAACACGCTGTAAAGAGCTTTGGTGAAAAATTGCTTGAGAAATCGTTTCTGCGACGATACTGAGATTTTCAAAATGCATCGATATTCTCTCTTGAATGGATTCTGAGCTCAGCAGATGGCGCTGTGTTCTCCGCTTGCATCTAATTCCATACAAACACCACTTAAACTTATAATAATCATTAATATTGTTAGAAAAAGATTATAAAGTTTTGCTTTTATGTTAATATTGTGTCATGTTACATAAGTCAGTCAAACACACAAGCGCTCTTGCTTGTGAATAATTGAGCACACGGATAAAAAAGATCAAAATAAAAACTGTTAAAAACTAATTAATTTACAATAACTAAATAATTTATGAATTTCATTTTCATTTATAAGACTAATTTATTAAAATAGTCACACCATATTCTGTAAAATATAAATATATATATGTGATAAAAACTTATGTTAATTTCACTTATTTTAATAAGTTTTAAAAAGTTTCACTTATTTTAAAAAGTTGGAAATGAATGAATTCCGGTCTGTCGCTTGTTATTTGTCGTGTGCACTGGAAAGGCGGCTTTAGTGTCATGAAGTTTGTGGTGTGTGGCTCCAACTAGGCATGTGTCTGAGGAAGATATATGGGTGATGCTCACGTTTACATGCTGCCAGAGTTCTAATCACCATACTGCAAGTTACCTGGTAAACTGCTGATGTGTACCAGTCCTTTCACACTGTCGTGCTGCAAAGTTACCTGTATCGGTGTGTGAGGCCCACTCTGAGAACTGCTGTATATCTGTCACTTCTCACCGTCTATACTGCCAAGTTACCTGCCATTGAACTGCTAATGTGTGACAGCCTCTTCTAATCACCAAACTGCAAATTACTTGGGTCAAGTTACTTGAGAAAATACAGACTAAAAGATCTTTGATGTTGTATTTGCACCAGAGGTCTAATACAGAGACCATACCAAAGTACTGGCTGACGTGTAGTCAAATACACGCAGGGTTAAGAAAAGAGAGAGACACGGAGAGCTGGAGGAAACTTGATGACGGTTTTTGTTTGTGTGTTTCCAGGCCTCATCATTCCACCAAAACACATGAATCTTTCATCAGTCAATTCTCTCAGTTCTGAATGCAAGCAAATAGAGCAGATCGCACCCGGCATCTCTACGCTTCTGGCGCGCTAATTTTGGGAGGAAGATTTGCCGGGCCAATACAGACTAATGGAGAGTCTGAGGGAAATGATTTGCAGACACACAGATTTCTGAAAGCGCGCACACACTAACGCACACACCGGAGTGGTCGAAATCAACTCGAGGACTGCTTGAGCCTCTTACAATTCAACTCCAGGTCTTCATCCGCACTTTTACAAATCCACTATACGCTCAACTCTTAAGGCTCTCGAAAGCAGAAATGTCCAGCTATTGTTGCTGAATGCTAGCGCAGTGGTGTTCCTCTAAAGAACACGTATTCAGAGAGCCGCTGAATCGAAAGGCTTTACAGGCAAGACTCTTCAAGGTATTTTGTCTCTCAATGTAGATTGATTCACGAGATCAGACGTGCCCAAGAGTCCAAGCCAACAGTATAAAGAGCACGGCCACGATAACAGAGGTTTTTGCACAAGACCGTGAAGCATGTTTTATGTCTTAAAGGTGAACTGTGTAATTTCATTGCCCACCAGATTCTGTATAGCTAAAATAATGTTTTTTTTTTCAGACTGGCATAGTGATAAACAGTGGGAAAGTGAAATAAATGCCCTTACATATGGACTTTTTAGATGTATTTCTGATTGTTTTAGTCTGTTTTTATTAGTTTTAGTCTCATTTTGATTTAGAATAGATAGTGGCAACATAGGCTTATACTGTAAACGTAGCCCTATATACAATCCTGGAGATCGCAATTGATGTAGCCAGAGGAACATATGGCTGCATTTCATCTTTAAAACGAATGCTATGGGGTGGTATGATGCCGTTCCTTTTCATGCTTACCAGCTGTCCGCTTACCTCATTGTGGATGGCTTTACCGTTGTAACAAGTTTGTCCAGTGGCTCACCACTTACACTGAAGGATTTGAGACGCAGAGAGGAGTTGACCTGGATGATGGGGTTCGAGTCTGGCGAAGAACAGTACCTGAAAGCAGGTAAGACAAAAACAAAAGCCAAGAAATAAAATAAAGTAAAATAAATAACAGGGTGAGAATGTGGTTAAATCTGAAAACGTGGTAAAAATCAGGCTGCAGCAAGGGTTAATCCTTTTTCTGGATTGCTTTTTAAAACACTATCAGTTGGGTTTAGTGAAGGAGGAGGATGGGTTAGTTGATCAGTCAGTCAGTCAACAGTGGCCTTTGGTGGATTAATGTAAGAAGAGTAGGCGCTAAAGGCACTCGCGAGAGAAATTTAAGATCTCAAAAAGCATACAAAGCGACCTCTGGTGGATTCACAAAAAATAAAAACGGCAAAAAACGTAGCTCCTGGGACGTATTTGGCGCTCTGCAGAAATTTATATAGGGCAGGGGTCACCAGACTTGTTCCTGGAGGTCCGGTGTCCTGCAGATTTTAGCTCCAACCGTAATCAAACACACCCGAACAAGCTAATCAAGCTCTCACTAGGTATACTTGAATCATCCAGGCAGGTGTTTTGAGACAAGTTGGACCTAAACCCTGCAGGGACACCGGACCTCCAGGACCGAGATTGATGATCCCTGATATAGGGGCATGTAATCAGAATGAGCCTGGAATGACAGTGGCTAAACAGAACTTTTTCATTAAAACCTTATTAGGCAATCGTTATTTATTTATTTATTTATTTTTTTTATTAATTTGCCATGATGTAGTTTAATAATTATATTTTGAAGTATTAATGATGTAAGTTTGTTTTCAAGATTTTACCCTTTTTTCCATTTATCTAACCAGGCTTATTCTAACTACTATCACATCCCCGGCTCGTTCCTGCTCACCCAATCAGTGTTCTCCTTCACAAACCCCCTCCCATCCAATCCTGTGAACTCTCACCAGCCTTCTAATGACTTGCACCTGTTCCCAATCACCAAAGAACACTATAAAGACCCACCTTCTCTCAGTCGTCGGCTGGTATTGAAGTCGGATGGTTGTCCTCATCTTCACTCCTTTGTCTTCTCCTCTTCTTCCATGGATGTTCCTTATGAGTCTTCGAGTCCTTCATACTGATCAAGGGAAGTGATTATTCTTTTCTGATGTTTACTAGAAGATCTGCTATCACTCGGATGAACTGTGTGTCTATATACTCACCTGCTGATGTTCCAACGAACGAACTACATGTGAGATGGATAACCTCTGATGTTGACGCTTACAGTGCTGTTAAAGAAGATCGCCACAGCACTTATATCATCCCTCTGATTTCCCACTATGATTAGTGACAGTTTTGAATAAAACTGTGAAAAGATAACCATCTCTATCTACCAGCGTGACAACTACGGTCTCCTATATACATTTCTGGAAAGCGGCAAATATGTCCCATAAGCTACTTTTTTTTTCTACACAAATCCACTGTGTGCGCTTGTTCAGATCTCAAATTTCTCTAGCGAGTGCCATTCATGCTTGTTCTTCTGCTTTAAATCCACCTGAGGCAGCAGTCGACTTATCGATTGACCCACCCTCCTCCTTTCCTAAACCCAACCGATAGTGTTTTCAAAAGCACTGATTGACCGAATGGTACATTAAAACAAATTGTCACCAGCTTTTGTTACCTGTGCGTTATTTGTGCAACAAAAATGTTTACAATGTCAAGAAACTCGGTACCCATATCTTGCTTAGAGTTTGATCGGCTGTAAATTTCCCCATGTTTAGAGACTTTAAAACAGCAGGTTCAGTTGCACCCTTTGAAGCATCATGAAGGTTATCAAGGACGCCAACATGCATCCATAAACGTTCAACCTGACGTCTGTGCACTTGTCAAATGGCATATCCGCGATATAAGTCACTGGGGCTAATGCAGGCTATTAATTACAAGCTGGAGGTGGGGGTGACATTTAAAGAGTGGGGAGGAGGCTGGTCCATTCACTCAGCCGTTACTGTAAGCTTATTAAAGATTTAACAGGGTCGTCGTGAGCTGTGAGTCATTCCCTCCAAAAAAAAACAAAACAGATAAATTATCTCCTTTATTTCACAACATCACAGGACAAAGATAACAGAGTACGGTGTTGATACATAAAATTGTATTTCCCACTGAGAGTCTTAAAGACGAACGTGGAGTGACGCAGCAGCCGCCGTTTCAAAAGAGCGTCGGATGAAACATTTTAACTGGTTTTAATCTGGGTTTTTTGTCTGCATTCTTCTTATGGAGAAGAAACCTGGCAACTAAAACCTTATCCGCTGCACTGCGGGGAATTCTGTCAGAGTTGGGAGCATTTTGACAGTTTCATTCTGTGTTGTGTGTAGACGGCTCTTGATTAATGTTTGGAGTGGTTGCGAGCTTTGTCCTCCTCATAAAGACACCCTGTGTCACTTCTTAATCTTTTTTTTTTCCTTTCAATCTTACTTTCCTTTTTTCTTTCCTGTGGTTGTTGTCTCCTTTCTGTCAAACTGAAAGCATTTCTGTGCTCTCAGCGATTAACTTGTGTTCTCTATGTATACTCTCTCTCTCTCTCTCTCTCTCTCTATCTATCTATCTATCTATCTATCTATCTATCTATCTATCCAACTATCTATCCAACACAGATTCGTTCTGAAAACGTACCACTATATACATTTCTGGAGAGCACCAAATACGTCCCAGGAGGCAAGTTTTTTTTAATTTTTTTTTATTAACGCTTTTGTTAATAGGGGCCGCTGTGTATGCTATTTGAGATCTCAAATTTCTCTCGCAAGTGCCATTCGCACCAGTTCTTCTTGCGTAAATCCACCTGAGGCCGCTGTCAACTGACTGACTGAGTGAGTTGTCGACTGACCCACCCTCCTCCTTCCTTAAACCCAACTGAGTGTTTTTAAAAGCACCAATTGACCTGATAACCCACTTCCCTAAACCCAACCGACAGTGTTTTCAAAAGCAATCCGAAAAAAAGCCTTTGCGGCCACCTGATTTTTACCATGTTTTTAGATCTTACCACATTCTCACTGTTTTTTACTTGTTTATTTTATGGCTTTTGTTTTTGTCTCACCTGCTTTCTGAAACCGTTCTTCACCAGACTAGAACCCCATCATCGCAGTCAATTTTGCTCCAGGTCACAAGTCCACCGATGTACGCAGCGAGTCACCAGACTAACTTGTGAAAGCCGCCCACACAAAGGTAAGCGGTCAGCTGGTAAGTGCTAAAAGGAACGGCATCATAGCACCCCGTAGAGTATGTTTTAAAGACAAAATGCAGCCATACATAGCTCTGGCTACATAATTTGCGATCTCCAGAAATATATATAGGGGGTCGTTTTTAGAATGAGCCTGTGTTGCATCCATCCATCTCCTTATCCTTCTCATATTTGTATTTCTGGTCATTTTTCTCTCTGATTTACTGCTAATCTGATCATCCCTGTTGTTTCTTGCTAAATAACCAGATGTCATTTGACCATGGGCTGTTAGCCTTGGTTTATGCTTATGCACTTTTGTTTTAAAACTATGTTTTAGAATGAAATCGCACACTTTACAATACAGGTACCTGGATGGAAGACCACTTGGAAATACTAGTTTGCTGCCTGAGGCGGTGTTAGTGACGCCAGCAGGGGGTGCTCATTTTGCGGTCTGTGTTGGTCCTAATGCCCCAGAATAGTGATGGGGACACTTATGGATGAGATCATTAAAAAAATCACACTTGTCATAAAGAGTAGGCATTCAGTCCTGGCCAAATTCCCTCCATCTCCCTCCATCTAAATTGTTCAGTGAACACCGCCCTTCGGATGAGATGTCAAACCGAGGTCCTTACACCTCCCAGGGTCAATGAAAATGCCAGGATGTCATATGAAAAAAGTAGGTATGAATGAAATGAAAGTATGAATAAAACATATCCTGACATGTATGCATTATTCATTACAAGACAAATAGTCAAAAACAGTTAAAAAAAAATGTAAGTATATGGATTTGATCCAATTCACTGACGGTCAAGATAATTCAAAGGTCCCTAATGAGCCTGCGTTATTTAGCAGTGGTTATCTTGTAATACCGTAACTCGGAATGTCACAACTGACCAATCAGAATTGAGTATTTCAGTCAGCCTTGTAATGATAATGATGAATTAAATAATGGATTGCTAATGCAGAAATAATCAAAAGTTAATTTATAACTCATAAAGAGCTAATAAAATGGCGGACTTAGTCATGGGCAATGTGGGAGATCACCCAGGGCGGCATCTTGCTAGGGGCAACATGGCAATCTCATCTCATATTCAATGAATCATAATGTATTAATTCCCTAATAACACATTATTTTAACTAATGACATTAATTCATATGCTAATTACCACTATGGTCAAAGTTATGTACTTCAACTTCCGGTTGTCTATTTTAATGGATTATTAACTAATGATTTCCTATGGTATTACAATTTTATGTCTTGTTGATGCACAGGACTGTTAACTAATTGGTTATATACTGTAATTAGTTAGACAGTCCTGTATGTGCCTCAACAAGTAAAGTCATAACATTATAATACCCTAGCAGATCATTGGCTTCTTTCATTTTATTAGCAAAACACATCTTCCAACAATCCAATTGGTTCCCAAAGGATGAAATCATGCGTTTCTATTTCATTTCAAGTGGACGTACGTCACATTAAAAGAAAAAAATGACAATCTTAACTTTCGTTTCATGCTAAATTAAAGAGAGAGCGATAAAATGAGAGATGTACGACTCCATGCACTTGTCTCTGTGAGAATGCATTGGCAAGGTGCAGTGAAGTATTTGAGTGGTACTCTGTGTTGGCATTCTCCAGAGCTCTCCAGTGCCCACCAGACACTCTATATCTCCATTTCTGAGAGGCTCTGAAAAATTTAATTAGCTTATAACCATTTAGCTACATTAATATTCATTAAAATGGCATTTTGAACTAAATGCTAATTACCACCAGATGGACAGACTCATTCGACATTTTTGTTGTTGTTGTGGGTTTGCGTTCTTGTTTAACGAAAACACTTTTGACAAATGAAATGCTATGGTAAAAGGATAGAAAGTGTTTTCGGAGGCTTTTTAAAGGGGGACAGAATGCAAGTGTTTAAGAGCAGAGTTTGGTTTTAGAATTCTTGGATCCCGAAGACTTTAAGTTGACATGTTTTTCGCATTTTTGACAAGGTTTATTGTAAGTACTGGTAAGCCAGCTGAGTTAATGTAATATTAAATTAAATGAATAATGGTCTGCAAGGTGGCTCAGTGGTTAGCACTGTCGCCTCACAGCAAGAAGTACGCTGGTTTGAGTCCCGGCTGGGTCAGTTGGCGTTTCTATGTTCTCCCCATGTTTATGTAGGTTTACTCTAGGTGCTCCGGTTTCCCCACAGTCAAAAGACATGCACCTTTAGGTGAATTGGATTAACTATATTGGCCCTAGTGTATGAGTGTGCGTGAATGTGAGAGTGTATTGGAGTTTCTCAATGCTGGGTTGTGGCTGAAAGGCTATCCGCTGTGTTAAACATATGCTGGAAGACATGGCGGTTCATTCCACTGTGGCGACCCCTGATAAATAAGCGACTAAGCTGATGGAAAATGAATGAATGAATGAGCTATGAAAGTCAACTGTTACAGCTTATGGATTATGGAAACTCATAAAGGGTTATAACCACTTGAGGGAGAGTAAATTGTGTGCAATTTTCATTTTTGGGTGAACTATCCCTTTAAGAACTTTAACATTAAGCATGTGAGTTCTACTTCCAAACTTTCTAAATGCCTAAAAATCTTCAGTTGTAACCTTTTTCAGTTACTGTTTAAAGGTGGTTGGATTCAGAATCCTGTACTTTTATGACTATTCCTGCCATTTGAAGATCTGGGAGAAGAAGTATTGTATGCTAATATGCTATTGTGAATTCAGCAGGTGACTTCCAAATGGTATTTTTGTACCCTTGAAAGGCTCCGCGGAAAGGTGAAGCTATTCATGGCATTATTCCAAACTAAAGTGAATAATCCCTTCAAGAAAGTCCTTCAAGGCCATTAGTACCAGACGATGGTCACTTCAAGGAGGTAATATCACTGTTGGTGTAATTCCTTGAGATTCATTTTGAACCCTGAGAGAATAGCGAATGAAGGAGATTTGGGTTACAGCAATAGAGAGCTGTGAGGATGACATGTTTGCACAAAATGAAGCAAGATGCGTGGATGGATGGACAGATATTCAGATGGATGGATGGACATTCAAATGGATGGTTGGATGATGGATGGATGGATGAACAGGTATTCAAATTGATGGATGGTTGGATGAACAGATATTCAAATGAACGGTTGGATGGATGGACAAATATTAAAACGGATGGATGGATGGATGGATGGACGGGATGGATGGATAGACAGATATTCAAATGGATGAATGGATTGACAGCTATTCAAATGGATAGATGGATGGATGGATGGATGGATGGACAGATATTCAAATGAATGGATGGATGGATGGAAGTATTGATGGATGGACGTATGCTCAAATAGATGGATATAGGAGTTGATGTATGGATGGACAGATATTCAAATTAATGGATATATTGATGGATGGACATGTTTAAATGGATGGATGGATGAATTGATGTATGGATGGACAGATATTCAAATGAATGGATGGATTGATGAATGGACGTGTTCAAATGGATGGATGGATGGTTGGATAAACTGATGGGTGGATGGTTGCATGAATTGATGGATGGATGGATGGATGAATGGTTGGGTGTTGTAGAAAGGCAGCAAGGTGCAATAAGAAGCATTGGTGAGTGTAGTGATGGAGATAAAAAAATGATTTATCAGAGGTCGCCACAGCAGAATGAAACTCCAACTATTCGCAGCGGAAGCCCTTCCAGCCACAACTGGACTGTCAAGGCTCAATCCCAATTCGACCCCTTAGCCCTTCCCCTTACCCCTACCCCTCGTTTTGCGCGTTCTAGTCAAGGGGTAGTGGTGTCCCAATTCTCTTTAGCTTGAAGGCGTAGGGCTAAGGGCAAGGGGTATACACCCCTTCGAACAAAGATTTTTCAGGTCCACACATAAAACGGAGGGGTAAGAAAATTTCCCAGAATACACCTGCCACAACTGAATCCGGAAGTAAGGAGATCCACAAATTAGTATTTTTTTTGTAATTATTACGAATTCGACAAACAAACATATGTTTTAATATAATCATAACCGCGATCGTTTTTTTACCGTCATACTTAAAAAAATAAAATAAAATAAAAACGCTAAATTTCGCGATCTATAATCCATAATCATAACTTGTGTACAGCAGTCCCACAACATTCTGACAGACGATGACACTCGCAAACCCTGTCAGTAAAGTCTTTTTACAGTGTCTGCTATAATGTTAATGTTATTTTCGTGTGTTTACATAGATAAATATGGCCACTGTGTAAATACACAGTACAGTTACAATTTTATTGCCACATTAGATTGTTATGATAACATAATATATGCCTTCAGTGATTTCCTGAAGATAAACAACAAAAAATAACACAACTGGACCAACTACAGAAGTCGTGATCGTCTGATCTCATATGAAGCAAGAGATCGCGATGACATATGATGACGTGTGCAGGTGTTGAAATGCTGTCCCAATTCTTAGGGGTAAGTTTTGATGCCCTTCCCCTTAACCCTCGGTTGTAAGGGCCAAGGGGAAGGAGAAGAGGTAGGGGTACAAAAATAGAATTGGTATTGGGCCTTAAGGCCCGTTTACACCGGGGCGCTTTTTGCTCAAGTTTTCTGTTGACGTAAAAACATTTCGTGCCAATGTGATCGTACATCAACGTGCAAAATGCCAGGCGTAAAAGCGTCATTTTTAAAGAAACACATCATGCTCGTTTTTCGTTTCGGAGCTGCTGAAGTAACAGTAAACAGCACTTGGAGGCGCTCAAGCGCAAAAATGCGAGCGCTCATTGAAGAAGAGAGGCAGAGAGGCCCAGAGGCAATATAAACACAGAGCTGCTTATTGCACTGGTGATTAATCATCATTTCTTCATTACTACAGCTGAAGCTGCTACTTGAACCATCCATACTTGTTCGAATAGTCAACAACAAGCATGTCAACTTTCTCTCCTCTTCTTCTGTGTTACAAGGGGGGTGTCAGAAGCTTAGCGCTACCCTGTGCGCCATCTAACATCAAGGAATGTTTTTGCATACTCTTCTGCTCGATGCCAGGGAAAAAATGCTTGGGCTTGAATGCGGAAAAACGTCTCGAAAACGCTGACGATAAACACAAACGAAAAGCGTGTCTTTAGGTTTATATTCGTTCAGAATTTGTACGCCAAAAAATCATTATAATGGGGCTCCGAGTCCTGCTATTAGAGTTTATCTTTAAATGTTTACAACAAAATGCCTGCATGTCACACAGTTAATCCTCGATTGTATTTTTGTGTTTCTTGTTGAACGTTTTCAGTTTGTTTGAATGACCGGGTAAGCTCATTATGTTGCCAATTATGCGGAATTAGTGGCTGTGGAACTGTTGTCTTGGTCTGCAGGTCAAGCAAAGTGAAACACGTTCTGCTTGATTCTTCCAATACATTCAATTCATCACCTGCAACTTTCTTCTCCTATAGATTTTTCACAGCCGTCCTTCCTTTAGATGAGCAGCAATAAAAACAGCAACTGCATTTTCTCCAATACAGTGTTTTTTTTTTTTCATTTGCGCATACTGTAATTGTTCATTTTCAGTCTTCTGTCATCCATCTTTCATGACGAGTCCTAATTCCTAGCATACTGTAGCACTTGACCATAAAGAATACATATAGCTACAGCTTTAGAGGGGTGAAGTAGTGAATTTCTGACAGCATCTGAAGGCAGCATAATACACATGTCCGTACACATTATATTCTATGGCTTTTGACATGAAACTTTATGGCCCAATATCAGCAACTCCTACATTTTACGGGATGTTGGAAAGCCAGGATGTTTGACGACAACCATTCAGATTCTCATTGCACATTGGAAAAAGACTTAAGAGGCATTGAAAACAATACCATTGTATATATAACACAAAATAGGAACATGTATAGTGTGTTCAGTCAGTCTGATCCCAAGAGAAAACAACTATTTTACGCATTGATTAAAAAAATGACTAATTTATATGAAAATATCTTAATTTGTCTGAAACATAAAGTGTTTAAAATGAGGGAGCATTTGAGTAGGAACTATTTGAGTAAAATGTATTAATAAGATTGTAGAAGTGCATAGGAATTAGTACTATGTGCTTACATCAAAATATACATATAATGTGCTTAATGTGTTCATAATGTATTGCAGAACACTTCTGGTGCTCTTGAGGTGGGATATCGGTAAGGTTATGGACAGGTTTGATGGTATGGGAAGATTTAAGGGTGGGTTAAGGTGTAAGAGATGGACAACAATGTAATTACAAATATACTTACAGAATTGAATTACATATGTAATTACATGCAGGTATGTAATCAACTACAAGTAAAAATATTTTTTTACAATAAATGCATTGTAATAAATTACTAATTGCAGTCTAAGTACATATTGGGAAAGGTCGCTTAATATAAAGTGGCACCAATTATTATTCTGAGTCATTTCTCCCGTAAGTTATGGATAAATAGTAGCTTGCCATGTACGTCGGCGGACTTGAGATGCAGAGAGGGGTTGGTTGGGTTTAGGGAAGTTTGTGGGTGGGACAATCAATAAAATTTTGGTTGGGTTTAGGGAAGGAGAAGGAACGGGTCAGTCGATTGGTCGGTCAGTCAGTCATTCAGTCAGTCAAACAGTCAGCCGACGTGGGTTTACGTGAGAACAGCAGGCACGAACAGCACTCACAAGAGATATTTTAGATCTCAAAAAACGTACGCAGCGGCCTCTCGTGGATTTGTGAAAACAAAAAGTGCAAAAAGACATACACCCGGCCTCCAGAATTGTACTCAGAATGAGTCTGGGTTGACTAGATAACCATTGACCCGACATCCACAATACAGCTTATTTAAATATTTTTTTTGGATCCACTTGAAGGTTGATCAATCTGATGATACGATTTTCCAATGTTATATGCAAAAACGTTGTAGTACACCTTTTGTCATGTAAACATACCCACAAAGAAAGTGCTATTTGTCTTGGATCTTAATAGTATGCATCCAAAAATAAAGCTCCAGCTAAAATCTAACTTCAACCTAAAATCAACCCAGGCTCATTGGAAATATGTGCACAGGGCTATATTTTTTAAAAACCAAGAAATATGTACCCTGGACTATGTCTTCTTGCAGTTTTTATTTTTTATTTTCACAAATCCACTAGAACACACAAGTGTACATTTTTGACATTGACGTTTCCTCATATGTTGCGTTTCTCTTCAATCCATCAGGGGCTGCTGTGTACATTTCAGCCCATCTCAATGTCCTTCTAACGCATGTCCATAAGAAAGGTTGGTCGGTTTGTCATTGTGCATAATATAACAATCATCTTGATGTTGACTGACCCACCCACCCCCTTCTCTAAGCTCAAACCCTAGTGTAAAGCAGGAGTTCTCAAACTCGGTCCTGGAGGTCCAATGTCCTGCAGATTTTAGCTCCAAATTGCCTCAACACACCTGCAAGGATGTTTCTAGAAAGTCTACAAAGAGCTACCCAGGTGTTTCTGATTGGGGTTGGAGCTCAAATCTGTACGACACCGGGCCTCCATGACTGAGATTGAGAACCCTGGTGTAAAGAAAACTAGAGGACAAAAAACATCACGCTCACAGGCTTTTACAAAGGCATCACACTGCTTTTTGGGGGGGATTTCATTTTACCTGGTTTCTGGAATCGAACCCTGGTCTGCTCTGCTCCGCATCCAAAGTCTGCCACCGTTTATGGAAAACTACCAAGCAAACCAGTCATTCTGGAAAAAAAAAAACGTCTATACAGAGGTAAGCAGTCAGCATTCATTTTACACTCAAATTGCACCCAAAATGTACCCCGAAGAACATAATTTTCGGTTCTCATAAATGTAGCCCTGAGCACATTTTCCCAATGAGTCAGTGTTATGAAAACTGTACAACATGACACATGCTGCGTACCAATTCGCATACCACCCATCCTAAATAGTATTTCGAAAATAGAATTAGTACGTTCCAAACCATCGTATGTTGAAAAGAGTATGCCAAAGGTTTCCAGATGGTTTACTATTTCCGGTAAATATTCGAAATGTAAAAGCGTCCATACTCTAACCGCTAATATTGCCCACAATACATTGCACGATGGACGTGAAACTGATTAGAACTACAAACGAGAGTGAATAGTGTTAACAAACTACAAACATGGCATACACACAAGACCAATCGTCAATTACAGAGGCTTCGGTAAAGTAGTTTGAATGACTGTTAATCAATACCTAGCCAACTGGAACATATTTAAACCATGTTTTCTGTGTTATATTTCATCTGCAACAACAATGTGAACTTGTATCAAGATGTTTGGACGTTACCTTTTGAATGAATAATTACCCAAATAGCAGATTATCCTGCTCCTGCTTCTCCAATAAGGTAGATAATTAAATATGAAACAAATGTGTATGATGTATTGAGATGATTGATGACTAAGCAACATTTAAAGATCTGTTAATGAGGAAGTAGTATGTCCCAAAGCTTGCATACTCTTTTGTTACACACTCAAAAGTATATACTTTTCCTTTATCACAAATGTGAATTGGGACGCAGCAACAATCTTTTTTGCACAGGGCATAAGTAAGTTCCCTTAATAACATTATTACATTCAGTTTTTAAGATGATTAAAACTCATTTTTTTAATAATATATACTCGAATTATCTTCACAAAAAGATGGACTTTTTTTTTTTTGCAGCATAATCAACATTCTCCTCTCCAGCCAATGAAATGCAGTCCTGATTTCCACATTTCTGCTCTAATCTCCTCCTTTGCTTAAGAGGGTGTCATCAAACTGCAATTCCCCTCTTCCACTCACTCATCAACCTGTCATTTCGAGGGCCGTGTGACTGAATTATCCTCAACACTCTCCTGCTCTGTATTATGGCAGTTACTGCAGATTCACCTTCCCCTTTTTTTATCACAGTAAATATCTGCCTTCACCCCAGCGACTGCAGACTGCGGCCCTGCACCTCTGGAGGACAAATCAGACAAAAGAGACGCAGCCAGCCACGACATGCTCCTGATGGGAAAAAAAAAACTTCTTTATCTGCGGCGAGATCGTGAAGTGCGTGAACATTTCGTTATCAGACAGTCCTAAAGCTCTGACCTTGACTTTGCATTGAGAGTGAGGGCAGCGTGAACACCTCAGACTTGATGTGTCGATTTCTGCAGAAATGTACTTGCAGCTTTATCTTTTTTATTATTATTATTGTTCAGTCGGCTCTACGGGTTGTCTTTGGACAAGATATATAAACACTTCATAGTATCAATGCTTCATGTCAAGGATGTAACCACACATTCAGAGGTCTGTATTATGACAGAAGCCGGACAAACTTAAGAGTTATAGAGTTGGCAAACAGCGAACAGCCGGCTGCGTGAAATATGGAGTCTGAGAGATTCACTTCTAACAGTTAAAGCGAACGAACAGCCTACACTCGTAAAAGTAAAGGTTCTGTGTATGCATTCATGTTTCCATAAACAAGTTTTAACATTCATGCAACACAAAAGGTTATTTAAAAGTGCAGTATGTAAGTTTGACACCCAGTGGTTCAACTAGGTATTGCACTCCTGGACCAAAACAAATGCAAGCGCAGGTTGCCAGATTGAGGACAGAAGCAAATGATTAAAACAAATTAAAGCAATGACATGCGATAGAAGGAGTATTTTCCATATTAAAGGGAGTTTTTATTTTAACAACACCTCGAATTGATGTATTGGAAACTGCTTCTATTTCTCACAGCTGAACAACAGAAAACTATGAACACCTCAGGTAAACCTTGTGTGCTTTATTTAGTGTTACATGCTAACAATGTGAGTTTGAAAGCCATTTTTACATGACATTTATTGCCATATACTGAAAACAGCAGCAGATAGTTCACCTCAGATCTTGAAGTTGAACCTTAGAACTGAACACGTGATTCAGCATCTACATTTAATAATGTTAAAGAGGGTTAATATGTATTAAATAGATTACAAACCTTACCATTTCAAGAGTGAGTGCATATTCTGTGCTTCTGAATGGCTGTATTTACATTTCTGTTGCGTTTCGTTGGGTGCAAACAGCTAAATTACTTATCACTACGTATTTCATCATGAAACATGTTGTTAGGATAGGTGGTTACAGTGTAACCTGCTCACCTAATTATTACGTTCGTTATATTTATATAATTTGCTAATTAATAACCTCATCTGGAACTGAATCTGTTTCATTTCGGAGTTTATATGATACTGTCCACCAGAGGTCGCATTTCGGTCACGGACACATACTCTGAATGAATGAATGAATGAATGAAATACGCTGTTTTCCACAAGGCAACCCGGGGTGCTAAAATATAATTGGCTGCCTGGCATTGGGCAGGTTAATAGAACATAAACAAAGACAGCGTTCCAGCACGGAAATCATATTTTCAAAGCAGAATGTCTGACTTCAGCATTGTTTTTCAGATAAACAAGAATGTTCACTTAGCATGTTTCTTAAATATCTGCAAACATAGTATGGTATTTTTCTGCTTTAGAAGAGTCAAAAACTTACATACAGCACCCTTAAAGAGGAAAAAAAAAATTCACACTAAAAATGTGTTCTTCTTTAGGAACATTTGACTAAAAGGATCTTCAGAGATCCAAAATGATTCTTCTAGGTCAGAGTTTCTCAACCAAGTTCCTGGAGGAACACCAGCTCTGCACATTTTCCGTGTCTCCTTACCAAAGCACAACTGATTCAGATCATCAGCTCATTAGCAGAGACTGAAAGACCTGTGATGGGTGTGACAGACAAAGGAGACATTTAAAACATACAGTATTGGTGGTCCTCCAGGAACGTGGTTGAAAAACACTGTTCTATGAAATCGCTGTAAAAAATACAAATCTGTAATATTTCACAGAAATAATAATACAAAAACACACTTCATTTAAAAATCTACACATAAACATCACCTATGTACTATATAACTGCAGGTTAACTATTTTTATATTTAACTTTAACTGTTAAGGTAGATAGTTAATAGTTAAATTTGTTATTAGCAACATAGGCTCATTCTGAAAACGTAGCCTTATATATACATTTCTGGAGATCGCAAATTATGTAGCCAGAGGAACGTATGGCTGCATTTCATCTTTGAAACCTTTTTTAACTGGAGTCAACTACATTACTTTAAAGCAGGGGTCACCAAACTTGTTCCAGAAGGGCCGGTGTCCTGCAGATTTTAGCTCCAATCAAACACACCTGAACAAGCTAATCAAGGTCTTATTAGGTGTACTTGAAACATCCAGGCAGGAGTGTTGAGGCAGGTTGGAGCTAAACTCTGCAGGGACCTCGGCCCTCCAGGACCAAGACCCCGTGACCCCTGCTTTAAAGGGTTTAAAGTAAACTCAAAAAAAGCTGTGCAGCAAATTTCCTTACAATTTTAAGTTGAGTCAGCGTATTTTTTTACAGTGTAAAACTTCTAGATGGAGACCTTACTGTACCATTTTAAATATGCCAAATTCATTCATTTTCCTTCGGCTAACTATTCCGGCATATGTTTTACACAAGGGATGCCCTTCCAGCCACAACCCAGTACTGGGAAACACCCATACACTACGGTACCAATTTAGTTGATCCAATTCACCTATTTCGCATTTCTATGGGGGAAACTGGAGCACCCGGAGGAAACCCACACGAACACGGAGAGAACATGCAAACTCCACACAGAAATACCAACTGGACCAGCTGGGACTCGAACTTGTGATCTTTTTACTGTAAGGCAACAGTGTTAACCACTGCTGAGCCACCATGCCACCTTTATGCCAAATTCATTCATTTTCTTGTCGGCTTAGTCTCTTTATTAATCTGGGGTCGCCACAGTGGAATGAACCGCCCACTTATCAAGCATTTGTTTTACACAGCGGATGCCCTTCCAGCTGCAACCCATCTCTGGGAAACATCCACACATTCTCATTCACACTCATACACTACGGACAATTTAGCCAACCCAATTCACCTGTACCACATGTCTTTGGACTGTGGGGGAAACCGGAGCACCCGGAGGAAACCAACGCGAACACGGGGAGAACATGCAAACTCCACACAGAAATGCCAACTGACCCAGCCGAGGCTTAAACCAGCGACCTTCTTGCTGTGCGGCGACAGCACTACCTACTGCGCAACAGTGTCGCTATATGCCAAATTATACAATTTAAATAATATTCTGAATAGGCATAAAGAGTTGTGCTTCTGTAACAAATGTCTTGTTTATTTGCTGCTCAATAAGAGCCGTTTTGAGAAAGTCTGTGCATCAGACGATCTGCGAAACAGTTGTGAACTATTGTTGTGGCGGCTTATTACTGAACTTCTGTCCTCTTCACCCACAACAGAAACATTTGAAGCTGGAGACGGGAAGATTTCTCGGTCTTTTTCAACAACTGCTTGCATAGTTTATGCACGGCTGGAACCATGAGGTCTCCTGAGGCCTGGTCTCCTCATCTGCTGGAGCTGAAGACAGAGAGTGGGCTGGAGAAAGAGAGAGAGAGAGATTTCCCTGAGTGGGCAGCAGGAACGACAAACAATCCATCAATATAGAGCCTCCATCAATAGTGCCCTCTGCTGGAGGGGGTCAAAATAACAACACTGGTGTGAAAAAATAGGACATTGTGTGCAAAATCTGGAAGAAAGAAGATGGTTGCTAGGGGTTGCTAAGGTGCTCTGAGTGGTTACTATGTGGGTGCTTTATATAGTGCCCTGCATAAATAAGTTCAACCCTCACAAATCTCTCGTTTAAATGTAATATTTTCTATAGGATGCTATACAATAATATATTTGTGCATTTACATTATCAGTAGCAAAGCCAAACCTAGAGCAAATTTAATTAACTTCAAATCATGATTCAAAAAATTAGCACACCTTAAAATATGAAATAAAATTGCAATAAAGAGAAATAATCAAACAAAATATTTATATATTCTGACTAAATTAGTGGGCTGCATGGTGGCGCAGTGGGTAGCGCTGTCGCCTCACACCAAGAAGGTCACTGGTTCGAGCCCAGGTCGAATTTCTGTGTGGAGTTTGCATGTTCTCCCCGTGTTCCAGTGGGTTTCCTCTGGGTGTTTCAGTTTCTCCCACAGTCCAAAGACATCCGGTATAGGTGAATTCAATAAACTAAATTGGCCGTAGTGTTGAGTGTGTATGAATGTTTCCCAGTGCTGGGTTACAGCTGGAAGGGTTTATTCTCATTACTAAATGACTCTGATATTGATAATGATATATATATTTATTCAGTAATTTTCCTTTCGGCTTAGTCCCTTTATTAATCTGGGGTCGCCACAGCAGAATGAACCGCCAACTTATCTTGCAAATGTTTTACGCCCTGGATGCCCTTCCAGCTGCAATCCATCACTGGGAAACATACAGACAATTTAGCTTACCCAATTCCCCTATACCACATGTCTTTGGACTGGTGGGTAAAAACGGAGCACCCGGAGGAAACTGATGCGAACACTGGTAGAACATGCAAACTCTACATAGAAATGCCAACTGATCCAGCTGAGGCTTGAACCAGCGACCTTCTTGATGTGAGGCGATTGTGCTACCCACTACGCCACTGTGCAGCCCACTAATTTAGTCAAAATATATAAATGTTTTGCTTGATTATTTCTCATATACATATATATATATAGATATCTGAAAGCTGAATAAACAAGCTTTCCATTGATGTACTGTTTGGAATACAACTATTTAAAATGGAATTTGAGGGTTAAAAAAAATCTATATATTGAGAAAAATCACCTTGTGATGTCCAAATTAAATTCTTAGAAAACTTTAACTTTGATATATTTACACGCGGAACCTACTCATGTCAATCTACTGATCAAACTCATGTAAATGTGTCTAAATTTATATTTTATCAGTTTTTTAATTAATTCAGTAATTAAAAAAAAAACTTCGGCGCAGAAATAGCAAAAAAGTCTGCAGATTCTGTCTGGCCTTACCAACTACTCAGAGGTGTGTAGTAACGAATTCCTTCATTACGTTTACTTGAGTAAAATGCTTATGTAAAGCACTTTGAATTGCCACTGTGTATGAAATGTGCTATATAAATAAACTTGCCTTGCCTTGCCTAAAATTGTTGGGTAATGTGTACGTTTTGAGTACATTTAAAAATGTGTACTTTTACTCAAATAAACATACCTGTCAACATTGGGATGTGAAAATAAGGGATCAAAAAAACAACTTATTAAATATGTCCTTCTGGAGCCGTTTCAAAGTAAATAAACAGTTAAACAGCCAGTAATAATTTTTTATATTATTATTTACAAAAGAAAATTTAGTAGTATACGTTAGCAAACAGTTTAGCTTATTAAAAGTAGCTGTTATAAAGAAATAGGATCAAGTTATCAAATCTTATTCATCTTTTCCTCGCTGTATAACTTACACATTATGAATAAAGAGCTGTGAATAAATCTCATTTATTTAGATTTTTTGTTTGATTACATTAAATAACAGGCATCACTGTTATAAATAAAAGAAGTTTACATATCGTTATAATGAAGCATTCGATTGCTTACCTAAAGTTTTATGCTCATTTAGGAAAAACATTATTTGTGTTTGAAAAAAACCTCTTCAAGATCGACATCTTTAGATGTTATTATTATTAATTATGTGTATAAATCTGTTCAAACACAAACACAAACCCCAGTATCCACTTTCACTATGCCTCTAATCAAGTGTACAGAATCCGTTTGGGAAACAGCGTCTGTTTATCACTACGGACGCGTCAGCTGACAGTCACGCACCTCTATGACTGAGTAAATATCTCTGCAAATACTTGTACTTTTACTTGAGTATAGATTTTGGATACTCAACCCACCTCTGCAATTACTTACAATTCAACCTGTTTTCAACCTGTAAGAGTTAAAGTAATACTACCAGAAAAGAAACCTAAATATGAGTAAAAGTGATACTGATATCACAGCGGAGAAATAAATAAATGCCATTTTTACAAAAAAAAAAAATCCGAGTTAAAGTAATTTGAAACCACCACAAATACTGCAGCAGAGAGATAAATAAATAAATGCTGTTTTTAATCCAATATTTTTATTTAAATAATCATTACGCAATTTACATAATTTACGAGGACAGCAAAATGTTCTGTACCTCCTACCTCGCCGCATAAACAGCACTAATTTAATGGCCTCCATAATGGAGCAGTCAGCAGCAGACGGCGTTACCTCTGCTCTTTAAAGCTTTGATAGCAGTGTTCCTGTATTTACGAGCTGAGGAAACTTCTTACATGTCATTAGAGTCTGTTAATGCATGCTTTAGATGATCGCCGCGATGTGAGGGCGGTTGTTCTTTAGGTAATGAAGCAAAACAAAGAGAAAATGGATGACCACGGTGAGATGGAGCTGTGTGGGAGGAGCAGACGGGACAGGGGGGGCATAAAGAGACTCGGTGGAGAACGGAAAGAGAGAGTGTGCGGTGAAGAGAGAAGCCATGCAGAGATGTGTACAGTTCAGAGGCAGGTCAGCCTGGTGAGGAGGTGGGCCAGAGTTTTGATGAGCGCCGACGAGAGACGGGTATTTTAGGCCGAGGTGGCGTCTCTCTCTGCGGGGTGCAAGGTTTCCATGTGGCAAGTGGGGAGTAAACACAACACGGAAATGACACAAACTCAAAAAACACACAGAGGGGGGTCAGCGCTGATGGAGAGACGCCACCATGAGAAATAAATCGGTGTGTGTGTGTGTGTGTACAAGTTTATGTGGTTTGAAAGGACACAAAACTGTATGATGACATGGGTGTGACCTAGTTATAGGGATGGGCGATACCAATATTTTTGTTTCCGATCCAATACCAAGTATTTCAAGACAAGTATCACCAATATCGATCCTTAAATCGATACTTATCAATACTTAAATTAAATATGTTATTCATTCATGTTTTTGTCGGCTTAGTCCCTTTATTAATCCGGGGTCGCCACAGCGGAATGATAAACCAACTTATCCAGCATATTTTTTACGCAGCGGATGCCCTTCCAGCCGCAACCCATCTCTGGAAAACATCCATACATTCTCATTCACACACATAGACTACGGACAATTTAGCTTACTCGATTCACCTGTACTGCATACTGCATATCTTTGGAATGCCACCAATGTCCTCATATTTCACCTCCTTTTTGTAATAACTGTGTCATACCTGTGTCATTATACAGATTTGTGTCCTGATATGTCACAAAAACACGAACATACACACACACACATAAACAGCACCAAGGCAGATGCGCACATGCTCTCTCTCTCTCTCGCTTGGGAGCGATATTGTTAGACCGCCCGCTACCGTTCAAATTACACCAGAGTTACCATCTGCTACTGTGCTTTATTCTGAAATTTGCAGACCTCTACTAGAAAGTTTAGCTCCAACCCTAAAATATAAGCTAATCAAGCTCTTACTATATATATACTAGAAACCTCTGAGCAGGGGTGTTGAAACAAGTTGAAGCTAAACTCTGCAGGACACCGGCCCTCCAGGAGCGAGTTCGGGCACCCCTGCAGTAGAGAGTCACTTTTTGAATATATGATTTACATAGAAGTGTAACAGTTTGTCCTATTCTGATTAAAATAATTGGTTAACTGTAAGCATTTTTTGGGGGAAAGGGCTTGTTCTTCTCACTGTTTTACATTAAATTAGTACTAAAGCAAAATAAACTTATTATTAAAATTATTAAGGGATTTAGCATGTTTATTAAAAATGATTTATGAATTTTTTTCATACATAAATTACAAAAATGTAAATACAAAATAAGTTGTATTAATTTACGGGACTGTAGAAATCACACTTTTAAAATAAGAATATGTCATATGTTATGCTTTTTATGTGTATGAAAAATAGGTACATTTATTATTTATTGTTATTTTTTATATTTTTTTGCTCCTTTAAAATCCTGTCAAGTCATCTTGAGGTGTTTATCAATGTAGTGGACCTCAGCCCCTGGTAATAAACCCCTGCATTAAGCTACAGGTGCTTTGTTCTACCTATAATGGTGTTGTGCTTCCCTTCACATGTGAACCCCTCAGTCAAAAAATGTCACAAAAACAATGACAAGACAACATATGTGCACACCCACCTGCAAAGCTCTTGTTTTCCCTACAGATATGTTTCTCCTGACCACTGCGTTCCAGCTCGAGCTCTCAATCTCTGCGCCCCTGGCTGGCAGCCGCGGTCGGGGGTGGGTAATTACCTGAGTCCCAGGCTTCTCCTCTCTCACAGGCCCGAAGCCCCATAAATCCTTCCCCTGCCTCATAGGTCTGTTCTAACAATGGCCAGAGAAGTATCTTCAGATGTTTTATTGCCTTCGCCAGCAATGACCTTTGGTGGTGCATGTGGCCTGAGGGGGAAGCAAGATGCACCTTAGAGAGAAAGGACAGAATGAGAAATATAAATGTATAAAAGCAAGCACAGGACCATCAGCAGGAGAAGGATGGAAGGTGTGGGAGTAGTTGAATTTTTTAGAACGTGAAGGCTGGTGGTGGAAAGACAGATAGGGAATAATGCTGGTCTGCTCCATTGAGGTTGAAATATGTGGATGGACATATCTCAGCATGGGATTTGATGACGACCATCCAGTTTGCACTATATGTAATGTGTCACGATCACCAGCGATCTACAGCCAGAGATCGCTGGTTGAAACACACACACACACTTTCCTTTAACAACAGATTTGTTTGTTAAAGGACTACAATTCCAGTCATGCAGCACACACACACTCCTGCTCCATTATATCACGAATGATTGCACACACACCACCGGAGGACTGTCAAAGACACACTATACACACATTATACACACTACATAAGCCGCACATACACACACACACACACAGTCGTTGCTTAGTATTGTTATCTGTATGTGACCTTACGACACGTTTCCTTTGTTCTTGTTTTTTACGTGTTTTGACCCTAGCCTTGCTATCTGTTTATCCTTGCCTGCTACCAGCCTGTTGACCTTATGCCTGTTTAACGACCATGACCCTGATTATCCGTATACATTTGTTTGCCCCACTGACCACTGCTGTACTGACTTTATATTAAAATCTGCGCTTGGATCCTCACCACCATTGTCAGTGTCATCATCACGCGTTACATAATGGGTATCAAAAAGTATAGTTAATTAATGAAGAATTACACAAGAAAATGTTCAAGCTCATGCCTGATGTATGTACAGTTGAAGTCTGAATTATTAGCCCCTTATTTATTTATTTTTTTACGTCTACTTTTACAATATGACACATTCAAACCACTGCAGAACGTTCTAACCAACAGGTTAGGTTGTTATTATTTGGTATCAGAAATTGCTTATATGAAAGGCAAAGGCCTCTAGATCTGTGGTTCTCAAGCTTTTTTCACCAAGTACCACCTCAGAAAAAAAATTGTCTCTCCAAGTACCACCTTAATAACCGGTATTGATGTACAGTAGCGTAGTAGGCCTAATTAGGCAGCGACAGCACTGCACAGTTCAAAAACAAGGCTGATTAATTCTTCTAATTAAGAATATTTATTATTGTCAGCCACTTAAATAAAAGGTTTAGCCTATTAAAATCAATTTACTGATCACATCGGTGTTATCGTACGCGTCAAAGGGTTAAAAGTGTGTTAATTTTTTTTACTTTAATTATTCAGAGATTCCTCCGCTTACCACTTGAAGGAAGCTTGCGTACCAGTTTGAGAACCACTGCTTTAGATCATGCTTATTTTACCAAAATAAAATAGGATCATGCCTTGATTTTTAATTCTTTAATAAAAACAATAAGGTCTGAATTTGCTTAGACAAAAGTCTTGTTATGTTTTGTTTTAGAGATTACGTTACATTAAGTTCAAATTTTTAGTCTAGTTGCATGCATTGTTTTCAATTAATATTGACAAATCTTACTCTTCTTCTGTACTTTTGGCCTGTGGGGTACCTCAAGGCTCTATTCTAGCCCCAATGTTATTTTCATTGTATATGCTTCCCCTTGGATCGATTTTCTTGAGAAGATCATTATTACACTGATGACTCTCATATACACTACGTTTGATGTGGAGGCTGAAGTATGAGAAGGAGCGCTATCCTGCTGAAGAATTTGCCCTCTCTTGTGGTTTGTAATGTAACGGGCAGCACAAATGTCTTGATATCTCAGGCTGTTGATGTTGTCATCCAATCTGCAGATCTCTCACATGCCCCCAATGATTTTTCCTTCACCAAACTTGACTGATTTCCGTGAGAATCTTGGGTCCAGAAACAGAGTTGGGAAACACTGCATTAACATACACAATATTTTCATGTCTTTAACCACTTGCATCAAATTTCAAAATGTTCAAAATCCTGCTTCAAGGGATGTCACGCTACACTTTCAGTAACTTCCTTTTTATACGCATGTAAATGTGGGAGACTGGAAACAAAGTTAATGTGAATTTCACTGCGCACCAAAGTTCAAGTTGGTGAACTGTGAAGTCGTATGAAGTTGACGAATTTCCAAATTCATATCATGTGAAGGCGTGTGAGCAATAGAGCGCAAAAGTCAGCTCTGGAAGTGAAAACTCTTAATTAGAGAAACTGATTTTCAACAAAAAAAAAAAACCCTGATGAACCTTTAGCGGCAGGCTTGTATGTTAGCTGCGAGCTTATTAGCCAACTGCACATAGTTTTGTTCATCCTGTCAATTCACATTAACTTAACTTTTTAAAACAGAGGTCTTCAACCCTGCTCTTGGGAATCCACCATCCTGCAAAGTTTGTTTCTAACCTGTGTGCAGCCTTATCTCACAAGGAAACATGACTATTTTATACTTTGCCAGTTTAAAGTGGCTAATTTGTCAGTCGTACGAGAATTTACAATTTTTAAAAGGAGGCGTATCACCAAACCCCTACCCAAAACCCAACCATCGAGGGATAAGCAAATCATACTAAATTGCGTACCTGTCAACATTGGAATGTGAAAATAAGGGAGCAATCATGATTAGAAACATTGCGATTAGCTAATCACAAGAGGCTGATATATATTTGTATTATTCAATTTATTCAATTTCCCCTGCCCAGTGCAAATGTGTGACTGCCGTCTGCGTGTGATAGTCTTACTAGCCAATTGAGTGAGCACAATTGAGCACAATTGTCTTGCTAAAAAGTCATATGAAAGTATTGCCGGTAACACTCAATCTAGTAGAAAGCAACAAAGTCCAATTTCAGAGTTGTTTCAGACATGTAAGTTTGCTGAGTTTTCTGCATTTTGAGAATTATTATTGTTAGTTTTCATAAATAAGCTACACTATCTCCCTAATTAGGCGCCATGGTGGCGTAGTGAGTAGCACATTCGCCTCACAGCAAGAAAGTCACTGGTTCGAGCCTCGGCTGGGTCAATTGGCATTTCTGTTTGGAGTTTGTATGTTCTCCCAGTGGTCGCGTGGGTTTCCTCCGGGTGCTCCGGTTTCCCCCACAAGTCCAAAGACATGTGGTACAGGTGAATTGGGTAGGCTAAATTGTCCATAGTGTTTGAGTGTGTATGGATGTTTCCCAGAGATGGAATGCAGATGGAAGGGCATCCGCTGTGGATTGATAAAGGGACTAAGCCGAAAAAAATAAAAGAATGGATCTCCCTAATTTGAGTTCTACAGAAAGGTAAGGTCATTTTATTTGTGTTTTTTTTTTCTGTTAGCTCTAGAGGAAAATGAGTGTTTCATTTCAGAATATTTAAAAATAATATGTTTAAATGTTTAAGTTAATATCTTTTCAGTTCTTTTTTTAACCAACACTTACTGCATTTTAGCAGTAAGGAGCTAAAATACAAATTATTGAGCTGAAGCTTGACTACAAAATTAAATCACTATTAGATATTTTCCCTAAATCGCAAAGCCCTAGCCCTCATAAACTTTAATCAAATACCATTTACACCTCGAAGCGACTTTTCTCCACTTCCTAGTCACATGGAATCCCTTTAGGGCGGAACTATCAGTGAGTGTCTTGTTTTTGCTCTGAATTCATTCATTCGTCAATCTTCTTACATTTTGTTAGTAACACCTGCCTTTTAACAATACAATCGCTGCATCGAAATCACATACTGTACTTCCATACTACATAGTATGTTTAATACAGTATGCGAGCAGAGTAGTACAGTAGTTCCTCGCTATAATGCGGTTCACTTTTTGCGGCCTCGCAGTTTCACCAATTTATTTCGTGCAAATTGACCATTTGACATTTGCTTTTTTTTTTTTTTTTTTTTTTACAGCGCATTGTGTTCTGTGTCCTAATTAGCACATTGTGCCCTTACTGGCTGTTGACCATTGTCAATCAATCTCCTTCATGTCTCCTGTACAGTACAGAATGCAGTCAGCTTGCCAAATTTACATAAATCTTTGATCGCTAGCAGTGTAACTCTGAAGTGCTGTACTGTATGTTTGCCAGTTTTCTCCCCACAATGTCGACGAAATGCTCTACACCATCAAACGCACCAGCAGTAGCACGCAAAAGGCAGAGGAAGATGCTAACCATCGCACAAAAAGTCAAACTTCTGGACATGCCAAATGAAGGTAGAAGTTACGAGGCTGTAGGGTGCCATTACGGAATAAATAAATGAAGATCAAATGGTTTTGACCTTTGGTTTCATTCTATGGTACTGGACTTATTTTTCTACAAACTTTGAGTATTTAAACAAGAGAGAAAAGTGTGAAAATGTTAATGCCTGTCTGAGAAAAGTGCATAAATTGTGTCATTAAGGGTTTTACACCCTTAAAACATCTATAATAATTGTAAAAAATAAAGCTGACAACTTCGCACATTTCGCCTACTGCAAACTTTTTTAGAACATTACTCCTGCGAATAACGAGGGACCACTGTATATCCAAATTCACAGTATTCGAAAAATAGCATGCAAGAAATTTGCAAATGACCTACTACTTCCAGCGAAATTCTGAAGTGCACATACAATGGACACTACGTTATCCCATGATGCCATGCGAGAGAATTCATAAATGGGAGTGAAGCGACACAACTGATGCGGGTAGGTCATGTGATAATGACAAATGGCGGATGTAGTACGTACGGATTACCTTTATACTACTCACATTCATACTATATAGAACGTTCTTTTCTAACAGTTGTTTAGTTCTACACGAAATATAGTACCTACTGAGTAGTAGACAATTTTGGACGCAGCCAATCTGTTCCCCATAAGAACAAGTCATGCACCACCCTACATTTATTTATTCACATTTTCAAATCTTAACATCCACTTATTGGCAACCCATGGTTGGGGTTGAACTCTGTAGGATAGTTGGCGCATTCCAAATGGGAAACATCACCCTCTGAAGGGAGTGAAAACAACTATGGCCACCATATTGAAGTGTTATTTCAAACCGAAGTGTTCAATACTGGACACTTCAAAGGGCCCTTAAGAATGAAGGATTTCAAAGGCTTCAACTGCTGGACACTTTTGTACCCCATGATACTTTGTGCAGGGAAGTTGTTTTTTTTTTGTCAAACAGTGAGTTTTATTCAGAAGGGCTCATCCAAATGCTCTAATCCCTTCAAAAGTGTCACTGCAGAGGGTAAACCCTTCGAAGGGATTAGGGCATAGGGATGAATGAAATGCTGAGTGAGTCCCCAGGAGCAGTGTTGAAGACTCTCGCTTAAAAGAAACAAACACTTTAAGAGCAGAATCTGTAGAAAAACTACATTACCCATGATGCTTTATGGGAAATTACATAGAGAGCTGCAGAAAAAGAACATAGATAAAAAAAAAATCTTAGCTCCTCCTATTTTAATTAATCACATCAAATCACACAACTGGTTTCCCTAAACTCTCAAAATATTTAAAGGGCTGGTCCAGAGTGTATTGTTATAGCTTAATTGTGTTTATGGGGTGCAAAGCAATGTGTGCTCATGCTTCTTTTGTGAAAAATCACTTTATTTTTTCACATATCTCACTTTGATTATATACAGCTACTCAGCTAACTTGAAAACGACTGTCATATTTCCTAGTTCCTCCAAAAGCCCGCCCTCAAGAGGCTCTGATTGGTCAACTAACATAATGCGCTGAGATTTGCAGATCGGCTCCATGTCACCAAGAAGCGTCCTGCTATAACATTACAGCACATCTAGCCACGCCCCTTTGCTGCGCGGGGTGTATGCTTGTAACCTGAAGGGTTTATGACATCCTTAACTCGGATGTATTTTTTTGTAGTCCCTAAACTTCGCTGTAGGCTTTGCTAAGCTAACTCTGTAATAGCCAATGTCTTCCTTTGCATTGAACTTTGAGCGTCTTACATTCAGAGATGTTGTTTATGTTCACACAGCTACATTACACATCAATTAAAGTTGGAAGTATGGTATCGAAGTGAACCACTACTTTAAGATTTTAGATTAGACCTGAATCGTATTGTTTCTATCATATAACCGACAGCTTTATATAAATCAGTTTATACTACTTTCACCTCCTAGTTGCTTTAGTTTATGGCTTATAACACTTCAATAAAGACTCTTTGGGGGAAAAAATGAATAAGAAAAGCACTCTGATCTCTGAGCTGAATTAAAAGGCAAACTTTAAATCTGCATAATTGCAGCACTGACATAAAATGTAACCTTTGCATTGAAATTTTGCTTGCTTGAACATGTGAGATTCATCACATTACAAAATTCCAAATGGTTCAAAATGCAACGTCTATAATACTTTGCATAATTTTACATAATATTTTCAATAAATTTTCAAGTCTTGATTCCAAATTTGTCCGGTTTGACATGACTGAAATCAAACTACTTTTTTTACTTGTTTATTGTAACCAATCATTACTGACATACAACATATTTTAATGTTTTAATTTCATTACCATTGCATTGAATTGCAAAGAAAAAGGCAGTATGATTTTTCTTCCTATCAATTCTTTTACTTTCCACACACACACACACACACACACACACACACACACACACACACACACACACA
>CAIGQQ010038854.1:6687477-6729353 GCA_903798035.1 Danio albolineatus | reverse complement strand
TGGGGGAAACCGGAGCACCCGGAGGAAACCCACACGAACACGGGGAGAACATGCAAACTCCACACAGAAATACAAACTGGACCAGCTGGGACTCAAACTTGTGATCTGTTTACTGTAAGGCAACAGTGCTAACCACTGCTAAGCCACCATGCCACCTTTATGCTAAATTCATTCATTCATTTTCTTGTCGGCTTAGTCCCTTTATTAATCTGTGGTCGCCACAGCGGAATGAACCGCCAACTTATCCAGCATTTGTTTTACGCAGCGGATGCCCTTCCAGCTGCAACCCATCTCTGGGAAAAATCCATACACACTTATTCACACTTACACACTATGGACAATTTAGCCTACCCAATTCACCTGTACCGCATGTCTTTAGACTTGTGGGGGAAACCGGAGCACCCGGAGGAAACCCACGCAACCACAGGGAAAACATGCAAACTCCACACAGAAATGCCAACTGACCCAGCCGAGGCTCGAACCAGCGACCTTTTAGCTGTAAGGCAAACGTGCTACTCTATGCCACAGTGGCGCTCTGTATCTCTACAATGTATGTAAACTACCCAGCAGGCACACAACGTCATAATACATTAATATTAGATTAGATTTACGTTGTGACGTCAGGTGACCAAAATTCAATGTCTAGCCAGCATCTAAGGACAACGTTATTTTGATGTCCAATAATGACATCAAGTGACACTGATATTTGGTTGATTTTAGGTTGTGTTGGAAAGTGAACAAAATCCAACTTCGAGCCAACATCTTAGACCAGGGATCACCAATCTCGGTCCTGGAGGTCGGGTGTCCTGCAGGGTTTAGCTCCAACTTGTCTAAAAACACCTGCCTGGATGTTTCAAGTATACATAGTGAGAGCTTGATCAGCTTGTTCAGGTGTGTTTGATTAGGGTTGGAGCTAAAATCTGCAGGACACCGGACCTCCAGGAACAAATTTGGTGATCCCTGTCTTAGACCAACATCGTATTGCAACCCAGGGTCATTCTTAAAAACGTAGTCATATGTACATTTCTGGAGACCGCACATTATGTAGTCAGAGGTACGTATGGCTGCGTTTCATTTTTTAAACGAACACTACGGGGCGGTATGACGCCGTTCCTTTTCACGCTTACCAGCTGACCGCGTACCTCCATGTTTCCCTCTGCAATCAGTTTGTCCCATTAGCTCGCCATTTACGTCGGTAGACTTGAGACGCAGAGAGGAGTTTACCCCGACGACAGAGTTCGAGTCCACTGAAGAGCGGTTCCAGAAAGCTGGAAAGACAAAAACAGAATCCAGAAAATAAACCAGTAAATGACAGGGTTAGAATGTGGTAAAGTCTGAAAACATGGTAAAAATAAGACGAGGGCTTTTATTTTTTCTGGATTGCTTTTTTTGAAAATTGTTGGTTGGGTTTAGGGAAGTGTGTGGGTGGGTCAATCGATAAAAATTTGGTTGGGTTAAGGGAAGGATTAGGCAGGGTCAGGAGATTGGTCGGTCAGTCAGTCAGTCGTTCAATCAAACAGTCAGTCGACAGCGGCCTCTGGTGGGTTTACGCGAGAACAGCTGGTGTGAACGGCACTCGTGAGAGACGTTTTAGATCACAAAAAGTGCAAAAATTTGTACCTCTCGGGATGTATTTCAGGGCCTCCAGAAACACACATGGGACTAAGTTTTCAGAATGAGCCAGGGTTGTCATATTGATGTCAAATACTGATGTTTTTCCATCAGGTATGGCAACCAAAATCCAGCATCTGATAGACGTCATAGTGGTAACATCCACACGTCAAGCTGTAACATCATTAGATGCTGAAATTTGGACATTGACATCAGCTTGACGATGGGTTCTCACATCAACTCAATTTTCATTTCCAAACAAATTGCAATGTCTCCAGGATGTTGGGGTACAACGTCAATCTGACGTCATGTTAATGTCCTGTGCCTGCTGGGTAGCTTGATGTCAAAAAGACATCAAATTAACATCTAGCATTACTGTCAGAAACATATCATTTTTGACGCCAATGTTAGATATCAAGGGGCCATGGTGGCGTAGTGAGTAGCACGTTCGCCTCACAGCAAGAAGGTCGCTGGTTCGAGCCCCGGCTGGGTCAGTTGGCATTTCTGTGGGGAGTTTGCATGTTCTCCCTGTGGTTGTGTGGGTTTCCTCTGGGTGCTCCGGTTTCCCCCACAAGTCCAAAGACATGTGATACAGGTGAATTGGGTAGGCTAAATTGTCCGTAGTGTATGGATGTTTCCCAGAGATGGGTTGCAGCTGGAAGGGCATCTGCTGCGTAAAACAAATGCTGGATAAGTTGGTGGTTCATTCCGCTGTGGCGACCCCAGATTAATAAAGGGACTAAGTCAAAAAGAAAATGAATGAATGTTTTGCTGGCTACCCAGTAAAAAGTACAGATATACTATAAAAACTGATAGGTCATTCAATAGAATGTCTTTCTAAAAAGACCTTTTCCATTTCCCCCCAAATAATAATTGTTTTAGATATGAAATATAATGAATATGTTATTATTTTAATTAATTAATAATAATAAACATACTAAAATATTACTGCATTTATCAAAAAAATAAATAAATAAACAACTATGTTTACCTCAAATTGTGCAGTAACAGGTTTACAGTAACAGTGTTTGACATTATAAACATTGTGATAAAGGTCATGCCATGACAGGTGTTTAAAAAACATGTCATTTCAGCAAATATCTGTTTCAACTGATTACATCTTTATTGTACATAATAACAAGAGAGATGACCCATAACCACACATTATATAAACGGTCTGCTGATTGCTTCGGTTTCAATCAGACCCCAAAGGACAAGAACCCGGAGGTCACTGCCACACATATACACATTATAAATGAGCTCTGGTTTTGTCACTCAGGCTTATGTTTATGAATGCTCTTCGTTCAGTTCATTTGTATTGATTATCTAAAGACTGAACAAAACAGATCACCAGCAGTCAGGTGAATGTAAAGGGCACGAGGGAGGGTTTGGCATGAAGCGGCGTCTGCCCGGCAGCGGTGACCTTCTGAAGGTCAGAGACGATAAAGAAAAAGCATACAGACTCGGTGACAGGCATGCCACACACCCAGGGGACAGGATGGCCCACAAACACACACACATACCTGTATATGATTTATGAGGACTCTCCATAAGCTTAATGTATAAGCTTAATTATATAGTAAAAGATGCTCATTATATAGCCTTACCCTTCTCCTAACCCCAACCTTAACAGGAAACCTGTGCAAAATTTGGAATGTCTAAAGCCCAGTATGATTTTTTTTAACAATTTCATTTAATTACAAGGACAAAGGGGCTTAATAGTACAACTAGGTCATATCCTTACAGTCATTATTAAAGTCGCATTATAATAGTATACAATATAGTTGTAGCATATGTTAGGGATAATTAACGGCTTGCCATGCGTTAAAGGATTTTCCCTCCGCGAAGTGCATTAAAATCCTTAAACGCACGACAAGCCATTGATTATCCCGCTTATTCCATGGTCATTTGCCAAGGTAGGCCTAAGTTTAAAATAGTTTTGCTGTTTGCAGAGTAATATTTGTCCGAATTTTTTATTTATTTTTATTTTTTGTCAGTTTTTTACATGTTAGATTTTCTAGTCCCTCCGCTGAATCAGCTGTGACAGCTGCAAAACCTGCAAAAGCTGGCATACCTACTGTAAGTATAGCAGAATTTCCACGATTAAATTTCATAATAAACATACAGATCTTATAAAAGGTACCATATCAATGAAATGCGCATTTTCAAGTCAAGTGTACTCTAGACTAGATTCTTTGAAGCAAAAAAGTCTATTTCAGAAATCTGCTGTTAAATATAGGTACATTTTGCATAATGAAAAAACATATCAGGACAGGTAGGAGAACATTCTGCTTTATTTATCTTCTTTAAAACAAACGCAATCAGCAAAACACACAGGATCGGTGTAATATTACATTATTTACGGTCATAGATTCATTATGAAACTTACTTGCGATCGGTCAAAAACACCTGAGAGCAAATTATAGGTTCAAATGTCCAAAGACTGACCGTTAGATACACCAAAGAATAATTATATATCCCGTTTTAACAACAGAGATGCAAGAGATTAGATTCAGCCGCGGGTCTTGAAATGGACTGGCTGACATAAAGCTTCCCTCGGGGGGAGCCGTTCACGGAGCTGCCGCTGACCGCCTGGAGCTTCCAACATTTTTAAAGACGCGCTATCCATACACATAAACTGCCGATTTGACTTTAAAATAACTACATTCTCGCTTGAAAAACTGTTAAAACTTGATTTTGTGGCATAGTTTATGAGTATTTTCCTAGATTTCCCGTCCGCCATTAATAGCCCTCATCGGTTTCATGCGCAGCACATGCGAGTTGCTATAGTAACTGTAAACGTTTGGGAGAAGCGCATTTATTTTGAACTGTGATCAAAACTGACTGGAACTACCTGTGCGTTTCAACAAAATATAGCACACCCTCCAGCCAATCAGAATTAAGAATTTCAACAGACCATGGAATAAAGTAATTTTATAGTGTTGTGTCCTTATAAACTAAAAAACATTTTTGTTATGTCGAGATCACAAGAAAACAAGTTGTTATGTCGAGATCACGAGATAATTAAATCATAATCACGACAAAACGAGAGAAAATATATTTTAATGCATGGTCTCTTAGGACTTCTGTTGTAAAGAGATCAAATCTCACTAAAAGTTGCTTGTTAGCATGCCTATTAATAAACTAGTTGTTTATTAGTCAAATACACATTCATGGTCATATATACATGCCTAATCTTACTGAAGTTTAACTACTATCTTGCAAACTACTAATAAGCAGAAAATTAGGGGTTCTGAGTCAAAAGCCATAGTTACTGGTTTATTAATAGCAAAAACTGAAGCTTAACGTAAATTGTGACCCTATTATCAGAACATAAACGTAAAGAGTGGTTAGAATTAAGGCTATATTTCATTAAGTTAAGTGGTTAGCTTACCGTATACAAAGTCATGCTAAAATTAAATATAGAGCAAATTACAGCAACTTGAAACAAAACTACACAACTCCCAGACTTCTCTAATGTTCAAAGACTGACAACAGCCATGGACACACACATACACACACAGGAAAGGCGTTAGAGTTGTGACGGGTGATAAAGACAGCCAAGAGGAGGAGAGGAGATGGAGTTGGAGCTCATAACTCTTCACACACTTCTTCAGCTGATACATCAAGCTCTGCTCACACAGACAGTAATGAGGCGTACCTGTGAAAGAATGAGTTGGGCTGTTCAAACACACACACACACTCGCACACATACACACCTGTCACGAGCAATAGGGAAGCCTTCCAACAAAGACAAACTGTTTCTGGAGTGGCCGAACAGGCAGACGCTGATGCTAAAAGCGCATCATGCTAAAATATAACCCAACACACTATAATGTTAGATAAACACTCCCGATGGCTATGGAGACAAAACATATTGAGTGCCTTATATTAAATGGTATGAAAAGGTATGATTTTAGCTTTAACAAACTATTAATTAAGTTTGATTAGGGATGTGCATAAGATCATACTTTATAAGTACTAATACACAACCAATATCTTCATTTATTCATTCCCCTTCATCTTAGTGCCTTATTTATCAGGGGTTGCCACAGCGGAATGAACCACCAACTATTCCTGCATATGTTTTAGTGGTGTCGTAACCTGGTAAACACACTTATACGTAATGGCTGATTTAGTTCATCCAATTCTCTTATAGTACATGTCTTTGTACTGTGGGAGGAAACCAGAGCACCCAGAGGAAACCCACACCAACAAGGGGAGAACATGCAAACTCCACACGGAAATGCCAACTGGCCCTAGTGAATTTCTTGCTAGTGGGATTTGGTACTTGAACTAAAGTGTTGCCAATAGTTTTTTATTATGCAGTATCTGTCAAACTGTCATAATAATAGTCATGAGAAATGATATGCAACTGACTCTAAACTTAATTTTCAAGCTGATCCTTACTATATAATAACTACACAGGAGATAGTTAATATTATAAATACACTGTTACACAGAAGCCATATATAACATTGGTAATTCAACATCAAATTACATTGTATTAAACGATGAATTCTCTATAACTGTTAAAAATAGTTTGTTACTTTTTGGTAAATTAAGGTAATGGGGAAACAACATGTTTTCTGTCTTAATAACAGTTTATTTATTTTTAAAATGTTTTAAGTGAATAGGAAGTTAAACATATCTGCATTTGTTTTACATTCATTAAAAAAAATACAATTAATAAAATTGTTCAATTGAATGCATGTATTGCCCAGAGATGGGTTGCAGCTGGAAGGGCATCCGCTGCGTAAAACAAATGCTGGATAAGTTGGCGGTTCATTCCGCTGTGGCGACCCCAGATTAATAATAGGACTAAGCCGACAAGAAAATGAATGAACGAATGAATGAATGAATGCATGTAGTTTCTCACTATTTAGACATTTTTGGAGAATATAAACAAATGCATAGTTTTATGTTTGAACACTAATATTCTCTGAGTTAAATTTATTTATAATCTAATTTCGAGAGGATCACGTGCTTATGATTGCTTACAGCTGGTCCCGCATTATTCAATTTATGATTCACTAATCAGACGATTCCATTTCACTATAAATACCTTAAGTTTCATATAAAAACCATCTTCGTTTTAAAGAATTACCCCTTTCACCCCTACTCCTCCTCCTTTTCTAGATGGTTGGCATGGTGGCCCAGTGGTTAGCACTGTAGCCTCACAGCAAGAACGTCACTAGTTCTAGACCTTACCAAGCCAGCTGACGTTTCTGTGTGGAGTTTACAGATTCTCCCCGTGCTCACGCTGGTTTCCCCTGGGTTCCCCGGTTTCCTCCGACCATCCAAAAACATGCAACTTAACTTAACTGACTAATCCAAATCGGCACCATAGATGTGATCCTAGTAAGTAGACAACTCTTAAGAGCAATTACTCTCTGTTCATTAGCTACTATACAGGGGAGTTCTTGAGATCTACCTGAGCTCGAACTCCCCTCTCGCCCTGCAAACGGGAGGGAGCCCCGGGCTCGAGGATCTTATGAGCTTAGGGCTCTCTCGCCCAGGACAGCATGCCAAACACGCTTTATAATCAATCATAAGCTAAGTGTGAACTCTTGAAAACACCTAAATTGGCCTCGGGATGAGTATCCCCTGGTGGAAATAGAGAATAAAGAAAATAATTAGCATGGCTATTTAATATGAAATGCAAAAATAAAGTGCTATAAATGAAAATAGTAGTTATATAAACAAACATTTAAAGCATATGAGTGTTTCTAACAAAATATCTGGTGCCTTCAGACAGGAGGAGTGTGTCCGACAGGTGGTTTGTCAAGCTCACTCACCTGCATGGATCACAATCATGCATCATACATTGCATTAGTACTCCTATGTACAGCACTTTGGTCAACCTTGGTTGTTTTTAAATGTGCTTCATAAATAAATATTGTATTGTATTGTATTGTATTGTATTGTATTGTATATACCCTTATGTGATGGATTGTGTATACACTTTACTAAAAAAATCCATTATCTAGTTTTGGTCAGAGAGAGTGTGTTTGAGCCTCGGACATTATCATAGAGGCTATTCAGAGTTTAGGAGCCGTTAATGAGAAGGCTCGACCTCCTTTAGTAGACTTTGCTATTCTGGGTTCTACCAGGAGCCCTGAGTTTTGAGATCTTAAAGAGTGGGTTGGATTGTAGCGAAACAGAAGGTTGTTTAGATAAACAGACGTTAGATTATTTAAAGCTTTATAGGTAAGAAGCAATATTTTATAATCAATACAGAGCTAAACAGGCAGCCAGTGTAAGGAGGATAAAATTGGGGTGATATGATCATATTCTCTAGACCTGGTAAGAAATCTGGCAGCTGCATTTTGCACAAACTGAAGTTTATTAATAGAGGACGCTGGGCAACCAGCAAACAGAGCATTACAGTAATCCAGCCTAGAAATCATAAAATCATAAACTAGCTTTTCAACTTCGGAGATAAATAGCATACTTTCTAACTTACTGATAATTCTCGGAAGAAAGAAGGTGCTTTTTGAGACATTGGAGATATGATTTTTAAAATTTAAGTTGCAAGCTAATATAACACCCAGATCTTTATCAGTAGAGCTAATGCTAACGTTCTCTCTTTGTCAAACTTAATCTCACATGCAGACCATTTCCCAAGTATTTATAAATGCAGGCCAAATTTTAATGTTTAAAGGACCTATTCAAACTACAAACAGACCATGCTATCAAATTCAGTCTCACACTCCATTCATAAACAATAGTACAAGCAACGGTACATACAGTACAGCACTATGCTGTAAGTAGCACACTCCTACTCCATTCCAAACACAGCCCGTATGAATTTCACATAAGAAGAGGCTCTTAAAAACTCGGAGACAGATGTTATGTTAATGGGTCCTTTCTCTCTTGACAGAATAGGTAGAACTGAAATGCCACAAGGCTAAATAAATGTATCACTTCACATAAAAGCAAACACTAACCCAACACGAAAGGCCTCAGGTATCCTTTACTGAAGCACCCGAACCCGAGCAAGAAGATCACTTGGTTTTGAAGTTCTGCAAAGGGTTTTTTCTGCTCATGTGGGACATTTAGGGCAAGCCAGCAAAGCTCAAGGCCTCATCTTGCACATTTTATACAAAAACCCTTCAATCAAAACTGGGCTTCTAATGACTTTGCTGGTTTGCTCTAGGAGGGTGCACACACACACACACACTCAGTTAATCATCCTTCTGGTGTAACAGGAGAGAAGGAGAGAGAAGCTGGGTCATTAGGGGAGGTGGGAGAGATGCAGGATGCATCTTAACGTGACACTTTCACTATTTGGTATGCCGGCCACATGAGGGACAGTGTTTTTTTATTTAACGCAAGCACACACACTCTCTCTCAGTGAGGGTCCACGGTAATTTGATCAAAGGCGACCTTCAACAGGCGATCCCAAAAGGTTAGGCCTCACACCAAATAAAGTCATATGAATAATCACACTTGCTGTATCTGTGTAAATCAAGCTCGGTTAATCTTCTGTGAAGCCATATTTCAAAGACCATAAAATGAAGGTATAATTTCCTGGTGAGTTATGTATTTAAAAAGGAGCTGAGAGTTTGAGAGAGACAACGGAGAGATGGGAAAATGTTGAAGAGACGAAATGAGATATAAGGGTGAGACAAGATGAGAAGATGTTGAAGACGAAGGGAATGAATATGGCACTATGAAATAAAAAGACAGATGACGGGAGTTGGGTGCCACGGTGGCGTAGTGAGTAGCACGTTCGCCTCACAGCAAGAAGGTCGCTGGTTCGAGCCCAGGCTGGGTCAGTAGACATTTCTTTGTGGAGCTTGCATGTTCTACCCGTGGTTGCATAGGTTTCCTCCAGGTGCTCCAGTTTCCCCCACAAGTCCAAAGACGTGGTATAGGTGAATTGGGTAGGCTTAATTGTCCATAGTGTATGAGCTTGTATGGATGTTTCCCAGAGATGGATTGTGGCTGGAGGGGCATCCATATGCTGGATAAGTTGGCGGTACCCTAGATTAATAAAGGGACTAAGCCGACAAGAAATGAATGAATGAATGACGGGAGTTTGACCAAATGAAACAAGCAGGACATGATTTTAAAAAAAGGAGCATTGATTTATGCAGGGGAGGTTATGAAGAAAAGGGTGAGATGAGGAAAGGAAAGAATTACCTGAAAGGACAGAATCTATCAAGGATGAAGAGAAGGGACAACAAGATAAACTAAGGGAAGTGACATTAGTTGCTCTTCCACACTTGAGGCTTTCTTCGGGGTGAAAGGGGTCAATAGGCCTTGAGCTCAAGTATGGTGACACAAAATCAGAATTTGTGCTCTGCATTTAACTCATCCAAGTGTACACACACAGCCATGAACACACACCTGGAGCCATTGCTGCGGCACCCGGGGAGTAGTTGGGGGATCGGTGCCTTGTTCAAAGGACTCACCTCCATCAACTGCCAGACCAACTCTCTGTCCAACTCACTAACCATTAGGTTCCAGATGCCCCCAATAGCTTACAGTGCAGCCGAAAACCCAGCCGTAAGTAATATAAGTACCCCATCCATACGTTTTTTTCTTTGCACGTAGTTTATATTCATGTTTGATTGCAAACCTAGCAAGATGGGCATCTTGCCACATACTCGGTCAGTCAAACACTGCCTTTGTCTATTACCCCGGCCCAAACCTCTAGTTAGCCCACTTTGGACCAAGGTATTAAGGTATGGAGCCTCAATGAGGCCTGATCAGGCCTCGGAAGTTACTGTGCATACACAACTCACCCAGGCATGCACTGGCACACTCACTTTAGATGCGACAGTGGAAATGTGCCCATTAATATGAAAGATAATTTAAAGGGACAAGATGAGAAAAGGGGTTTAGGAGGAGAAGATCGTAGACAAAGCAAGAAAAGATTCGATAATATGAGAAGATAAAATAGACAAGAAGAAGAAGACAAAATAAATGAAGATCCAGAGGGAATGGATAGGTCACTAAAAAATAAAAATAGAGAACACAAGAACAAAGAAATTTTGAAAAAGAACTTAAAGATGAGAAAGACGAAAACACAAGAGAAAAAAAAAGTGATCCTAAATGATATACACTAAAAGATGTGACAAGATATGAAGATGGTAATGAAGATAAGGGTGAGATTAGGAAAGGGGGAAAAAAAGAAGAGATTAAACTAAATGAGCAGTGAAGGATTAGGACAAGCCAAAAAGACACAAATGACAAGATAAAGAAAGGGATGGGACAAACTTGAAGAGAATTGTCCACCAAAAAATGACAATGTAAGGGAACAGACATAAGGAGATGAAAAAATGAGCTGTGGTGGAAGGGATGAAGGGGAGATTGGAAAATGAAGAGATGAAATGAGCTGAAGGATCCAAATTAAGATTAAAACAAGGGAGAAATGAAGACAACCAAAGAGAAAAGATGAGACAAAATGGTGAAAGGAAGGAGAAATGTTGAAGAGAGAAGATGACAGGACATGAAGAGGAGAAAATAGAGGAAGAGATAATGAAATGAGAGGCTGAAGCAAGATAAGAAAATTAAGAAGAAATGTAAAAATTGGAAGAGACTTGATGAGAAAAAAAAAGAGCACAGACAAAGCAAGATTGGGAGGAGGATGAGCTTGAAAAGGGGACAGGACAAAACAAGAAAACACTGAAATGATAAAAAGAGAAGGGACACAAGAAAAGATAGAAAGGGGGAGACAAGAACATGAAAGAGTTGGTATGAGGAGGGATAAAAAGAAGCAAAGATCAGAAGAGATGTCAAATAAGATGGAAAAGTAGAGGAATGGAGAAAGAAGCAACTGAACAAATCTAGAAGAGTCAAAGGAAAAAGGACAAAGAAGACAAGTGGAGGTTTATTTCAGCCTTTATCTGCTTACAAAAAGCTTGACCAAACAAAACCTTCAACTTTAGGACTTTGTCTTCTTACTTTTCTTACTTACTTATTTTCCTCCTTGTGGGAAAGCAGATGAATCATCTCTGAACTGAAGTAGAAGTCAAGAAACGTTTTCAGCATTTGGGGAGAGAGACGAGAAAGGAAGGCATGACCTTGAATGCTTTAGTCTATTCCTCAAAAGACACGTGCTGACCTTGTTTTGACAGGAGCCGTGGTGTTTTAATTTCGAGGTTTTAGAAGTATGGATTTTGTTTTATGCCTTTTTAATGGAAGCTTCGTCGTCTATTTCAGACCCGGTACCGTTGACCTTTCTTCCTCCTTCGCTCTCTTCTTCCGCGATCTTCCTCTGTCAACCCCCCTCCCCTTTCCATGCTCTGTAATTTCAGATGGAGTTTGTGGAGGCAATAAATGTAATTAGTATCGTATTTCAGATGGACTAGACACAGCGAGGGAGGGAGACGTTATGAGAGAGACCCTCCCTTTGCTGCTTTCTTGTTCAGAGCGCACTCAGAGTCTCTCTCTCTCTCTTTTCTCCATTGTTGTTCCAATGTCCCCTCTGTCCTGTCCTCTTAGCGGTGTCAGTGCAGTGCTGGCTTGACTCTGTCTCTCTCCATTTATCCGCTCTGTTCTCCTTGCTCCACACTGGACGGACTCAGAAAGGTCACGCAGACGAGAGTTGCTTATTTACCAGAGAGCCGGTCACTCCCTGGACTGCAATAGAGGCGAACAGACACGCCAGAGCAGATGAGAAATGTGTCTTACATGGGACGCACTCCAATGCCGTGATGGGAATGCGTTCAGACCGCATATATGGGATCAACAAAAACTCATACACGCACATTCATGCACAAAGGCAGCCAGTTGTAACGTTAATGGACAGCTCTGACAGGACTTAACTGCATCTGTGACCTATAAACTACCTTACACATAATGTTAAAGACGGAGAGCAGTTTCTGTCTAAAAGATAAGAGAGGATGCTGGCTAAAGGAATAACTCAGGTTCAACAAGTAAAGCTAAATCACAGCTGCTTTGGAAAGATCATTGAGGCACTTACTATGAATCAAATACGGATGATAGTTTACAATAAATTACTGACGTTAGAACCCATGGTGTAAATATGGTAAATTGTCCGTCATTATTTATTTACCCTCTTGATGTTCCAGGATGGTGGCTCAGTGGTTAGCACTGTCACCTCACAGCAAGAGGGTTGCTGGTTCAAGCCCCAGCTGGGTCAGTTGGCGTTTCTGTGTGGAGTTTGCATGTTCTCCCCATGTTAGCTTGAGTTTCCTCCTAGAGGAGTTACCGTACATTCACACCGAAGGTGGTGAGAGCGTCAAAAGTTCGCTCTGGCCGCCCTGTCGCCAACGCTGTCTACCTTCAGAGTTCCGGCGGCGTGAGTGTTAACATTCGCTACACTGATCTCGTATTTAAAGGAGCCGTTGCAGCATTATCAGCAAAGCACTGACACTCCCGCATAAAACATGCTTTCCAGCATAAAATGTTGCCCGCTTTTAGCAGATTCATTTAACAATGGAAGATCAAGTTGTTTAAGTTGTTTATTATGTGTCCATATGTCTGAAATATTCCAAAGCATATTCTGAAATTCCCGCTTTTTTTAAAGAAAAAAAAATCTATAAAACATTAATGCACGTTAGTGACAAGTTACTGATGTGCATTAATGTTTTATATATTTTTTAGTGTATGTCCCTGTAAGAAAACATTGTAAATAACTGGAAATCTGACAACCGCAATATTAAATCCCTTGGTCGCAACCAAAGTTTACAGTGACTGTGTTCTCTAGACTCGTCTCAAGCGGTGGACTTCTTCATTCTGATTGCTTGCCACCAAACTGCGTCATAGCTCATTACCATAAAGTTGACTTGATTTCAACTCTCTTCAATGCCCACACCGCCGAAGACGCGCAGCGCTCTCGATCTCGCCGCTTTCGGTGTGAACGTACATATAGGAAGATTCTAAGGGACCACGCACTTTAGGGGCCCCAGGAGTTATTATTAGGGGACCAAATTCATCCGCATGATGGCAAGTGTTCTTAAAGTAATTATTTCAAACCTCGATATATCATTTTACTAGTATTCTGAACTTGCTAGAGTTTGTCCGCTACTGCATGTTCATGAAAATGTTTTATGGTAAAATACTAGCATGCTTCAGTCTGCTGGCTAGTTATTTATGAAATTCCTGCTTTTTTAAAGAAAAAAAATATATAAAATATATAAAACATTAATGCACATCAGTAACGTGTCACTAACTTTTTTAATGTATGTCCCTGTATGAAAACATTGTACATAACTGGAAATCTGACAACCGCAATATTAAAACCCTTGGGAACAACTGTGGTCAGAACCAAAGTTTACAGTGACTGTGTTCTCTAGACTCGTCTCAAGCGGTGGACTTCTACATTCTGATTGCTTGCCGCCGAACCGCGTCATAGCTCATTACCATAAAGTTGACTTGATTTCAACTCTCTTCGACGCCCACACCGCCGAAGACGTGCCGCGCTGAACGTACGGTTAGGAAGATTCTAAGGGATCACGCACTTTAGGGGGAATTACTATTAGGGGGTCAAATTCATCCGCATGATGGCAAGTGTTCTTAAAGTAATTATTTCAAACCTCGGTGTATCATTTTACTTGTATTCTGAACTTGCTAGAGTTTGTCCACTACTGCATGTTCATGAAAATGTTTTATGGTAAAATACTGGCGTGCTTCAGTCTGCTGCCTAGTTATTTATGAAAATGTTGGAAGCCTGTAACCATCAACTTTTACAGTATTTGGTTTTCCTACTGTGTATGTCAGTGGTTGCAGGTTTCTAACATTTTTTTCTAATTACCTTTAACAGAATGTTCAACAGAAGGAAACACATAAAGGTATGGAACAATTTAAGGGGAAAGTAAATAGTGAGTAAATATTCGTTTTAGCAGTTAGTTAGCAGTTGCTAAAGCTAAAGATCCTGTCCTCTCTGAATACTCCATACGTTGTCCAAAACAGCGCAGTGTTGCCAAGCTTGCGGTTTTCCCATGGATTTAGACTACTTTTAACTCTTGCCGTGGGATTTTTATTCCGCAGGTTAAAGGTTTGACATGATGAAATGTTTTACTCTACCAGATTTATATTCCACCAATGATTTAAAACTAGGAAAGGTGCTAGGATGATGAAACAGAGTACATACACTTTTGTGAGGCACAGGGGCACTAGAGGAGAGACCGTGTGTACGGCTGTTTTCATTTCTGTGGCAACATATTGGCAGGTCTGATGCTAAATAATAAATGCAAAACTAAATGTAATCTGCCAAAATAAAGTATGACGATTTGAAATTAAATGAATATATTTTGTGTTTATTTCAAATATCTTTAATTTAAAACTAATTTCACAGGTTTAGGGTTCACTTCCAGAGTTCTTCCATTACGTTTTTAACTTGATGACACATAAAGGGCATTTAGAAAACAGCGTGCCAGCTGTGCTGTCAATTTAAGTTCTATTTTTAAAGAAGAAACCATAATGCATACTGTTTACAGTTTTGTTTGGCATTGGGTTATTTTTAGGCCATTGGGCTAGTTTTGTTGTGAAAACCTGGAAACCTAAGCAACATCCATATCACCCTGCAGCCCAAGACCGGTTACTCACTGAAGCTTAGCGGGTCTAAGCCTGGTCAGTACCTGGATGGGAGCCCACTTGGGAAAACTAGGTTGCTGTTGGAAGTGGTGTTAGTGCATACCCATCAACCCTCTCGTTTTTCCCTGGATTCTCCTGTATTTTACAGTTCTATCCCGCTATCATCCCGTAATGGTATTTTCCCCGTATTTCTCCCGTATTTTAAGTGTTTCTCTGAAGGGTGGCAATAAACATTAATGAGCCGATCCTCCCTATACGCAACCCATACCGCCGAACCACCAGGGGCCACCCCTTGCTCTTAAATGGGAATCTGTTCTGTACTTTCGTTTTATTTAGGCATGAAACACTTTGAAATAAATATAAAAATGGCGGAATTCCCTTTCCTTTTCATTACAGGTGCCATCGCTCCTCCTATGCAATCCTCAAAACAGTCATAAAAAGGTGCGTGACTGTCAGACGTGCTCCATAGTAATAAATAGATGCTGTTTCCCAAACGTATTCTGTACATGCGATTTAAAGCATAGCGAAAGTGGATACTGGGTTTTGGGTGCGTGTTTGGACAGACATATACACATAATTAATAATAATAACATCTAAAGATGTCGATCTTGATGTTTGTTTTTTTTTAACATAACTAATTTTGACCTAAATGAGCACAAAACGTTAGGAAAGCAATCGAATGTTTTCATTATAATGATAGATGTGTGCTTTTTTAAAGTGACACCTGTTATTTAATGTAATCAAACAAAAAAATCTAAATAAATGAGATTCATTTGTTGCTCTTTATTCAGAATGTGTAAGTTATACAGTGAGAAAAAGATTAATGAGATTTGATAAATTGATTCTATTTCTTTATAATAGCTCATTTTAATAAGCTAAACTGTCTGCTAATGTATACTATTACATTTTCTTTTGTAAATAATAATATTAGAAATATTACTGACCGTTTAACTGTTTATTTACAATGAAACAGAACATATTTAATACAGGGATTTTTTTCTTTTTTTTTCTTTTCATTTTCAGATGAGGTTGTTAAAAATCCCATGGCACTTGTCGTAAAGAGTAGGTGTGCAGTCATGGTCAAATTCCCTCTATCTGCCTTTACCGATCATGGCCTCCTAATCATTCTCATCCACAGGATTGGCTCTACCACTGTCTCTCCACTCCCCCAAAAGCTGGTGTGTGGTGAGCACACTGGCGCCGTTGTCTTGTGGCTGCCATTTCATCATCCAACAGGATGCTGCACACTGGTGGTGGTGTGGAGAGACCCCCCTCATGATTGTGAAGTGCTTTGGGTGTATGGCCAAACACAATAAATGCTCTATATAAAATACACATTACATTAACCCATAAACGCACACATGCAGACCTGAGACCAGAATGAGAAGAGATTTTCAACCAGCATAACAAAAAATATATATGTTTTGAACGAAATCGCATACACTGTTCTTAATCCTGCTTTTAACACAGAGTAAAGCAACGTTTCACATTTTTACTCACTTTTGCAGTGTAACCCTGTTAGAATATTACTGCTAGATGCTTAGCAACCAACAGCCAATAGTTTGCCTCTTATTCACATGGTTTGAAGAATCTGAAATGAAAAACACACAAGTCATTTCAGCATTTGAAGTCAAAATGTCATATAGTGAGAGAAATGCATGAGTTAAGGTGAAACAGGTCAGCATGACACTGCTAAATAGGCAGATAAGGATGTTAACTCAGGTTTTTGTCATTTATGATGTGAAACAACATTATTTGTAAACCAGATTAAATGTGAAAAGTCCATAAAAAATACAGAATCTATGCTTTTCTTCTGAACCAGCGTCTGTATGCTGTATCTTTTTAACTCAATGTAAATCAATTGCTCAAAGCAAATAATCACTTTACAATCCTGCTACAACCTGACACAATGCATCTTTCCTCTTTGAGGTCAATGTCTTTTTTTGTGCATTGTCCCTGTTAAGTAAATAAATAAATTCAATTCAAAATTCAATTCAATACATATTATGAAGGTAAATAGTTTGCATCTTATATAATGTGCACTGATTCATCATTTACAATAAGAGAAAGCGTATTAAGAAAGTAAACACTACCAATTTTGAACAAATTAGAGATCTCTTTTGTGTTCTTCTAACATTATAATTGGGTTTAAACTCCAAACTGTTCAAGTCAGTCTCCATTTATGTTTTTCCCCTGTTCGCTCTCTCTCTCCTTGTCAATCTTCCAGGAAGAACTAGACGCGTGTACCATCTGCCATCTCAATATCCTCTTTAGCAAAATCAAACAAAGCGTCCGCTAGGAAATTTCTGGATATTTACAGACAACTTTTGAAATGCTATTTAAGAATAAATTGAACCCTTGTGAGAAAGGAAAAGACGGCTCTTTGTCTCTTGTTGGGAAACTATGACAGGAAGAGAGTACAAATGAATTTCCTGCCTGTTATTACATTGCTGGGTGGTATTAGTAACTGTACCCCAGAGGTGGTCTCCTAATTAACTCCTGCCAAGTGGCACTTCCTACAAGTCTCCCCTGGATTACGGAGTCGACCTTTGATCCACATTTTAATTTCCCAAGGAAGGAGAAGCTAACAAAAAAAAGGCAGAATGGAGGAGAGAAAAACATGTCTATTTTTAATAAATGAGAAAATGACTGGGACACTGTGGGGAACGGCTATTTAGTGAGGTGCAAACAAACATCAGACAGACTCAGGAAAAATGTGGTAAAAGTTAAAAGAACTGAAATGTCATTACTGTGGCATCACATTCACAACAATTAGCAGTAGTTGTAAAACACTGTATAGGGTACAAAACTGTCACTATGGTGGTACCATTTCAAAAGGTATTAATAGAGGCTTTAACACCAGGTTGTAACAGGAACTCAATTATAGGAACTAGCCACCAAGCAGTTCTCAGAGAAATTTTGTCGTTATTACATTTGTATCCATTTTAACTCACAGTTTTTTATTTATTTATTTATTTATTTATTTATTTATTTATTTATTTAAAGTTGTATGGGAACTGTACTTGGTGTCTAGTTCCTCTGAGTAAATTAAAATAACTTACCTTTGCAAAAGCCCCTTTAGTTCCAACAAATTGGGTTGCTGTAAGTGATCCTGTATAAGAACACAACAAAAAAAATAAACAGACAAAAAAAACAGGTACCTACATATTTGGTTCTAGGAACTATTGCAATATTTGTCTAGTGGAAGCCATATATTATGGCTTACATGTTTCTTATGTATGATTTACATACTTAATACAATTAAGGCAGTGGTTGTCAACTTTTTGTCATCAACAGCCTTTAAACTTTGATGCTTATGTTGTTTTTACTGAATTACGTGAAATAGATTTTTTACATGTGAAAAAACAATGTAAAAAAAACATTACTTTATAAAATGACCATGGAGTTGATTATTTCTTTGGTCACACTTTATTTTGACGGTCCGTTTGTTGAATTTAATTTACATTGCGTCTACACGCCAACTAATTCTCATTATATTAAGTAGACTGTTAGGTTGGGGTTAGGGTTGGGGTTAGTGTAAGTAGACATGTACATGTTTCTTATAGTCAGTTAAATGTCTGTTGAAAGACTGTTAAATGTCTACTAATACTCAAATGGACCATCAAAATAAAGTGCTACCATTTCTTTTAATTGCATTATTTATTTATTTTATTTACAATTCTATAACTCACATTATTAAAATAAGGCAAAATTGTGCATCCAAGTTTTCCAGGAAACACTGCTTCTTTAGTTATGAACGTGGTTGAAAGAATTGTATCGGCTAAAAAGAGTCATCTGTAATCACGATTACCTGCTTTAAATTCATTTAGCAGCTTGCCCCTTAGAAGGTTTACTGATGATTTGTCCAGTTTGCTGGTTGAGAACCACTGCTAAGAACCTAAAATAGTCCACAGCTAGGTACCATATAAGAGTGCTGTGTAATATCATTGCGTCTGCAAAAGTCCCTAGATTATTATGCCACATGAGAGTATAGCTCCTTGCTATACTGACGACAAAATAGCAACTTTTCATTTTCCTTCAGTCTTCAATGTAACTACAGAAGAGTCCAGCTTTAAATATGAAAATTTTTGATATTCTTAGTGGTGTTAATGGTCTAAACTGTTTCAATTATAAGCTACAAATGCTTCCCCCAGACCATACCTGCCAACACTCCCGTTTTCCCTGGGTGTCTCAGGTGTCTCCCATATTTCACATCTACCTCCCCCCACCCTTTCGTTTTGTTAATTCACCTGGAAAACTCCTGTAAATCTATACTTAAATACTAATTCAGATACTAGATCTTCTGGTGGTAAATATAGTACAGTGTTATCTTTAGTAGACACAAGTATGTTTTCCTTAATACAGCCCTATATATTGAATAGCCTATACAGCTCTGTTTTGTTTAAGTAATAAGCTCTTGTGCCTTACAAAAATGTACTAAAGGTATCCACAGTTAACAATTTGGATTTTAAACACAAAATTAAACTACAATAACAATGATTTGTTTTCAAGATAGCGACAAAGCACAAGCCAGTGTTTATATGATTGGCCATTTTATGAGTGACGGCTATGTGTGACTCCACAGTTCAATAAAACCCTTCCTATTTCTGCCCCCATTTTTGTTCTCGGTTCAAAATAGGAGTAAAATCACTACAGATAATACACTCATCCGTCAGGGTACCAGACTGTATTCCTCTTTTTCTTTTGTCTGTCCTCTCACCACTGCACAGATCTGAAATGACAGGATGGACCAGAGCGATGAAGCAGACAGGCTCTCTTTAGCCCGCTGAGGCGTTTTCACCTGAGGTTCAATCCTGAGGGAGTCCTGCCAACAGCCCTTCACAAAGCCTACACTGACACCTGCTGGAGATAAGTGGTTTAATCCTGAAATCTCTCCACCTAAACGTCTTTTAATGCTTTATTATACTTACATAGCCACAGTATTTTGACCGGGTCATATTTAAAGACGCTGCTGCCTTTTGATAATATGATTAAGTAACATTGTCCAGTAGTATGTCTTATTTTTCACATACTTTTTGGCTCGAGACTTCATTCACTTCCATTGATTTGTAGACGTTAAAAACAGCTCGTTATGCTGCTTGATGTTGTAAACTGATATTTTTGTGTTATATTGTTCTACTTCTTATGCATAGCCATCAGTGGTGGAAAGAGTGCTGAAAAGTCATACTCAAGTAAAAGTACCAATACTTGCCCAAAAATGTAGTGCAAGTAGAGTAAAAGTATCTGTTGTAAATATTACTCAAAGTATGAGTAAAAAGTAGCCCTTTTAAAAGTACTCAAGAGTAGTGAGTAGTGAGTATTACGCTGTAGAAAAGTTGATGCGTTTACAGAATGTTACGTTTACACATCCCTGCACAAACAACATGCAGTGTATTTAGAGATCTTCCCATTTTCGTTCGTTCCTTCCAACCTTCCTTCAATTATTTGTTTGTTCTCTCCTTCCTTCATTCATTCGGTTTTTCCCTCCTTCCTTCGTTCGTTCGTTCATATTTTTGTTCCTTCCTACATTAGGTCCTTTTGTTTATTCATTTGTTTGTTCGTTCCTTCCTTCCTTCCTTAGTTTGTTCAGTCCTTCCTTAAATTCTTCCTTCACTCGTTTGGTCCTTCCTTCTTTCCTCCCTTCATTTGTTCGCTCATTCTTTCTTCCATATTTTTGTTCCTTCCTACATTAGGTCCTTTGTTCATTCGTTCCTTCTTTCTTTCCTTTGTTCAGTCCTTCCTTGAATCCCTCCTTCATTTATTTGGTTCTTCGATCCTTCCTTCCATTCCTTGTTTGGTCCTGCCTTTTATTTGGCCCTTCCTTCCATTCTTCATTTGTTCCATTTAGTGATTGTTTAAGGCTGTTTGGTGATTTCAGTCATCATACAGTCGACATCCATCATTTTCAGTGACATGCAGTCTATAAAAAGTCTCTGGATCATTGCGTGTTGGACATCTTCTTGGACATTTTTAATGTTTCCAAAAGGTTTGCTGCATTTTTAAAAATCGCACACGTCTTGAGGTTCAGCATGGCCTGATTTTTCTACTTTAGACAATGACCAAAATAGAAATAAAGTAATGACTGCTGGTTGAAGGAAAGTAGTGGAGTAAAAGTACCGATACTGCACTAAAAATGTACTCAAGGGAAAGTAAAAGTCGACATTTTTAAAACTACTCAGTAAATTACAATTCCTGATAAAAACTAGTATTTGTAATTAGTTACTTTACACCACTGATAGCCATGAAAACACTTGTTTGTAGAGCAAGTAGTTTGACTATTCATACTCCCATAGGCAACTGAATCGGAAGTTCTAAGCCTAAATCAATAGCAAAAACGGATGCACTTCCGCATTGCAGAAGGTAAATAAACTACACCATGAACTCAATTAATATGAGGATACACGGTACGTGTTTATTTTACACTGAAACTTGGACACCTAAACATAACACAAACCATAATATTGACAATGACAATGAAACCAATGTCAATTACAGAATTAACATCTCTTAACCTCATAGGCAGTGGCGGATCCAGGAATTTTTAAACGCAGGGGCCAAGGTGGGGCACAGTTTACAGAGGGGGCCAAGTTATTTAACTGGTCCTATAAAAAATCCAGTATATATATAGGCCTATAATATCTTTTCAGGGGTTAATTCTACACCTGCAAATAGCAGATTAAATTGGAGTCATTTTTCATTTTGGGTGAACTATCCCTTCAATTAAAAAATCGTCAGTGAGTTCACTTTGTTTTTTGATAGTTTTTGCATAAACAGAATAGTGTGGATAATAGTTTACCAAATTAAAATAGCTTTAACTCTGTATTCTGGCTTAATCTTTGACTGTGAAGATCATGTTCAAGTGTGTTCAGTCCTAACCTGATGCACAGCTCTCATGTGGTAAATGTCATGCATGATGCAGCTATTTAAAAAAGCTCATTTTTTAGACACGGGATGTTTGTCATAAATATCAGATATCAGGTCACGTTAAACGAAGTTTTTCGGTGAAGGATGTCTGTCATCACAGTTGTTTTGTAACCTTTTTTATAGAGATAAAAAAACACAGTAATTCAAAACAGAAGCGTCTGCGTTACAGAGTAAATGACAGCACAGAACCCGTCTTTGCTTTCATTATCGATTTCACCACGAAGCGCACCTTTGCCGTTGACATAACAGCTCAAAATTGTAATTTAAAACAACAAGTTAAAATTATGACAGCTATGAGCGGAATCGCGAAAAATAAACCTTGTAGCTCCAGTCAACGAATACCATGTTTAGTTTTTGACTAAATGATATGACTCTATCTCTATCTATAAAACATTCCGCTTTAAAAGAGAACCACGGCTAGCAACGTGACAATTTGAATCGCTGTTTCGTAACAAACCAGTTGATCTAGTGATGAAAGCACTCATCATACAAGAAAAACAGATAAAGTAACAGGTATTACCGGCGTTCAACACGAATCAAAGCGCATCTTTATGTCCAAGCTTTAATATAAATCAGCTTTGAATTAGATGAGAGGGGCACAACAGGGGCCAAAACTGATTTAAACGGGGGCCAGTGCCCCTTTGGCCCCACCCCTAGATCTGCCCCTGCTCCTAGGGCTTGAGTGTGCACATACTTGGACAGCACATTTTAGCTCTAAAGTGGCTATTTAAAATACTTTAAATGATTTATATTTTGTAAAGACATAGTATCATCATGTTTTGCAGCATATGAAATGTCCCAAACACTATTTTTAACTGGGGAAAAAATATGTTGTTTTTACTCTCTGATAGTCAAAGCAAGTTCAAAAAAAATTCTATGTTAAATAAGCATTAAAAAACAAGTAAATTCGGACCACGAGTCCACATATATGGACATCCTTTTTCTCTAAAAGTACATCATATCAAAAGATGATACTTGGGTTTTATTCTAATTAGGTTCCAATAAGCCCAAATAACAAAGAGAAATAAAAAATGCATGTAAAAAACACCTTGCATGGGCCTTGAGAGGTTCAAAAAGAAAGAGAGAACATTGAAAATGATCGATGTCTTGAAGTGTTAACAACGCTGAAAGTTTTAGTTTAGTTTGATATTAATTTGACAAATTTTGGCTAAAGCCTCTGAATTAGTGCTCTACAGGCTATGCTTCACAGAATAAGGATTAAATATTCCTTGTTTATCCCATATTCAACTATTTAATATATATATTTTAAATAGTTACAGGGATAAAACTGAAAACAAGAGACAGGAAAAACATAGCCTACATGGATATTTGTTTCTGATACATATCTGAATAAAATTGCTAAATTCTTTTAAAGTTTTTTTTATAATATATTATTAATATTCCATAATAATAATAATAATTAATAATAAAATTACTGTTTTGATTGACCTATAAGTTAGGACATTCATCATTTCCTTCGGCTTCATTTCGACTAGTCCATTTGTTTATCAGGGGTCAACACAACGGAATGAACAGCCAACTTATCCAGGTTAGGTTTAACGCAGCAGATGCCCTTTTAGCTACAACCCATCACTGGGAAACATCCATACACTTACATATGCCACAATTTAGCTTATTAAATTTATAGTGCATGTCTTTGGACAGTGGGGGACTCCGGAGCACCCGAAGGAAACCCACGCCAACATGGGGAGAACATGCAAACTCCACACAGAAAGGCCAACTAGGCCAGCCGAGAGTCGACTAGCGACCTTCTTGGAGTGAGGCAGCAGTGCTAACCACTGAGCCACCATGCCACCCCTTTAATTAGGACATTATTGATTTATTATTATTATTATTATTATTATTATTATTATTATTATTATTATTATTATTATTATACACTTGAAAATCAAGGTGTTGACCCTAAAGAATCACAATTTTGCTTTATTATTATTGTGTGTTATCTTCAGTGTTATTTATGAGTGTTATCTTGTTCTCTGACAAACCATATTTCATACAATTAAATGAATTGTTTTACTTCTTATTAAATCATTTTACCCTGAGAAATAATTGGAATATTATCAACAGATCTTGTATGATGCTTAATAACTGCATACAATAGATTAATAAATGGTCTGTTCCATCAAAATTGTCATGTTACATCAGATATGCAAGTAATTTTAATTGATCCAAATTCAGCCAAGGACTGATAATACGTTACTGGTGACAATATTATATGTATTTTTTTCTGCATACTTGCCTCGTGTATTGGTGGCCAGAGAAGGTTTGCTGTCTGTCAGTGCAGGTGTTTGAATTGCAGGGTAGTGAACACCCCAGGGCTGAGGTGGAGGAGGTAATATTCACAGCTGGATATGAGCTTCTGCTACACATCCTAACAGCATCTGTGGAGAATTCGCAGGATTGAGATTACAGCTCTGGATATAAACACAGACATGAGCTGCATGCGCACACAGGTAAACACAGTCTGCTCAGAAAACTCTCAGTGTAAACAGTGTGGTAGAAAGCCTTTTATCATTGTAAAGATTGTAAAGTTTAGCTATATTGACCTTATTCTCTGCGTATGAGCGGGCACAGCCGTTTGAATCTTTTTTGCTCGAGACTTCCGGTCTCATTTACTTCCATTCATTTTTAGACATTAAGAACAGCTCGTTGTGCTGCTTGATGTTGCAAACTGGTATTTTTATATTATATTATTCTATTTTGTCTGTATAGTCATGCAAACACTTGTTTGTAGAGCAAGTGGTTTGACTGTATTCTGCTGTTTAATATTACAAGAATTTTAAATATTTAAAATATTACAAATTATCTTAATTGATCTTAAAAAGGCTTAAAATATTGTTTATATTTATTTATTGCCATAAAATTTGATTTACAAAATTAAAAAAAAAAATCAATAATATGTAAAAAATTAACTAAATGAAATAAGACTACCTCTGAATATATATACATTTCTTGCTGCATTAAACATCACACAAAAACTACACAGGAGGGCTAATAATTTTGCCCATATTATGTTGTAAAAGTTAAACATAGAGCCTAAAAATTATAACTTGCTGTAAATACCCACCCTCTAATTTATTCATCAAAATATTGAAGAGAGCTATTTATTATTGCCTTCAGAACTGCCTTAATCCTTCATGGCATAGATTCAACAAGATACTGGAAATATTCCTCAGAGCTTCTGTCCCATATTGACATGGTAGTATCATGCAGTTGCTGCAGATTTGTCGGCTGCACATCCATGATGTGAATCTCCCGTTCCACCACATCCCAAAGGTGCTCTATTGGATTAAGATCTGGTGACTGTGGAGGCCATTTGAGTACAGTAAACTCATTGTCATATTCAAGAAATCAGTCTGAGATGATTCATGCTTTATGACATCGCGCGTTATACTGCTGGACTTGAAGGTGGACACTGCGGTCATAAAGGGATTGACGTGGTCAGCAACAATAGTCGGGTAGGCTGTGGCCTTGACATGATGCTTAATTGGTACTAATGGGCCCAAAGTGTGCCAGGAAAATATCCCCCACACATTACACAAACACCACCTGCCTGAACCGTTGATACAAGGCAAGATGGATCCATGCTTTCATGTTCTTGAGGCCAAATTCTGACCCCACCATCCGAATATCGCAGCAGAAATTGAGACTCAGCAGATCAGGCAACATTTTTCCAATCTTCTATTGTCCAATTTTGGTGAGCCTTTGCCAATTGTAGTCTCAGTTTCCTGTGGCACATGGTGTGGTCTTCTGCTGTTGTAGCCCATCTGCTTCAAGGCTTGACATGTTGTGCATTCAGAGTTGCTCTTCTGCATAACTCGGTTGTAATGAGTGGTTATTTGAGTTACTGTTGCCTTTTTTATCAGCTCGAACCAGACTGGCCGTCTCCTCTGACATCAACAAGGCATATGTGCCCACAGAACTGCCACTCACTGGATATTTTCTCTTTTTCGGACCATTCTCTGTAAACCTTAGAGATGGTTGTGCATGAAAATCCCAGTAGATCAGCAGTTTCTGAAATACTCAGACCAGCCAGTCTGGCACCAACAACCATGCCACATTCAGAGGCACATAAATCACCTTTATTCCTCATTTTGATGCTCTGTTTGAACTGCAGCAGATCGTCCTGACCATGTCTACAAGCCTAAATGCATTGAGTTTCTGCCATGTTATTGGCTGATTAGATTAAATTTGCATTAATGGGCAGTTGGACAGGTGTACCTAATAAAATATATTTGTGTATGAACTCATTCATTCATCCATTTTATTTTCAGCTTTGTCCCTTTATTAATCTGGGGTTGCCACAGTGGAATGAACCACCAACTTGTCCAGGAAATGTTTTACGCAGCGGATGCCCTTCCAGCTGCAACCCATCTCTGGGAAACATCCATACACGCTCATACACTACAGACAATTTAGCTTACTCAATTCAACTGTACCGCATGTCTTTGGACTGTGGGGGAAACCAGAGCACCCGGAGGAAACCCACACGAACGCGGAGAGAACATGCAAACTCCACACAGAAACGCCAACTGACCCAGCCAGGGCTCGAACCAGCGACCTTCATGCTGTGAGGCGACAGCACTACCTTCTGCGCCACCGTGTCGCCTTGTGTATACATGTTTAAATTTAAAATGTGTACAAATTTGACAGCAATCGATAGCGAAATTTAACTAGTTTTTTTCAAAATGTTTTGTTGAAGATCACATTAACGTCATTATGAATTTAATAAATGATATGGTTGCTTGTAGTAAAAATCTTGTGCCCCAGTCATTTATTTAATTATTTTTTACATTTGTTGCTCACCTAACAAAGTTTTGCAGCCATGTTGCTATTCTTGCTGGTGTATTCAATTAACTCTATCCAACACAATCTCACTGCAAGTCGTGAATTTTTGATTTAGTAAATTAATTAATATGAATTGGTACAATGGCGCCACGGTGGCGCGTGAGTAGCACGTTCGCCTCACAGCAAGAAGGTCGCTGGTTCGATCCCCGGTTGGGGCAGGTCCCGGTTGGGCCAGTTGGCATTTCTGTGTGGAGTTTGCATGTTCTCCCCGTGGTTGCGTGGGTTTCCTCCGGGTGCTCCGGTTTCCCCCACAGTCCAAAGACATGTGGTACAGGTGAATTGGGTAAGCTAAATTGTCCATAGTGTATGAGTGTGAATGAGAATGTATGGATGTGTTTCCCAGAGATGGGTTGTGGCTGGAAGGGCATCCGCTGCGTAAAACAAATGCCGGATAAGTTGGCGGTTCATTCCGCTGTGGCGACCCCAGATTAATAAAGGGACTAAGCCGAAAAGAAAATGAATGAATGAATTGGTACAATCTCATTCGTATAATTTGCTAATCATCCAATGACGGTTGGGTTGAGGGGCAGGGTTAGGTGCCATGCCTCCTTTTTAAAATCGTACATTTTTCTACGACTGAACTCTTACGAACTCGTACAAATTAGCCACTAAACTGACAAAACGTAAAACAGTTGCCTTTCCTCAAGAGATCGGGCTGATGTACTCCTTCATTTGTAGTGTGGTCCTGAAAAATCTTCGTTTGAAACGCTATATCAGGGGTGACCAACCCTGCTCCTGGAGATCGACCGTCCTGCAGATTTCAGTTGTAACCCATATCAAACACACCTGTCTGTAATTATCTAGTGCTGTTCAGGTCCTAATTAATTGGTTCAGGTGTGTTTGATCAGGGTAGTGTTGTAAAAATCAAAATGTGCGAAAAGAGAAGAGAACCCCCAGACCAGGAGACTCAAAACAAGCAGAATTATTTTATTGAGACTTGTCGGTTCATCTGCAGTCATACAGCATCTTCAAGAAGTCCATGCGTCTACAGAGCCTACTGGAAGGTCTGTAGTCTGCGAGTTTTATCACAAGTCTGATTTGAGACAAAGTTGTTCGGTCTATAATGTCTTCTTAGGAGGGGGGGGATGACTAAACAATCCATGCAAATCAAGTCTTAGAGTCAGCATGATAACCAGCGTATAGGTGTTAGAATCCTGCCCAGCTCCTGGCCACATGAGTAAATGCTTTGATCAACTAAAGACAAAGGCAGAGTCGTTTAGACCATTTGCATTACTCTGGCTCAGCCAGTGGTCAGAAAGACCAAAAGTGTAATGTCCCTCATGGCTGAGCTGTTAATGTAATTATATAACTAAAACCCCCAAGAATATAACTTTTCAGTTATATGTAGATTATTGTTAATTTGAAATGGTATTATATAAATGTATATTCCCACAGTAGGAGCTGAACTCAGCAGGAAGGTCGATCTCCAGGAGCAGGGTTGAGCACCCCTGGGATATATGGTCGTTTACCTTACCCCTACGCCTCCAAGCAAAGAGAATTGGCGCAGCCCTACCCCTTCAAGGTAATGTGGGAAACAAGGGAATGGGTAAAGGATTGAATTTGGACTGGGTCAAAGTGCGTGTATGTGTGTGAGTTGATCACCTAAGCATCATTTTCAATTATCTGTCAGTATTGTCAAAGTAAAATTAGAAGCAGCCAATTTCCGCTCCAAATGTAGGCCTTAATCTACTCGCCTGTCTGAAGCCCACACATCCAGAGAGCAGTAATGTGACGGTACAGGCTTGTTCTCACACTTATTACTCGAAGAAACCTTTTTTTTTTTTTTTTAAAGCAAGTGTGAGTCGAGACCAAAACAAGTGGCTAAATCTGGGGATTGTGCTTACTGAAGCCTGTGACACAAATTGGTTTAATTTACTCGTTTTCGACACTGTTATTACAACAATTGCGAGTCAGTGACATGACTGAAATCTTCATAGTTTTGCTGTCGTGCGCTGTGAGAGTGTGTTTGCATGTTGTTTGGGGAGGTTGGTTTGGCTGCTGTCTGTATTCGTTCTTGTCATATTTGGAGAGAAGCTAACCGGCTCTGACAGGGGCACGTACGAGGGGTCTGTAAGGTCCCGTATTTGGAAAAGCACTATGGAAAAATTATTCACCATCATTCTGACAATTCTCTGTCAAAATCAACTCTGACAGCCCATCGCTCGCATCCTATTTTTGTCTTTGTTTTGGCTGATTTCCATTATTTTTTCCCCAAGGTCATAAAAAAACATCACTGCAACTCTTTGTACTGTGGCATCTCCAAAACTCTTCAATTAGCACAGAATTTTAAGAAACCACAACACTCCGCACCTAAAGTCACTTGACTGACTACCTGTTTAGTTTAGAATATTTTTAAAATACTAATATTATTCTTCTTTAAATCTCTTCACTGTCAATCACTCACAAATTTATCTGAACTGCTGCATTACTTTACCTCATGAGAAGTCTAAAATCTTGTGACCAACACCTTCACTCCAGAATCTTAAGAGATTTCCTTTATATTGCTTTTAATGTCTTTCTCTTTTTATACACTCCTGTCCCATTTCAGAAGTCTTGGTTACATACAGTTACTCTGTAATTTTACTCTTAAAAACTTTGACTACTTTTACTAAAGAATATAAATCTGAGCATCATCCTGAAGAGGCATAAGGTGTTTACACTTGTACCTTTTGTTAATTAATCATGTTTGTTGTGAAATTTGACTGATGTGTTTGTAATTTGAGCTATTCACTTAAAAAAAAAATCAGGGTCTCAGAAACCAGTTACTGCACTCACAAGGCACTTTATTAGGTACAGCTTACTGGTAGGGCATTGGACTTCTTTTTGCCTTCAGAACTGCCTTAATCCTTCATGGCAAAGATTCAATAAAGTACTGGAAACATTCCTGAGATTTTGCCTTCGGAACTGCCTTAATCCTTCATGGCATAGATTCAACAAGATACTGGAAATATTCCTCAGAGCTTTTGTCCCATATTGACATGATAGAATCACGCAGTTGCTGCAGATTTGTCGGCTGCACATCCATGATGTGAATCTCCCATTCCTCCACATCCCAAAGGTGCTCGATTGGATTGAGTTCTGGTGACTGTGGAGGCCATTTGAGTACAGTGAACTCATTGTCATGTTCAAGAAACCAGTCTGAGATGATTCATACTTTATGACATGGCATGTTATCCTGCTGGAAGTAGCCATCAGAAGATGGGTACACTGTGGTCATAAAGGGATGGACATGGTTAGCAACAGTAGTCAAGTAGGCTGTGGCCTTGACGTTATGCTCAATTGGTACTAATGGGCCCAAAGTGTGCCAAGAAAAAAAACCCACACCATTACACCACCACCAGCAGCCTGAACCATTGATACAAGACAAGATGGATCCATGCTTTCATGTTGTTGAGGCCAAATTCTGACCTTTCCATCTGAATGTTGCAGCAGAAGTCGAGACTCATTAGACCAGGCAACATTTTTACAATCTTCTATTGTCCAATTTTGGTGAGCCTGTGCCAATTGTAGCCTGTTTCCTGTTCTTAGCTGACAGGAGTGGCACCCGGTGTGTTCTTCTGCTGCTGTAGCCCATCTGCCTCAAGGTCCCACGTGTTGTGTGTTCAGAGATGCTCTTCTCCATACCTCGGTTGTAGCGAGTGGTTGAGTTACTGTTGCCTTTCTATCAGCTCGAACCAGTCTGATCATTTTCCTCTGGCATCAGCATGACATTTGCGCCCACATAATTGCTTAATGAATAACTGTAAAAACTACTTCAGCATTTTTCCTCTGTAGAGGTGATCATGCGCTCTTTGTTTTGGGGCCACGGATTTAAAATGACCCACCAGTGGGGGTCAGAATGGCCCCTAGTCTATTTTTAAGTCTCTTTTAAAAACCCACTTGTTTACATTGGGCTATTAGTAATTACATTTAGCCTGTTTTCATGTCTTATATACATTTATTTTATTATTTTACAAAACCCTTTGGTTAGTCTTGTGGCTGTTTTAAATATTAAAAAGCAGTGCAGTCAGATGATTAAAATATACATAGATACAGCGGGTACGGAAAGTATTAAGACCCCCCTACATTTTTCACTCTTTGTTACATTGCAGCCATTTACTAACATCATGCAAGTTCACTTGTTTTCCTCAATGTACACACAGCACACCATATTGACAGAAAAACACAGAATTGTTGACATGATTGCAGATTTCTTTAAAAATAAAAAAAATAAAATCACATTTGATCAGTATTAAGCAGAAGCACCCTTTTGATCTAATACAGTCATAAGTCTTTTTGAGAAAGATGCAACATGTTTTTCACACCTGGATTTGGGGATCCTCTGCCATTTCTCCTTGCAGATCCCCTCCATTTCTGTCAGGTTGGATGGTAAACACTGGTGGACAGCCATTTTTAGGTCTCTCCAGAGATGCTCAATTGGATTTGCCTCAGGGCTCTGGCTTGGCCATTCAAGAGAAGTCAACAACAGTTATGAAGCCACTCCTTCGTTATTTTAGCTGTGTGCTTAGCGTCATTGTCTTGTGGGTAGGTAAACCTTCTGCCCAGTCTGAGGTCCTGAGGACTCTGGAGAAGGTTTTCGTCCAGGATATACGTGTACTTGGGCGCATCCCTCTTTGCAACCAGTCATCCTGTCTCTGCAGCCTCTGTCATCATTGGACAGGTGATGAGCAGTGCCTGGTTTTCTCCACACGCTTAGAATTAAGGCCAGAAAGTTTCATCCTGGTCTCATCGACAACATTTGATGCTGTATGAACTTTAATGAAGGAAACAAATAATAACTTAACTGATTTTAGCAAATGGCTGCAATATAACGAAGTTAAAAATGTAAGGGGGTCTGAATACTTTCCATACCCACTGTATAGCACACTTTTCCTTGTTTATGTAGTGTGTATTCATACATAAGAGACGTTACATGTGTATAGCCTATATTTTGTAAAAACAAACGTTTATCTTGGACACAATTAATCATTTGATAGCTCCAAGGGTGCAATTCTGGTCTGAGAGGTGGGGGGGACCAAATCTGAGTGTTGGTGATAGTTGTGGAAACGTGTAGCAATGTTAAGCAACTGTGTGCAGAAAAGCCTAAATTTCAATTTTATTTGACATTATCATAACATATACAGTGTATTATTGAAATAAAACAAATGAAAGAATATAATCTTTAGGAAATAACTTAAAGAATTTATTTCATTGTTTTTAAGACAAAAAGAACACATTTGGATTTTACATAAGAAAGTGTAAAAAAAAAAAAAAAAAAAAAAGCTAAATATCTAAAAAATATCTATAAAAATCCCGTTCAAACTTTTAGGATACCTGGTGTCAGATTTGCACAATCCATATGCACAACGCTTTGGCCTGTTTCCCTTGCTAGAAAGCTTGACAGAGCTCCTGCACGTAGCTATGGTTGCAAAGCCAAGATTGGTGGGTGCGGTTTTTAGGTGCGGCTTAGCAAAGGGTCAATTGGTGTCCATTCAGTGTTCAAAGAAAGTTTAGTTAGACCTATACGAGTGACGTGACTGCGAACTTAATTTTGCATACATATCCTGAGTTGAAAAATGTTTTTTTTTTTTTTTCCGTCTCTCGAGGGGAAATTATAGCATGAAGTGAAGTGGTATTTATATCTAAAAATAAGTGAGGGGGACATGTCCCCCCTGGAAATTGCACCCCTGGACAGCTCTAAAATAAAGCAAACTTGATCTCAGGAAAACACTAGGAAAGCCAGAATACAAGATTATTCCCCGTTTTTATTAGTGCCACACGAGCGTTCTCCTTTAGCCCTCCTGGTATTTCTCATTTGATATAACTTTCTAATTCATCCCTGAGTAAATGGCCATCGTAATGCGAACGGAATGAAGAGCGGGCATGAGGCGTGTGCCGATGAGAGGGAAGCGGCCCTCCATGCAGGAAATTATCTACCCAGCATGTAAGCATCTGTGCTCAGTCGAGACGGGAGAAAAACAAGGCTTACCTCTCCTCTCCTCTCCTCTCCTCTCCTCTCCTCTCCTCTCCTGCCCCCTAAAAAAAGCCCAGCAATCAATAGAAAGTTCATTTCAGAAAGGCGGTGTGGTAATCTGTTTGGCGGCACGCGCACCTGTCCCTAATGATCTTTCCCGCGCAACAGGATGACCTAATCTTCATTCAAATGAATCGCTGCGCAACACGGACGATACTTTATCACTCTCTTTCTCTCTCACACACACAGTGATGGAGGAGCGAAGGCAGGAGAAAGACTAATCAGAGTTCAGTGACTTAAAAGCTCTGTTCATCTCCTGCAAGCCAAACAGGCCATTATTAGCATTATCTACTATGTATTATCTTTATGCAGGCCTGCGGCATACTAAAACAACTCTATGAGGTTATAATCATGAAATAATTCTGAAATAAATAATAAAAATAGTTATGAAAGAAACTGTATTTATAAAATAATAATAATAATAAAACTTTGGAGTAGAGATGTAAATGGAAACAAAAAACTGCTAAGGTGGAACTGTAGGCCCAGTGTTGCCAGATACAGCCGAATTTTTCCAGCCAAAAAGCTTTCCAAAACCCACCCAAAGGCACAAAAAAACACCCAAAATATTAGATATTTTATTTAATTTTAATGCGTTTAAATCGAAATAAACCTAGTAACTTTACCTGTCATAATTTTTAACCAGCAACCAACACCAGCAGATGTGTTCACACTGCATGACTTTCTGGGCTAGCGTTTTGTCGCTGCTTTGTTTACACTGCAAGATGGATCGACGACAGAGTTTCTCACACTGCATGACTTCAAAATAGGAAGAATCGCCAACAACTTTGTCCAAACTACGTCTCACACCCAGAAACATGTCGTATATCTTTTGTTATTAACTACATAACGAGAAAGAAGCCTTTAATGGGGTAGAAAATGCATATCTGCTCACCTGACTTTGAAGGGAATTAGCAATTTCACCTCAACTTTGTTATTTTTTGACCGGGTTGGGTTGGGATATTGCTCACATGCCACGTCAAACAGACACGGGTGCTCCTGCCAAATGTACACTTATTTACCCTCCATTTCATGGGTCCAAATAAACTGAAAATGAGCGCCTTTAACTTCTCCCTCAACCTCCGCTGACCTTCAGGTACCCATACTAGTGAATGCTGCTCTCTCATTGGCTGTAGGCGATCGCCGATGTTATTTTCAGTCAGAACTCATTTCACACGGCATGATTTGCATCGCCGACAGCTCCAGATATTCAGCACGCCAAATATCTCCTGTGCATCGGCGATTCTCTCAGATCGCGATGTCCCGCCCATAGTTTTGAGCTACCGTAATGAACGAATGCATTAAATAAGGGTATAAAAACAGGTAGCGCATCCTGTCAGCTTCAAATGTCCATCAGATTGAACTACCATATTAAGTCATCATGAAAAAAACATGGGTAGCGCAGCATGATGCGTGATCAGATTTGGGTAGCGCTGCATGAGGAGAGTCAGATTTGTCCAGGGAGTGAAGAGTTTATTACAACATTCCTTCACCTGCTCTTGCGGGGAGAAGCCCACGCAGTTTGCGGCACTGGTGGTCACTACTAACCTAATAGAGTAGGAGCACATAGGTATGTTTTGTTAGTTAAGTTGCATTTAAAATTTACGTTTCAAACCCGCCCAAATTTGGTCAACACGCCAGTGTCATTTTTACCCGCACAATCAAATTCAAAACCGCCCAATCTGGCAACACTGTGTAGACCTACAGAAAGTCAAAACAAACGTTTCTACTGATAGTATTTCTTTATTATAGTTTGTAATGATCAATAAACAGTTTATTACTTTTAAAATATTACCTTATGGAACATCACCCATGTCAGGTGTATTTATGTCTATTGCTTGTGTGTCTATGTCTATCAACTGAACAAATACCACTACATAATTAACTTCCAAGTCCATGCTTGTTAACATCAGTTAAAGCACCGTGAGTTAACATGAACTAACAATGAACAACCGGATGTTCATTAACTAACATGAACAGATACTGTAAATGTTTTGTTCATTGTTTGTTTATGTCAGTAAATGTATTATTAACATTAATGAAACGTATTGTATAGTGTGACCACCCAATGTTTGATGTAATGTCAACAAATACACGATAATGATAAGAAAAGATGTTCAAATTTATTACGACATATCATAAAACATGCAACATTTACTTTAGATGAATCTTTATATCTACATAAAATGTATTTAGATAATGTTCACACAGCACTAATAACGTGAGCATGTGTTTTCCCATGGACAGAAAAGAAGACAACTAACCTATATTTAAGAAAACAGATATGTGTTAAACTAATTTCCATGAATTTTCCAGAACTTTGTGGGTTTTTCCAGAACTTTTCCATGCCTGGAAAATGCAGTCAACATTCTGACGTATCCAGGTTTTTCCATGACCGTATAAACCCTGTATTTTGTGTTTGAAATGCATATTTTAAATACTTGTATCATAAATACTTCCCATCTGTGTGTATTCGTTTATGCCAAGCACTGTACATCTAATATCTAAAGTTAACAAATCAGAGAAAGTTCCATGCAGCACCACCAGATGGCGCCAAAACCCAGCAACAAACGGCATCATCAATATCAGAAACCTGTAAATTAAGCACACAATCTAAATAGTATGTCTAACAAACTTTATTGGTACTTTATTGGCTTATTTTCACAATGCATTCACAGACAGTCCTCAGCATACGTTCATCAAAACTGAATAATCATTTACAAATGACCTGCATGAAGAAACAGTGCTTGAAGTTTGCAACTTTTTTTTTTTTCGTAATTTTTTTATTATTATTATTATTATTATTATTATTATTATTATAAGAGCGTGCGCCGTTTCAGGTATTCGATCCACGATGGAGACGGCCATTTCTGCAAACATGTTGTCGATTGACATGACAGGAAGGTGACAGGCCAACAGAGCATACTTTATAGATTACTTTTAGTTGTTTTTCGCTAACGGCTAAAAACAGTGGGTGCGATATGCCGTAACAGATCCCTTTGAAGACCAGCGTGAGATAAAAACTGCTCTTAAACTCTGCTACAGAAGACTAGAAGCTTCTTCACTTCTAACACAATTTAATAGCATCAACTTTAACACAGTTACACCACAACGCCGCAGTGTTCTAGCACTCCAAGTACAAACGGAAAAGGGAAAAAGAGCTAAAAACAAAAAGACTCGTGAATAAACTTCGCAACCAAAACAATTCACTCCCTTTATCATACTGAAATGAATCAAAATGGCCTTCAAACAAGACGCTTCACTGACCCAATAGTAAACAAACAAAAACAAAAAACCTCACTCGTTCATCAATTCCTCGGACTACATTCTGCAATGGTGTTAAGTAGCTGCGTTTGCTTCAAACATGGAGAACTAGATCTAGTGTGAAAGACGAGTCTGCTTTTGTGTGAGAAACTGATAGAGGTTTTTAAAAAAAATAGATTTCATTATCGGTTCTGCTAAGGTTTGGGGGAGCAGGGGGGGATAAAGTTTACATTGCATCGTCTAAGGCCTTTTTTTTTTCCAAACCAAACACAAATCTGTCCATCATCTTGATCCACCATCACGTCTCGTGCACGGAAATAACACACAATCCAACTTGCTTCACTCCGTCTTTGGCTTCACTCCGGGAATCAAGGCCATGATCCTGTTAATGACACGGAAACGATGATCATTTAGTGCAATAAACTGATTAGTGCAAGAATATACTTAATTGGAGGAGAAAAACAAAAACAAACGAAAGGTTCAACGCACCCTGGAGTACTTTGAGATTTTAAACAGATTTGTGTGTGTTGAGCATCAGTGAAGACAGTGTTGGCACCCGTCAGCTTTAATTATGGGGAAAACTGGATAATTTTGAGCTTTTGTCAGATAATTTCATCTTCTGGGTTTGAAATAATTTTTGTGGTGGGATCAAAATCAGTGACGGAGCGAATCTGCTAGTGGAGTGATGCGTCAGTTTCTTATAATTAGTCATAGCGGAGTTTTCTTAACCTATGAGAAGACTCTGCTTCTTAATTATTCATGAGAGCACATGCTTTTACAGACCTACTGGGCTGTAAGACCCAATGACTGGGTGAGAGTCTCTGGCAAGCAGGATTTATCCATTCATGAAGGCTTGTATATGTTTGTTTCCATGATCCACGGGGTTTTGTTGCATGTTTTTACTCACGATGCTGTCAGAATTGATACAGCAAAGCTGTTGGTTTGCAGCAAGCATTTTTGTTGGGAGAGGCTGTACAAGAATGGCGGACTTTGAATGGTAACAAACTCAATTGATATAAGACAGACACGTCGTCTATATCTGTGCTGCTGTGTTCGCACATGTTTAAAATCCTCCAGATTACTAGCCCCTATTATGGGTTTTTGAAAATGAGCTTGCATGCAGTGTGTACCACAGCTCTAAGTGAAGTGAAATGTCCAGCTGAGGCTTAAATCTGAAAGTGCACAGTTTTTAAAACTATTAATTCATCTATAAAAGAGTCGACTCATAGTTCCTCAAACGAATCGCCGTGCTTACGAGTCTTTAGCCGTTTAGGCATGACGTGAACACGAAACATAAGCCCCGCCCATTTGTGTGCGTGCAGACCGGATTCGAATCCCCCAACCCCGTCCACAAACAACAGCCGCAAGCAAAGGTTGCCAGATTGGGCGGTTTTCAATTTGATTGTGCAGGTAAAAACCTTTTGAATAGGGTTTGGACTGGAATCAGTAATCTACATCTGGCAACACAGAGAAGAGCACTGTGCTCAGCTGGATATTATTGGAAGTGTGCAGATGAACCAGAGATGAGACTGTGAAGAGTCAGTGGTTGAGGTTTATTTCTGCAGAAATGCCTCAGCATTATAGCCCAGCCTTGTGCTGTGTTTCCTCTGAGGAGTGCTTCTGAAATCTACACGCTTACATTGGAGAATTCGTCAACCGTTTGTTAAAGGAAGGATCAGAAAAGAATTTTGACGTATGCAGGGGCGGACTGGCCGTAGGGAGCACCAGTACATTTCCCGGTGGCCTGACGGTGAATCTGGCCTGCTATCCAACAAATGTAAGTGCGATTAAATCGGTTGCCTCATTGTTTTCTCTAGCTTGTAAATGATGCATTTAATTGTGTTTTGTAAATTGTAACCGCTTGTAGTGTATCTGGTTAACTTGTATTGTCATATCGCGTCTAAAAGCACGTTGTAAACGCGGCGCGTGCCGCTTTGTTTACGATTAAAATGCGTTTGTGAGCTCACGTGTCACTGCTGTTTGTCGTTGCTATGGCTACATCAGCTCTCCTACACACGTGCGGCAGTCCTGTTTCATAATGGTTCAGCTTTTGCTGCTGTGTGCACTAATACTGCATGTGTGTCGCTGTTTTTACTTCTGGTTAAGAATAGAGCAATACGCTGGGAGACCGGGGGGTTAGTTTCGGGGGTGAGATGTCTGAAATACGGGCTACTCCCGGGAAAAACAAGTGTTGGCAGATATGCTCATGCACACACTATGACTACTTCAATATTGATAAGACGACCAATCACAACAGACTGGGTCATCGATCCAATCAGCGCAGTTTAGCATCGCGCTAAGGAGGGGTTTTGGAACAAATGAATCGCTGAACGATTCATATAAGAGTCGCTGGAATAATTAGGTAAAAATATATGCAAACTATAGGACAATGAAAGTGTTTTTGACCACGCATGCATATTAGCCTGCTGTTGGAGACCCCCAAAACCAAAATATGACCCTCTTTAGTATAATAGGGGCTCTTTAACATCTGAGGGCAGCACAATCACATAGAACTGATAAAAACTGACTAAACTGATTTTATTGCACACCTTCCAGCCAATCAGAATCAAGAATTTCAACAAAACATGGAATATTTTGGAAATAATTGGGCCTTTAAATTATAAATGTTTATTAATAATAATAATAATAAGAATAATAAGAATAACAATAATTAAATGCAAATCTGAGGTATTGATGTGGCCACGATGTGCAGGGTGTATGTAAAATAACAAAATGACACTAATATTTTAGCCACATCACCGCTGGTCACATATCTCAGCATGCAAACAGACTTACTTTGCCACAGTTTCTTTGAATTGCTTGTCCAGGTATTTGATATAAGGGTCAAGTTGTGCCTGTATTGGGAATAAGAAAGAGTAATTGCATCATTTGGGTACACATTATAGATTTATTATGCCGTTTACTGACACTCAAATCTCCTATAAATACCTAATCTAGCACAACAGCTGCTTGAGCCAGTAGTTATCATTGTGGACAAATGCAAAAGAGACAGAGCAAACCTACCCGATTCTTTTCATAGATCACAGGGCAACAGAAAGCCCCAATGAAACCTGAAGGAGGAGCAAAGTTGGAAAATTAAGCCATGTTCTTAATGCAGAATTGAAATGTAATAAAAATAAAATACAAAAAAAAAGATGAAAATATAAATTATATTAAATATAAAATGTATAGACTATATTAAATTATAAAATAAAAAATAAAAAATTTTATCAAATTAAAATAAAAACATACATAATTTAAATCATAATTTAAAATAATGCAAAATAAAACAAACTAGGTGAAAATGTAAACTAAAACATTAAATAAAAATATATATTTAAACTATAAATTAAAAAAATAAATGTAAAAAAAATAATAAAAAAAAATATTTGAAATTATATTAAACAATTAAAAATAAATGTATATAAAAAATACATATAAATGACAAGTAAAAAACATCAAATATATTTAATGTAATTAAATAATTAAATAATATCAAATATAATGAAATAAATTATATAAAATAAAATAAAAAAACAGTTGAACTGAATTACCAAAATAGACCTACCCGAAAGTATAAGGGTGAGACCATTGAACCAGGCACCAATATATGTCAGGACCCACATTAAAACAGCAAACTGTAAGAAAGGAGTAAAGCATGTAAAACAACCCTGCAAAAGTACACCAGGTCATAGAAAACACTTTGAATAAATGTCAAAATCTATATTAAAAGAAAAAAGCTATATTAAATTGGTGTTTGTGACGTATTGGTGACGTATGGAATACCGTTTCTGGGTCCAAGCCGCTACTCATTTGAATTGAGAAAATGTTTGTTTATGACCACTTTTTAATCTTATCACACATTAAAGTTAATTTTATATGAAAACATAGTGTACACAACAGCCTCTGGGCTCGCTGCATCACAAATACCAAAATTAACAATATATAAAAATGTATCATTTTCTGGCCATCGAATATTTGGCGTGGATATATAAATATAGATTGCGATCATGATTTTCGAAAGCATTACATCGCTTGGTAATTGTTTATTACCCTTTGATGAGTCTCCTCATATAGTCTGATAAAGCGATTGGACCCGGAAGCCCCTTCACACTTAACAAGCGGATAAATAAACTTCATGTTCAATTCTTCATATGGTGTGATAACAGACATCAAAAACACATAAAAACTATACAAATGTCTTGTGGTTTAATATACAGATATTAGCCCAGATTGCAACATTCTTAAATATTATCTTTCAAATCGGACCCAACAAATGCCAAAGGCTGTTCAAAACCCAACGGCACATGAACTGTGGCTCGTAACTGGACACATCACTCAATATAGCCGTCTGACCACAGAGAGAATCAATCCGTCCAGCTGTGGAAAACCTCCAGAGCTTTGAAAGGGCAGCGGGGTCTGGCTGTAACTCGATCCACAGCTCATAACCGACCGCTCTTCGCAGGGCAGTAAATCTCCTTACACGGACGCCTCTCGCTTCATGGGCTCCCCTGCGTTTCAGGCGTGGGTGAATGCAGAGCCAAGAAAAGCCATCAGGTGCTGATTTAACATGAACGGTAGTGGCGCTTTTCCATTACGACACAAACTTTGCTTAGAACACGATGACTTCCTCGCATGTCAGACACGTTGACGCGAGATTAAAAAGCGCTTATTTGAGGATCCAAACGTCTACTTAGTGAAACGAGTTGTGCTCGTGACCTTTAGTCCTGCAGTTATCAACATATTAATGCTTGCAGGCAGAGACTGAAGTTTCTGAAGTAACACCACTATGTTTTTACTCATTTCATAACTTGTTTAAAGGGGTGGTCCACAGTGTATTTTTAAAGGCTTGGTTGTGTTTATAAGATGCAAAGAAATGTGTGCTCGTGCTTCACTTGTAGAAAAATCACTATTTTTTTTCATGTATTCTATTTTGATTATATACAGCTACCAGCTAGCATGAAATCGCCTGTCATATTTCCTAGTTCATCCGAAAGGCCCACCCTTAAGAGGCTCTGATTGGTCAGCTAACATAATGTGCAGTAATTCGCGGAATGGCTCCAGAATCACGCCCCTACAAGCACGTATAAAAACAGAATTCAAATTTAGGGCTTTGCAATTAAATTTCTAAATCGCAAAGGCTGCAATTTTATCTATTAATTTATTTAGATTTTTGTTCAAGTTCTTGTGCGCATGATTTTAAATTCGTTAACCAATCAGAGCTACTGCAGCAATTACAACTACTCTGAGCGGGAGAAAGATGTTAACCAATCAGAGCTCCCTCCACACACGACGAAGTTGAGCGGAAGAACCGAATAGGTGGTTTTGATTTACGTTAGTTTTTATTTATTGTTATGACTGGAATTGAGGTTAGTTAATCTTTATTTGTTCATGTTGTCTGTTTTTAAGAGAATATATTACAGTTTTGATGATCAAGCAGTTAGTGCTACTGTGTACAGTATGTGTTTAACTACAGCTGAGGTTAGTTCATCTTCATTTATTTTATGTTGTCTGTTTTAAAGACAGTTTTACTGTTTTATTTATTAAACTTAATACTTAATGTTGTTTCATTGTGAAATGTTTTGTTTTGCACTTCTTGTGCACTGAAAACATGTAGAATGTGTGAATTTAGTGCGTTTGAACAAGCAAAAACAGCTGCCAAAAAGAAAAATTATAAAAAAAAAAA
>CAIGQQ010038854.1:6675318-6686927 GCA_903798035.1 Danio albolineatus | reverse complement strand
TATTCATTTCAATTAATTATAAAAACAAAAAACAAACAATTTTAACAGTTTTTCTTCAAATTTTCCCAAATGTAATGTTTAATACTTGAAAAAATTAACCAAAAAACAAAAGGCAACTACAGCTACGTTTCCATCCAGCTATTTTTATTTGCATTTTGGATATGCGCATAAAAAAACGGTTGATGGAAACACCATGATGCGCATAAATTTTGAAAATGCGTATAAAAAAAAAATGTTCGCGCATAACCGAGTAGGATAAACTTTTTATTCTATAAGAAAAGATGCGCATAAACTGGGATGGAAACACTTTTACCGCATAAAGTCCAGTATGCACATTAAATAAAGGTCATATGATTGTGTTATAAGAGATCATGTGATGATAAAAATGTGTGTAAATGGACAAACCAGCAGCCTGAACACATCGTAAAAACATCTGAAATGTTGTTTTGGTCATTTTAAAACGCCTTACCGTTTAAGTAGTTGTGTTATTACTTAAACGTCTGACACCTTCAAACACCACCATGCGTTCACTGCGTGTCAGGATTGCCTTCTGAGGCACAAGTCATTTATTAAATGAAGAAAAGATTGACGCAGCTTCTCCTACTGCAGCAAATTACGTTTTTACTGTTGATATTTGGCGCCAGTTTATCAGGAAGTGACGATTTTGTCCGCTTTGACTTGTTGGATGGAAACGCTGCTTTATTCGCACGTCTTTTATACAATAATCCAGCTTTTGGAAAAAAGTTTTAGTACATTTTTGGATGGAAACATAGCTTATGATTATTTAAAAGATGTCCAAATGTTATCCATATTATAACATACATAACGCTGTGCATCTGATCTGAATACCATCTCGCATGAATACCATCTCGCATGAATACCAGTTTTCATATTGCATACTGTATGTTTTTTTTGAATAATAAAGGCCTCTTTCAAGCAAAATGTTTCAGAGGGAGAAAAAAAAAAACACTTTATATTAGATTCAGCATAAACTGTACCGCTTACAAAGGCATTATTGTTCACCCGCCTCATGAAAAAGATCAACACAAGGAGATTTATTTTCCAATCTTCACCCTGAGAGCAGTTATAAAGTCCCAAATCAAATATAAAAAGCCTGAGCAGAAAAGAGCACGATCAGGTTTTCATTTCCTCCGGTCTGCTGCTAAACAAACAAACCTTGAGCGAGTCCACCAGATCCTCCACCAGGAAGATTCGTCGCAGCTCTTTAATAACATGGTTGATGTGCACCAGAGCAGAGTCGCTATACTTATGAACCATCTCCGCCGGGATTGCAGTATCCTTATCCAGGTACATCCTGCAAGAAGAGAGACATTCTTCTGTGAGTTTTCTTCCTTAATCCATGAACATACTAAGCTAACAATGCATAGGAGACATTATTTAGGTGCCTTTTACACTAGTGCATTATTTAAAAAACCAATACATTTTGTTGCAGTTACACCTGGCGTCCACCCGTGAAAACAGAAAAACCAATTACCCATACTCCCATAGGTCTACACTAAGGCCCCGTTTACACTAATGCATTTTCATTTTAAAACGCATAAGTTTTGCAACGGTTACACCATCCGTCCACACTACGCCAGAGTTTGAGATCCCCGAAAACGGAGCATTTTGGAAACGCTGGAGAGGCCGTGTTCATTCTAAAATGCTGCTGCTCCGTCTCAGTGTGGATGGGGCAAAACGGAGACATCTGAAAACGGAGGCGTGGCTGGTGAGATTCGCTATGTGATTGGGGCTTTTGGGTCATTGCGTATCCTTCCCTTATTCGTCAAGCACCTATCACATGACTACAAAGCCACCGGAAAACGGCAGACCAGCCTTCACTGTAAACAACATGGACAGAGAAATGGGAGCGTTGTTTACACTATTGTCCGTTTTAGGCGCCATTGTGCAGTTAAACTCTGCCTTTTTTGCTGCAACAGCTGCATATATTCGCAAGAGGCAAGCTATTGTTCGAGCATTTGCTAATGCCGAACGAGACACATGCTTCCTGTTTATACTTGAACGCGCATGCCCAGAGTGCGCGAATGGTCACGTGATATACGTTTTCGGTGGAGTAGTGTGTACAGAGATGTGTTCAGAAACGCTGGGTGAAACGCTAGTGTGGACACGGATCGTTTTCATGCTAAAACGCTGTTTTAAAACTAAAACGCACTAGTGTAAACGGGGCCTTAAAGGGCCACGAAACCCCCTGTCTCAGCAGGGTGTTTTCACACCTACAGTCTGGAAAAGCTCAGGAAAGTGGGTGTGTCCAGCTCTGTTTAGGTGGGAGTGTCAGGGGAGGGAAAGTGGGAGTTTCCATTTGGGCACGCGCTACACAGGCAACACACAAACACAGACGCAGGGGAGAAAGACAGCGACGGTTTACATTGACATCAGTAATCTAATTATTTGCCAAATAATCAATTTGTCGACTTTAGCTGCAGTTTGGCACTTTCACTTTTACTCAGGAAGATTTCCTGCGTGTCCCTCGTGACAAACGAGATATTAAATGTGAGTAACTGCTAGAGGAGGGCAGATTTAATGGAGTACCATTAATCTTTAATGGAGATTTAACGCACGGCACATGTTAGGGGAAAAAAACAAAAAAAACTCTGCATTTCTCGGTAACTTAAAACGCCATCAGTAAGCAGCGTCAGAAAGCTGTGTGTGTTTAGACTATCCTGTCACAAATTACGGTAAAAATTCTACATGACGGTAACCGTTTGATTAGGGTGTTTATATGTTTACACTCGGAGAGCACCATTCTCTCATTTACCCCATCTGTAGAGACAGGAAAATCAACACCAACTGGACCGCGGCTGTATTTTAAAAAGGAGACGAGCTGCAAATCGGGATTTCACCATTTACAGAAGCTCTCGGGTAAAAATGTTCCTTACAAACGCATTTCTCTCACGTGCACTGTAATCCACCCGAGTCCAGTAGCGCTCTCATAGCAGAGAAAGCAAAACTTTCGTTGGAGCACGTTTATAAACACAACACTGGTGACCTGTGTCTGCAAACAATTCTTCCACTTGTTTTGGCAACACGACGTGGCGTCCCTCTGCCGTCTGAACACTGTAGCAATCTTCGAAGCTATCATGCATATTAATGAAGTTGCAAATGCGTTTTAGCTACTTGTACATTAAGGTAGCGTTCAGAAAACAAAACACCCATGAAGAAACGCAGCACAGATTTTATATAAAATCGCGGACAGTAGGCCATTTCGCATCACTGATCTAGTTATAATCAGATCATGTTCAGTCAGTAATGAACATTTATACACCAGTGTTTATGTGTATAATAAAGCCTCTGTTTTGTGAGAAGTGCTTCTCATGATATGTGAACGACCCGTAAAGCTTTACTGTAAACATTTCCTCGAGCGAAAATGGCGATATAAATCAGGGTTCCCACTCTTTAACGAACAGCAGACTCGAGGACTTTTTAAAAGCACCATCAATTTCAAATCAGGTGTTTTTTAATTCCCCCAGCAGATGTAGCGCCATTAAAGTCCTTACTGTACTTAACACTTTTCTTACATTCATATTTAGGTTAAAATCTCAGGGTAATGATGTTTTAATTGCATCATTTCATTTTAAACAGTCATGTTCAAAGAACTTTAAGTTTGTTAAACTCAATACTGATGATATTCAAATGTGGCATCTAAAATATTAATAAAATGTGCATTATTTGTTAGTTCTTGTACAAGATTTTAAATATTTATGATTTCTAAATTAAGATTTAATCATATTTTTGTTTCATTTTTGCAGCAATGCAGTGCAATTTTCATTTCAAATTTGATTCAAGCACTTTCAAGGACCTGTGCTTAAGTACTTTCCAGGCCTTGAGTCCATATGTCTGAAATTCAAGTACTTTTAAGAAGGAACCCTGTTAAATATATATAATACACACATATATAAATGTCAAAACAAACTTATTTTGGATGCGATTCATTTTTGCCCAAGTCGACTATCATCACAATAATTTTGCAGCCCTGTTCCCCTTCCCATCTGAGGTTTAAAAAGTTTGGCTGTGAGTCAAAGCCGACCGTGTGTAGTTCAAACATAAGCACCTCGTGTAAGCCCAGAAGCTAAGCTCCGCAGATCTGCCTCCTTACATGAAACTGGAACACAAACTGTTCAAAGCAGGATTATCCTAACTGTTTTACACTCTGGCGACACAAAGTGAACAAAACATGGCCGTGGAAAGACGCGAGACCGAAGGGGTTTCAATATATGTTTTGAAGTCTCTCACTTGAAAGGGTGCCCATCCTCCGACTTCTGCACAGCCTGCAAAATGCCTTTGTATATCCTGAAGGAGATGGTGACGGACAGCAGGGCCAGGGCCACGTAGGAGATGACGCTGATAATGCTGCACTGTTTGAGGGACAGCAGCAGGACCACACCGGTTCCAAACACCACCCCCGTCCTCTGCAGATCTCGCCAATACAGCAGATCCGCCACTGGAGACAAGAGAGAGAGAGAGAGAGAGAGAGAGAGAGGGGAAGAGTTACATCAGCTAGGCCCTCTCACGAGTTGTGTTGGACAATATATTGCGATAATTGATATTAGCTGTGTCCCAAATGACACACTCTACACTATGAACTTACACACTCAACAGCATAGTATATGTGTGTAGTGTTGTCCCAAATGGAGCACTAATGGCTTTTTACGTTCAAGTTCAAACCGTTTCCCTGATGACGTTTGACACTCGCCAAATCAGTAAAATAAATGACCAAAATACCCAATAATACCTGCCATGAGTATAACCACATTCACCATCAGGAGGCGCCATAATGACTCTTGTAGGAGAATTTTGCTTTCACAATCCAAAATAAATAGTTATCCAACATGTGCGCATGATAGCTCCGCCCCTTCCACTACGTGAGCAAAGCTGCGGTCGTTGAGTGTGTGAAGTGTCCATCATGGAAAGAGTGCATCATCCGGGTAATTAAAGTGCACTTATGTTTAGAGTTCAGTGTGAACGCACTACTTACACTATTTATACTACAAAATGGCGTAGAATAGTGCGCATGTATGCGATTTGGGATGCACCTATTGGCATTTTATGCCAGAATGACAAGATCATCACAATGCAAGTACACTCTTCCAAACATATCTTTTAATCTTAAGAGTATTTTTATACATTTTAAAAGTATTCAATATAGATTAATATAAGAATATTTAAATTATAGTCATTTCAACAAAGTAATAACAAGGCATTGGAATCAAAATGTGAAAATTAATAAGTTAACAAAGAAGTGCAAAGGCTGCGATATCTGCTACCAGATCTAAATTCAGTTGTCAAACACCCACATGAAAATACAGTGATCCTTTGCTATAACGTGGTTCACTTTTCGCAGCCTCGCAGTTTCTTTTGTGCAATTTGACATGCTTTTTTGACAGCGTATTGTGTTCTGCGTTCTGATTAGTGCATTGCGTTTTGTGTCCTGATTGGCTGTGGAGTAGGGCTGTGCAATTAAATCGCAAAAAAAAAATTCCAGTTAAGCACATGCAATTTCTAAATCGCAAAGGCTGCAATTTTATCTATTAATTTATTTCGATTTTCGTTCACGTTGTTGTGCGCATGACTTTAATAATGTTAACCGGGCAAATACAGCTAAGCTGACATTAGTGTTGGAGACAATTCACCCTCAATTCATCGTTTACACATCATCCACTTGTCCTAAAATTTGAGTTTCTTTCTAGTTGAACACAATAATAGCAAGTTATCCTAAAAGATACTAGAAACCATTCACTTACATATTATTGTAGTTCCTACAACGGAAGTCAATGGTTACTGGCATTTAACATTCTTCTAAATATCTTCTTTTGTGTTCAACAGAAAAATAAATTCATAAAGGTTTGTAACCACTTGAGGGTGAATTGTGAGTACAATTATTTTTGAAATAACTATCCCTTTAATGCATGACAAACTTTTCTAGATATTAAAAATCTTTGTTTCGTTACTTTTGATACAAAAATCTTCCAAAGCATGTTAATTTAACGAGTTCAAATACTAAAACATTTACCTCAAGTCATTCGGTGTAAACAGCATGTTAGTTCAAAAGAAACATTTTAGAGATATTTGTAAGTATATAAATGTTTTACCCTACACTGTGAAAAAAAATGGCCACGATTTCAACAGTAAAAAAACTAAAAATGTTACAGTTAAAAATCCCTAACCTGGTTAACAGTACGTTTTCTTAATATATACACGGTGAATAACCGTAAATTGACTTTCCACACATCACTTTTTATGCTTTTTGTTGACTTTACTATGGATCTTTTTAGTTCTTTCCCCATCAGTTATGTACATTTGAGATTTGTTACATCTAATGTTGATGAACAATCTTTATTTCATGATTATAATTTTATGTGTGTTACCATACTGGGGTTTAGAAGCTGTGAGAATGACACCGAGCACCTTTTATACACTGATACACTTTTCTGCTTGTGGGATAAATTGTTTGTGATGAGCATTGGACCATTATGTAACTTTCTCATCACCACCTGCATATGGCTGTGTTAACATGTGTAACAAAAGATGTGTAGATGGTAGTTCAAAATATAGACATAGTACCTCAAATTTATGAAATACAGTAGTTTACTGTAAAACGAGAAATTTTGTACTGTATTTTTAAGGGCAAAGTACTGGCAACCACAGCTGCCGTTCTTTTAACGCAAGTTTTACAAATTTATTTTTTAGTGTATATATTCATTATAGTTTATTAAGGATGACTTTCACTACACTAATTAAAGTTTAAAAACAAGAATATTTCTACAACTATGATGCACACATGCATTATATACACACCATTACTTTGATACTTTTATAGCCATTTGTTTTCAGTTAAGTTGACTACAAAAATGAGAAATAATTTGGATAAGTGTTTCAATAGATACAAATCTGAACAGTTACAAGACTTAATATTTAAACTAAATAGCATGAGTCGTAATTACTTATGCTATGAATAAAATGTGAAATAACGTGGATTAAGGCGTCAGGGTGGAGTAGCGAGTAGCACGTTCGCCTCACAGCAAGAAGGTCGCTGGTTCGAGCCCCAGCTGGGTCAGTTGGCATTTCTGTGTGGAGTTTGCATGTTCTCCCAGTGGTTGCGCGGGTTTCCTACGGGTGCTTCGTTTTCCCCCACAAGTCCAAAGACATGCGGTATAGGTGAATTGGGTAGGGTAAATTGTCTGTAGAGTGTGAATGAGTGTGTATGGATGTTTCCCAGTGATGCGTTGCAGCTGGAAGGGCATTCGATGCGTAAAACAAATGCTGGATAAGTTGGCGGTTCATTCCCCTGTGGCGACCCCAGATTAATAAAGGGACTAAGCCGAAAAGAAAATGAATGAATAATGTGGATTAGTGTCTTAAATAAAGACAAAAAATAAAATAAAAATCACTAATCTGAGCATTTACACTTAAAAACTGACCAATATTTAAGCTGAAGAACATAAAAGATGAAAAAAAAATACAAAGAACTCTGCCATGAATAAAAGAGGAAATAATGCGGATTAGTGTCTTTAATAGACTAAACACAAATCTGAATATTTAATTTCTTTTTAAAAAGTCACCAATATTTAAGCTGAAGAACATGAAAGATGAGAAATGCATGAGAGCTCTGCTATTAATAATAATGGAAAAGATAATTTAAATACACAAATTATGTGACCACATTCATACAGAAGCAAAAAAAAAAAAAAAAAAAAGTACTGGTCGCATCAATGCCATATTTCAAAGTGCATTAATGTTGAGCTCCGCCTTTACAGCAAACCTAGTCAGTCCATGCTGGGAGGGAGGATAAAAATAGGCCAGAAACTTCACAGACAGTCAAGGACCCTTCAATAATTAAACCAAATCCACAATGTGTGCCAATATGACTGATCAGAGTTCATGGCAACCCAGTGTGCATGCGTTAAGTTCTCTCGCTGCATTACTAAAGACAAACATCATCCATTTAGGCAAAAAAAAAATATCGTTTAACGTATTTAATCAATAACTCCTGTGTCTGCTGAGCTGAACATGCTTCCCTTACTCTTGTACTCCTGCCAACGCACAGTTGCATAAGCTTATCAAAACCGAACAGTTTACAAATTAGCCACATTTTAGAAGACAAGCGCATAATGCATACATGTCAGCTCATAAATGCTACTAATATCGATTATACAGTTATAACACACGTCTGAAACACAAGTCGCGCGGCCTTATCAGCACCATTCTCAATACAAAATACATTTTATCGTCATAATTTCATCCTAAATCTTCGACAGGGCTTCTAAACACACATTGCAGCATGAATGCAGGCAAATCCCCTCTGGAGAGACGCAATTACAGGCTGTTTTAACGGTGTCAGTCACCAACTAACCTTGTTTGGAATCCATGTCGCTCATCTGCGATCAGACAGCTAGAGCCAAGTACACAGAAGCAACACGCCACTCCGGTGACAAACTGTAGTTCCGGTCAATTTCCAAAACAAAAGTCCCGCCACAGGCTCAGTATCATAAGCAAAAGTTACTCGCTCTGGCATTATTTTTTTTTTATTGAAAAATGTTATATGCTGTTCTTTAAATGAAAAAAAAAAACAAACAAACAAAAAAAGAGCAAAATTGCCTCGAAGTAGACTATTTTTTTAGTTGACTAAGTCATATATTTTATTTTTAAACATATTTTTTAAATAAATAAATTCTTTCAAATTATAATCTTATATAATTTCCTACTGCATTTTATTTTTATTTAAATTTACATATTTTAACCTTTTCTCTCTTTAGGCATATTTTATGTAATAATTATATATAAATATATTATAATAATATAATATAATATAATATAATTTCAGTTTTTTTTCTAATGTTCTAATTTTCAAAGTTACTGCAATGTTTTATAGTTAACTGATTTTGAAATCAAAAGTTACCTCTAACAATATTAATAACCAAAATAATAATAATGACAATAATAATAATAACAGCAGCTTTTAACGTTTATGCTTAGCACTATATACTTTTATTATTATTATTATTATTATTATTATTATTATTATTATTATTATTTTAAATTATTTATTATTATTTTATTATTATTATTATTTATATTACTTTTATTATTAGTTAATATTAATTTCAAATTAAGGATCATGAGCAGTTACCTCAGGTAGGCTACTTTTAGTTGACTAAAAGTCATGTATATTATATTTCAATGGACATAAAATAAATTAAATGGCTTTCAAATGCATAACCTTATAATTTTCCCTCTGGATGCGGTCTTATTTTAATTTTATTTAGATTTTTTTAACTTTTTTCCTCTCTTCTTTAAAATGTAATATGCATAATATAACACAATTTCTGTATTTTCCTAATGTTTTAACTTTCTGCCATCTTTTATTGTAACTGTTTTTGAAATAAATAATAATAAAAAAAAAGTTACCTGAATAAAAACAGCTTTTCACTTTTATGTTCAGCATTATATACTACTATTCAATCCTTTTCAAAAACACAGCTATTGAAAATGACTAAATAGTAGACTAATAATATACTCGAGGCTGACAATACTACATCAAAACACAGCAAAAACAGTTACATCATGAAACTCTATAATTAAAAACACTTCTGTGAGCCAAAGCTGTCTTCAATTCACACACAAATCATTCTAATATGCACTGAGGTAAAGTTGATTTTATATTCACACATTCAGACTTTCTCCTTAATAATAGAAAAGTAGAAAAGTATTCATTATTTAGAATACGCAATGAAATTATATCAGGAGCCAGTGACTATGGACGTACAGTAAAAAAATAAATAAAAATAGTGCTAACATTGTTTTGAAGTCATACTTGTATGTAATTTCAGAAGTATTCAAAGTACCATAGTAAACAACAGGAGCTGTCACTGAAAAATGTGCAAATATAAAACCAACTTTACCTCCCTCTAATATGCCTATTTTCTGCCATGAATTTAATTGATCTATTTCTCTGTTTCCTTACATCATTGTAGTTAACGGTTTGCTTAATTTTTCTCCTTTTTTTGTACAAACAGTGATTTTTTGTTTTCCTTCAGCAATAAAAAGGCTCTTTAAAAGAATAAAATAACTTAAAATCAACACTTTGCCAATCATTTTGATCGATTTAAATACCAATCTTAGTCTTCATTGGCTAAAACTATTCATTTATTTAAATAAAATAAAATTATATCCCCAAATGTTTGAATGAATAGTAGCGCATGTTCAATGCTAACGGCTAACGATCAATTTCTAATGTTCAATATATTTTAAAACCAGATAGATCTAGACAAAAATTCTGAAAACCATCACTAATAAACTTCCTCAAACACAAAATATAAATTATACAACTGAAACAGTCTGAAATACAACGATTCAAAATGGCCAAATCTGATCTTATCACTACATATTTCACAGGCCCTAAAGCATACACTATGTACCCTAGGTGTGTCTCTCCAGGAAACCCAATGGTAAGCCAACATTCACAAGGGTTCACAAAAGTCTATGTCAGGCGTCACGCTCCATTACGTGCTCCCAGCTTAATTTCATTGCCACAATCAGTGCCAACCTACATAAACAGTTTAAATGGCACCACAGGCCCTCCGGAGCATCAGTGAATAGCCAATATGTGGGCCCACACAAAATCTGCACATAAAGAAATTAGCAGATTTTCACAGATTAAATTTTTTGGTTTTACTTTAATACTTGCATAAAAGGTGTAAATATAGATGTATTCCTTTTTTGATATGAAGTTTAAGTAACACTATTGAATATGCAAATGTTTACATGATTTATTTGCAATACAGTTTGTGCAGTTAGCGTGTGCATTATTAGTCATTCATCCATTCATTCATTCATTTTCCTTCCAGCTTAGTCGCTTTATTAATCTGGGGTCGCCACAGCGGAATGAACCGCTATCTTATTCAGCATTTGTTTTACGCAGCAGATGCCCTTCCAGCTGCAACCCATCACTGGGAAACACCCATACGCTTTCACAAACGTTCACTACATACAATTTAGCTTACCCAATTCACCTATAGCGCATGTCTTTGGACTTGTGGGGGAAACCGATGCACCCGGAGGAAACCTACGCGACCACGAGGACACTGTGCCACCAGACCGCCCATTATTAGGCAATCTTTTGGTTTTCAGTGAACACTAATGACGTTACATTTATGCACAGAGCAGAGAAAGTGTACCTGTTGTGCAGATTTTTACCGCCGTTTCAAAAAGAAATATAAATAAGCAACGTAATTTTAATATTTCAACAAATTCTGCTGCTTAATATTTTATTGTCGCCATTTTTATGTGCTAATTTCATAAAGTGAATGTAATTGGAGCAACACTTGTTTGCTTTTGTTTATTTTGGATATTTAGAAAAGTTTTACTGTTCAAAAACAAACGTTTTTTAAATTAAGCTTTAAAACGTCAAAATTTAAGAGAATTAAATTTTGTATGTGGCCTTGGCATTTAAAAAAAAAGATTTTTAATACAGATATACATATTTAATACTTAGATATTTAATAATTAGATATTTAATACCCTGATATACAGATTTATATATAGTTATAATAAGCAACTAATTCCGATTTCAATAATAATTATATTATATATAT
>CAIGQQ010038854.1:6625814-6674918 GCA_903798035.1 Danio albolineatus | reverse complement strand
ATAGAAACTACAGTTGAAGTCATAATTATTAGCTCCCCTTTGAATCTTTTTTCTTTTTCTAATATTTCCCAAATGTTTAACAGAGCAAGGAAATTTTCACACTATGTCTGATAATGTTTTTTTTCTTCTTGAGAAAGTATTATTTGTTTTATTACAGCTAGAATAAAAGCAGTTTTTAATTTTTAGGGTCAAAATTATTAGCCCCATTTAAGCTAATATTTTTTTCCGATAGTCTACAGAACAAACCATCTTTTTATAATAACTTCCCTAACCCTATATATAAACAAATAACCCTGATTGATTATCAAAATAATCATTAGTCGCAGCCCTATTATAAAGTAACATTTTGAGTCTTTCAGTAGATGAGCAACTCCAGCGTTATGGATGTGACATTTGCAGTAAAAACTCAAAACATGAATTAACATAAGTAGTATATGTAACATTATACTGAAACCTCTGTTTAGATTTTCCAAAACAACTAACCACAGAGTTATGAGATGAGAAAAATAACAATCTGCAAACATTTTTTTTTATGTTTTAAATGGGGAAAAATATGACAGATGGATGTGACGGATGAGAAATCGGCACTCATGTGACTTTGGTAATTCAAATATAATAGTTTGAAAACATTGACAGAGACATTGAGTATTTTTAAAGTACTGTAAAATACTTGCTTACACCAAAAAACAAACAAACATAGAAACGTTTTCTCTATTTTGGTGAAAATTTTACTTTTTCAAGGCAAGGTTGACATTTGCATGGAATTGCTCAGATATATTATATGAGAGACTTGCTTTCTGTACCAAACAAGTGGATCTAATTGGATTGGCATTGTAAACCTTAAAGTTAAAATACATACATTTTTATATGTCATGTCTAAACTTCTCATTCCACATAAAAATCCACAAATTTTGTAAAGAAATAAAGAAATAACAGCAAAACATATCCGCAGATACTGTCTGGCCCTGGTAATACGCAACGCCAAAATGCCTCATGATTCCACGACACACAAAAAGATACATAAAATTCAAATTAGCAATGGCATACTCCTCATGTTATGGTGAGTGACTTTGAATTGGCGCACCATATATCCTTAATCTAATTTTCAAATGCAGAATACGCAGTCAGTCCAGCATTTGTACAGCAAGCAGGGTGTTTGCCAATAGCATTCTCTGGCTGAGGGATAAATGCTTGCCGTAGCAATATGCTTTGTAATCAAGACACCCCAGACCATTTACTCAGCGCCACTAGAACATTCTCTCCCACAAGCAACACCACAAAACCAGAGCAAACATCCTCAGTTTTACTTGCTTATTTTTACAAACAACCCAATAAACAAAAATAAAAAGTGCTTCAGTTAAAATTAAAGTCAATTTAACGCAAAAACAAGCATATACCCTGTTCTTTCCAGTGCTTTATCTCCATCCCTGAGGTTGTCATAGATGTGATGTTATCTGAATTGGTATGCATCGGTCATATATCCAGTCAGGGGTCTGCAGAAGAGGTGTTTGGGGGGGGGTGAGGAAAGATGCGCGAGTCTCTGGTGGAGCTGGACAGGACTGAAGGGGACAGAGAGATGTGCCGGGTCTCCTAGCGGAGCTGCCCCGATCACGTTCTGCAAAGGCCAGCACTGCTGAGGTCAGCTGACCACATTCAAAAGGTGCTGGACGGAGTGTACTGGTAACATGAGGTTTTAGCATCAACTGGGTCGCTCTACAACACAGCCGTCATTTGGGATCCTGATGTAATACTCAACAGGGTTCATGCTGAAGAGCAATTCCATGCAAATGTCAACCTTGACATGAAGAAAAATTTACTTTTCAGCAAAATAGCAAAACCCTTTTTAAGTTTTCTGTGTAGGATTGTAGGTTTCTGAGTAGGTTTTAGGGTTGGGTGGATAGTAGGCATGGGTCGGTATAAGATTCTGACAGTATGATAAGCTTGGATAAAAATATCACGATTTCACGGTATTGTGTTTACTGCTCTAAAATATATTCTTTTTAAATGTCTGGGTAAAAAACTAAAACTTTTTTCCCCTTTGAACACAATATATTTTATTTTGAGAAACATTTTAAATATTTTGGGGCAGTAAACATGTCAGGCTAAATAATTCAAGTGAAACATTGACTTCTGCTGTCTTCTTTTGTTTCAAAAATCCAGATGTCTTTACAATAAAAAAAAAAATAAATAAATAAATAAAAAAGCACATAAATCTTACACATACCTTAGGAAAGGTATAGCAGAAAATGTTGGCTGTATAAAAACGTTGACTTTTCAAACCGCGGTATACCTTGAAAGCAGTTATCGTCCCATGCCTAGTCGATAGACGATGGCCAATAGACATCACAATAACCTAAATATGTTAAGAGATCGATTTTCCAACCCAATAACGGTGGTTGTTTTAGGAAATAATAAACAGATGTTTCAATATGTTAGTGTATACTTCCTCTTTGAATTTGATTCAAGTTTTTTTGCAGCAAAATCATGCTGGAATTGCTCAAATGGACAGGTTTTCAAATGGCACTACAAAATAGCCGTGTTTAAGTTCTGTTTTCCTTAAAAATCAGTGATCTTCATTGCCTGATTGATATGCGATATAAAGTTTGTCACAGAATGTCCAAAAAGCACTGCATTAAAGTCCACTGTTCCGCGCCATGTATTTAAAAATATAAAAAATTATTTTACATAGTATTTTCAATGCGCTCGCCTGATCCGGGCGCCACCTTTGTTTACACAGATTTTCATCTTGTTGTACGTTCAACAACAAAATGAATGCTTAAGTCTATTTAACAGATTATATTTTAATTAAGTTACAGCACTGATGCTGCAAAAGGAAGCATATGAAACTGAAAATGAAAGTTACACCTTAGTTACACCTTTCACCAGACGTTTAACGGTAGGGTGTAAAAACACTAGCTGTGCATATAACTTATTTCTAAATGCCTTACAGGGAAAGTTCACTTAAAAACGAATGTGTCCTGTTATAATTTACTCGCCCACATATCATCCAAGAAGTAGGTGCATTTAATTTCCATCAGTAAAAGCAGATTTCTAGTTAAATCTGTGGTCCATGGCAGTACTTATAAGTTTTTAAAATAAAAAAAAGCATACAAACAAGTCCAGATCAACAGCCATGGCTTATGGCAATACACTGATTTCTTGTGAAGCTAAATGATATACTGCCATAAGACAAAACAATTATGTTGTAGCCAAAAAAAACCTCAGCAATTGTGTGGTTTCAGCTCATTTTAAATAAGTAGTTTGAACAAACAGCGAACGTCTTGTTTTGAGTTTGCCCTTTAGTCTGAAATGATTCTGGCCTCAGTGTGTAATGGATGATTTATGAAGCACATTTTGACTGTAGGTCATTGCAATTTTCCTCAGTGTCAGTGACACTTCTGAGTAAACTCTGTCTCCAGATAAACTGACCCGTATTCAGCCTGTTATTTACAACAGAGAGGTGACGAATATCAAGTGTGTGAAGCTCAATTACAACGCCATTTTGTTTCCAACTTTTAAAAAAACGAAATTATTAAACCTGTTAAGAACGTTTAATTCATTTGCATAACTTCACATTTAAATTAAACGGAGCAATATCAACTTTTTTCAATAATGCTTCACATTGTCCACAAGATGGCAGTAAAGTAACGTCCTCGCCATGACATGGAAAATTTGTAATTTCCTTAATGAACCGTTTCATAACGCTGCTCATCCACGTGATTGAGAAAAGATGATAAAAAATATATACAAACCTATCAGGCAAGTCTGAATTCTGTAGTTCTTTCCATAAGATACTGTAACATGAGTAATACAATTCATTTTGGCTGAAAGAACTAATATTTAAAAACAGTTTTGGAGACCTACAACTACAAGCAATCAAATGAGACTTGTATGAGATTAAAAACATCAAGACAGTTAAGGCGACACACAAAGTAGGTAAAAAGTCACTCAGACTTCAGTAATGCAGGTGATGTTATTTATTTAAACGGATCTGACGTAATGTAAATTGATAATGGTGTACCATGAGGGTGTATAACTTGGCTTACAGTAGGTTATGTATACACACACACTACCGAATGACAAAGACACCTAATTAAATGAAACCAAATGATATCGTTTATATTCATAATGTAACGTTAGACTACTTACAACATAGTCGTTTTGTTGCCTTCTCTTCGGGTTTTGCCTGTTTTGGGGAAGCATCTCCAGACGAGCTGATCGGCTCTGGTTTAGGAGCTTCTGTCTCTAGTTTGGGAGCTTCTGTTTTTGGTTTAGGAGCTTCTGTCTCTGGTTTAGGAGCTTCTGGCTCTGGTTTAAAGGTGGACGATGGTTCTGGTTCTCCAAAGTCTAGCAGCGGCTCTTCTGTACGTGGCATTGTGGACCTGTGTCTCTCCAGCGCATCTTTCGCTCCTCCGACCAGATCTAAAATACCCTCCACCTCGGGGACACGAGCCTGAGCTTCCCGACTCGAGAAATCCTCGTCCATCAGAGAGTTCGCTTGTTTTTCTGCTCGAAATTCTCCTTCATCATCGTGATGGACGTCATGTGAAGGTGTCGTGGAGCTTATTTGATCATCCATTGTTGCGAACGTGTTTCCAGAAACGTTATATTGAAGTTACTTCGAGATGCGCCCGAGCTGCTTTCCGAGTCAAATGTTTAGAGAGAAAGGTGTTTTGAAAAGTTCATAAGCACGCGAGCGATAGTGCAGCAGGTTCAACGAAGGCCTAAACCACAAAAACGGCGCAAACGTTTCCACTAGACGCTTAGTTAGGGAAGTGTATGTAAATTTGGGCTTTTTTTCCCCCTCAACTCTTTATTGGCTGAAGAGTGAGAAGGGGCGATCCGGCAACGCCTATACGTGCTGCACTACGCGCTTAATTAGGGGCGGTTATGCAAGATCGCGGTTGTTTTATTGGATGAGCGTTTAAAGGGGCGGGGATTACAGCGCCTAAATGCTGTCTCACCCTGAAAAGAAAAGTATGTGGAAAATGTCTGAGTGATGGATTTCAAAGAGCTTAAAGCGGTTTGGGAATGCAAGTGATAGTGAAGTGCACCCTTAGGCGGCTACCTTTAATATAAAGCAGGACTTTTTTTTCTTATTTTCTTTCAGATCTAAACTAAAATATGGTCATCTTTGCACCTCCATCTTAAATTTAATTTATATAATAATAATAATAATAATAAGGAAATGGTATATATAAATATCAGAATCGGAATCAGAAAGAGCTTTATTGCCAGGTATGTTCACACATACGAGGAATTTGTTTTGGTGACAGAGCTTCTACAGTGCAACAGAATTACAGAGGCAGGACAAAAAACAGATAGTAAATATATTCAAGAAATAGAAGTAAGTGTTAAATGCAAATATACAAATGGACAGGTGTATGTACAGGTGTATTACCATATACAACGTTACATGTGCAGCTGTTACGTGCAAATTGGCATGTAAAGTGTGTTGTTAAATAAGTGTATGTGTGTTTAAAAAGTGTATAGCAAGTAGTGATGTTAGTTTCACGATTGTTATCATCAAGTGTTCATGAGATGGATTGTCTGGGGGAAGAAACTGTTTCTGTGTCGGGCTGTTCTGGTGCGCAGTGCTCTGTAGCGTCGACCAGAAGGTGACAGTTCAAAGAGGCAGTGTGCTGGGTGTGAGGGGTCCAGAGTGATTTTGGCAGCCCTTCTGCTCGCTCTGGATAAGTACAGTTCTTGGAGAGTAGGGAGGGTTGTACCAATGATTCGCTCAGCAGTCCGAACTATTCGACGTAGTCTTCGAAGGTCAGATTTAGTAGCTGAGCTAAACCAGACAGTTACTGAAGTGCAGATGACTGATTCAATGATGGAGGTGTAGAACTGTTTCAGAAGCTCCTTTGGAAGGTTGAACTTCCTCAGCTTATCAGATAACTTTAACTTTTTTTTTAATTTAATGCTTATAAAGCCAAGCATCTGAAACATTAAATTACAAGGAAATATACTTGGGAGATATAGTATAGCAACTAGGCATGGTACGATAACCGTTTTCAAGGTGTACCGCGGTTTGGAAGAGTCAAGGTTTTCATACCGCCAAAATATTCTGCTATACCGTTCCTAAGGTATGTGTACGTTTTTTTTTATTTAAAATTTTTAAAAAGTTTTTTAGGTGTAAATTGTAAAGACATCTGTGTTATTGAAACTAATGAAGACCGCAGAAGTCAATGATTCACTTGAATTATTTAGCCTGACATGTTTACTGCCCCAAAATATTTTAAATGTTTCTCAAAATAAAATATATTGTGTTCAAAGGGGAAAAGGTTTTAGATTTTTAGCAAGACATTTAAAAAGAACATATTTTTAGAGCAGTAATCACAATACTGTGAAACCGTGATATTTTTATCCAAGGTTATCATACCGTCAAAATCTTATACCGGCCCATGGCTATAGCAACTATATTTAAAACCTTTTTATGCACACAATCTGATATACTGTTATGTCACTGATTAACACAGCATGGCAGCCTATCATCATATTACTGTTTGTCCATATAAATGTAAGCAATAAATGTATTTTCCACCATATTGACATTTATATTATACTAGTATAGACCACAATATGACAAAATATACACCAAATATGGCACAAAATGCATTGACAAAATATGTAAAATACAAATCTTCACTAAAATAGGTTCAATTAACTGCTCAAATTAAAAAAAATCTATGTCAAAATAAATAAATAGATTGATAAATTTAAAAATATATATAATAAACATTTAACAATTTTTCATAATAATTAATTATATTGTTTCCAGGTGCTTTTGTTCCGCACAAAATCTGAACATTTACAAGTAAATGCAGCAACACTTTATTTTAATGGTCCCTATTGGACATTTTGTTGACTAAAAGTTGCATTGCAACTACATTACTTCTCATTTGAGTATTAGTAGACTGCTTAATGCATTATGTTGAATTTAAGTTGCATTGCATCTACATGCCAACTAATTCTCATTAGATTATAAGTAGACTGTGAGGTTGTAAAACAGTGGTAAAACCGGAGTACATTTTAATCCACGAGTGTTAAAAAGCGTATATTTAAGAGTTTTTTTTTTTAGTGTTAAACTTTCAACCCAATATGCAGTGTATTTCCCACTAGTGATGGGAGGTCCAGTTTGTTTACTCCAGTATCTTTTACTTAAACTTGAAACATGTTTTGTTGCATTTTAAAATGCAAAGAGTTGAAAGCATTGAAATTATTTCTGAAAAGATTAATGAACATTTAATAAATTAAACCTATTTTCAACATAGTTGATCACTGTTGTCAGTCACTCACACACCAACTGATAATATTGACCCTATTCTTCAATGCGGAAGTGTGCTCATTTTTGCGATTGTTTTTGAACTTCCGATTCAGTCACCTATGGGAGAAAAGACTAGGAATAATAAACGGCAGAAAACGGTCAAACTACTCACTCTACAAACAAGTGTTTGCATGAGTATACAGAAAAAGATGAATAATATAATAATATAATATAATAATTATATTGTTTCCAGGTGCTTTTGTTCCGCACAAAATCTGAACATTTAAAAGTAAATGCAGTAACACTTTATTTTAATGGTCCCTATTGGACATTTTGTTGACTAAAAGTTGCATTGCAACTACTTTACTTCTCATTTGAGTATTAGTAGACTGCTTAATGCATTATGTTGAATTTAAGTTGCATTGCATCTACGTGCCAACTAATTCTCATTAGATTATAAGTAGACTGTGAGGTTGGGGTTAGGGTTAGGGTTAGTGTAAGTTGACATGTACTCGCAAAGTAAAGCTCAAAGTGTCTTCTTTCCAATGATACCTAATTTGTGTTTGTAGCTTACTGGAGTCAGGAACTGTTACAATTTAAACCTAGATAGGTGTAAATCCCCAAAATTGAGTGCTGGCAAACAGATTAAATGGACCATCAAAATAAAGTGATACCGTAAATGCTATTTCCATGTGAAAAATAAAATACCAAACAAACAAAAACATGTAGATACAGTGATCTGAGACAGCTGCAAAGTTCTTGTGTGCATCTTTTAGCAACTCTGAGTACTTGAAAAAAGTAATAGTGCACTTAAGAACCCATAGAGCAAGGCTAAGCAATAATTAAAGCCAAAAATAGCACAATTTATGAGCTCCAATTTGATCATCGGCTGCTTGAGTACAGGATCTTTAGAATCTTCTGGCAGATTCTGGTGAGTCAGTGCATGTCTGCTGGCCAGATTTCATTGTCTGACCTCTGAGCTGTGAAAAGCAGACAAAGGCAGATTTGAGGGAGAGTTTGTCCTCTCCAGATACTGCGGTCTCCATTGTCATCCAGACGCCAGTGGGGACGCAAAGTACCAAACCGGTTCTGCAGGGTCTTTGTGCTGTGCTGGAGTGGCGCCAGAGTCGGCTGACTGATAACTGATATTTGGTCTGAATCTTCTTTGATTTGTGGCAGAAGTCAATTCTAAAAGAAGTCTAAGGGCGTACTCACACTATGTACAGTTCCCTTTAACCGGGACAAAGCATGCTTGTCCCCCCCTTCCATCTCCCCCGACGGCCCGCACTCTTAATGCATTCGGGCCTGAGCACGCTTACGTCATCGATGATGCGCTATTCAGTGTAAGAGAAGCGCTCTCGGAGATTTCAGTGGAGATTTCTTTATATCATTATATCGTTTTAGTCGTTTGATATGCAGTGACACACTGTCAGATATTCTGATACACGCTCATAAACAATCATGACATCCTCGTGCTGCAGGAATTAGAAGGTTTACTAAAGGCGCAGCTGTTGTGCAGTGAGGGGTTTGTGTCTTTAATAATTCATGACAGTTTGCGTTCATTAAACAGTAAGAATGATTAATAAATCCATATGAAACAGTCCCCAAAAGTCACGTCTCCTCTTCAGTTTCGGGCTTAGGCGCGCTTTGCACTCACACTACAAGCGTACCGCGCCAAAGCCTAAGTGAACCGCGCTCAGGCACACCTCTTCCAACCGGGCCAGGGCCGGCCAACTGTACCGTGCCTGAGCCCGATTCAGCGCACTCACACTTCTAAAATTATCCGGGAAACGGGCCTGAGCACGGTTCGGATAGCATAGTGTGAGTACGCCCTAAGAAGTCTAACCTAATGCAGACCAGTCATGTCTCTATTGTAAAGATGTAAAATGTAAAATAAGTATCTGATGTCCCTAGAATGTCCCAAAATAATTCACAAATAATATTTTATAACTCTTTGAAACTGCCCCTTCTAGGTTTCGATCCTAATTGTGCCATTTTGGTGACCGTCACTTTAAATTCAAATGAGATTCTGATCTTTTCAAAAGAGGGCGGAGCTACAAATGCCTGTGTGTCTGCATAGTGGCAGATTCAAAAGACTAACCAAAAAGCCAACTTATCCAGCATATCTTTTACGCAGCGGATTCCCTTCCAGCTGCAACCCGTCACTGGGAAACATCCATACACACTCATTCACAAACATGCACTACAGACAATTTAGCCTACCCCATTCACCTACATGTTTTTGGACTTGTGGGGCAAACCGGAGCACCCAGAGGAAACCCACGCTAACACATGGAGAACATGCAAACTCGAACCAGAGACCTTCTTGCTGTGAGGCGATTGTGGTACCCACTGCACCACGGTGCTACCCTTTAAGCTGAGAATTTAAATATAATTATATGAAATTAAATATTGTTGACCTCAAACCTGTCATATGACACCTTCAATACTAAATACTATAATAGGAGCCCTTTAACATCTGTAAAAGAAAGGAGCTTTATATTTCTTTGGATCTTGGATAACTTGCATATCTTCTATGCAATAAAAAGTTGATTTCACTACTCTCACTCATGTTGCTGAATCATTTCGTAGTTATCTTGGAATCAACTGCAACGGTGAGTCAGTGTGGTGCCACATTTGTTTTCCAGAACACAGTGCAGTCACAGCTGAAAGGGGGCAAAGGGAGTCTCCAGAACCTTCCTTTCACAAACATTCACAGTCATCATGATGTTTGAAGATCTAAGCTTTGCTATAATTAAGCTACATCTAATAATTTGTGCTATTAAGTGATGAAGGTGACATTTGGAAATGACTTTAGTCAATTTTAAGGCTACAACCAACTGTTAAAGATAGGCTTACTGTGAGTTCATTCATTCATTCATTTTCTTTTCGGCTTAGTCCCTCTTACTGTGAGTTATTAGCTCTTTATTTCATGATATGCATTTGTTGATCTCATCTCATCACATTAACTCAACTTTTTAATTATTACTGTTTGTAATATAATGGTGGTTTACAGCTTGTTAATTAATTCAATTCAATTCAATTCATCTTTATTTCTATAGCGCCTTTACAATGTAGATTGTGCCTAAGCAGCTGCACATTGAAGGTTATAGTAAACTGAAACTGTGTCAGTCCAGTTTTTAGTGTTGGAGTTCAGTTCAGTTCAGTTCAGTGTGGTTTAATATTCACTACTGAGAGTCCAAACACTGAAGACTAATCCATCGATGTGCAGCTCTACAAGTCCCGAACCATGAAAGCCAGTGCCGATAGTGGCGAGGAAAAACGTCACTAATTGGCGGAAGTGAAGGATTAAAAAAACCTTGAGAGAAACCAGGCTCCAAACCATTTCTCCTATGGCCAGACGTCTTATGTAGAGCTGCAGTCTAGGCGCCAGAGGCTGGAGAACTCGAAGCTCGTCTGTCCTTGGAGGGTCACAGGAATCAGTCTCATGCTTGCTACTCCGCCATGCACCAAACAGCTGCTCAGGATACAGCGTGGTCCAGGATTATGGAACCTTGGGATCGTCTCGTCGTGGGTCTTGGATCACATCTGTGGCGCTGCATAGTCTCTGGGGGCCTCGGGATGAGTATCCCCAGGTGGAAATAGAGAATAAAGAGAATAATTAGTGTCGCTGCTGCTCATAGTGTATATTATTCCTGAAATTACTACAAATACACTCAAATGAATTGAATGAAGGTGCCGCGGTGGCCGAGTGGGTAGCACGTTCGCCTCACAGCAAGAAGGTCGCTGGTTCGATCCCCGGCTGGGCCAGTTGGCATTTATGTGTGGAGTTTGCATGTTCTCCCCGTGGTTGCGTGGGTTTCCTCCGGGTGCTCCGGTTTCCCCTACAGTCCAAAGACATGCGGTACAGGTGAATTGGGTAAGCTAAATTGTCCATAGTGTATGTGTGTGAATGACAATGTGTGGATGTGTTTCCCAGAGATGGGTTGTGGCTGGAAGGGCATCCGCTGCGTAAAACAAATGCCGGATAAGTTGGCGGTTCAATCAGCTGTGGCGACCCCAGATTAATAAAGGGACTAAGCCGAAAAGAAAATGAATGAATGAATGAATGAATTGAATGAACTAAATTCGCCATACACAGCAAAAATTCCAGTGTTAAATATACACTGTTAATTTTTATTTATTTTTTGGTGTTGTTCAGTGCTAAAACCGGAGTACATTTTAATCCACGAGTGTTAAAGAGCGTATATTTAAGATTTTTTTTTTTCAGTGTTAAACTTTTAACCCAATATGCAGTGTATTTCCCACTAGTGATAGGAGGTCCAGTTTTTTTACTCCAGTATGTTTTACTTAAACTTGAAACATGTTTTGTTGCATTTTAAAATGCAAAGAGTTGAATGCATTGGAATTATTTCTGAAAAGATTAACGAACATTTCATAAATTAAACCTATTTTCAACATAGTTGATCACTGTTGTCTGTCACACACACACCAATTGATAATATTGACCTTATTCTTCAATGCGGAAGTGCGCTCATTTTTGCGATTGTTTTTGAACTTCTGATTCAGTCGCCTATGGGAGAAAAGACTAGGAATAATAAACGGCAGAAACAGTCAAACTACTCACTCTACAAACAAGTGTTTGCATGAGTATACAGAAAAAGCAGAATAATATAATAAGAAAACATCAGTTTGCATAACAAGCTTTTTAACGTCTAAAAATGAATGGAAGTGAATGAGACCGGAAGTCTCGAGCCAAAAAGATTCAAATGGCTGCGCCCGCTCGCATGCCCAGAATAAGGTAAATGGGAAAAAAGGTAATATATTAACACTTTGAAGTGTAACACATACTCCAGTTCGATGTAAGAATAAACTCTTACTGTGTTAAAATGAACTCTGTGAGTAACGTACAAGTTCCACACTTTAGAAAGTGTTATTTTAACTCCAAAATGGAGAGAGTCATGTGTACACCCAAGGAGTGTTACGTTAAACTCAAATTGAGTTAAATGTACACTGATTTGTTTTTTGCTGAGTATTGTATGTGTGTGAATGAGTTTGTATGTATGTTTTCTAGTACTGAGTTGCAGTTGGAAGAGCATTCGCTGTGTAAAACATATGCTGGAGAAGTTGGCGGTTCATTCCACTGTGGCGAGCCCTGATGAATAAAGGGAATAAGCCGAAGTAAAATGAATAAATATCTGAAATGCAACCCATGTCATAAATAGCATAGATCCCACTCGACGTGAACTGCATGGCTCAATGTAGTCTCTCTCACTGTGTCAAGATATTTTGGGAGATTTCTTTGGGAGTGACCTTAGTCTTCTCGTGTTCAGGGTGTTTTGTGAGTTTGCCACTCCAAATTTGGATGAAGAATCTCTCTGGTATGTGATAGTGAGGTTTACGGGTCAGTGGACTGTGATCGTCACTGTGTTAAACTCATTCATTGCAGCAGGGGTGCGGCTTCACTTGGCAATGAAACAGCGTATCCCGCTGCACAAGCTCATCCGCTCAACTGTTCTTTCCTAATTAAGAGCACAAACAACCCAGTCATAACATTTATAATGGTTAGGGGATGTCTTCAGGAAATGGTTTGTTGACAGAAATCAGACTTATCATGATTAGGGAGACGTTACTGCAGGCAGCACATCCTTAAATGCAGAAATTAGACTTATTTAGTTGTCTGTGTAGGCAAGCTGTACCTAATAAAGTGGCAGGTTAGTGTTAAAATCGGTTTAAATCATTTTCGATTAATCAAATGAAGCTGAAATTGAATAAATACTTCAAGTTTAAGTGTAAACACATGATGTTGCTTTGGCAGGAAACTGAAAAACAGTGTGTTTATGCTAAAATTGCTAAAACTAAAGCTGGAACGTCACCCTGGACCACAAAACTAGCCACAACTCAAAACTAGCATCTGACAAAGGAGAACCTCCAGAATCTCTCGTTTCAGTGCTGGATTCAGCTAAAAACTCCTCCAACCAACAAAACTGTGGACTGTGAGCCACAACCTGTAAGTGTTTTTATTTGTTAAAATTGATCAACTACAGGCAGGTTTTAGTGTTAACAATATGTTGTAGCGAGGACGTAAACAAGAATGTAAACAATGGGAAATGCTGTTTGACATTGTTAACAGTTTAGCTACAAATTCTTATTTATCAGTCAAACCGCTGTAAACAGCCTCAATCTTCAGCAGCGCGTACAGTGTCTCTCTATGCGGATGCTTTCAGTGTCTCTCTATGCAGACGCTTTCAGTGTCTCTCTATGCAGACACTTTCAGTGTCTCTCTATGCAGACGCTTTCAGTGTCTCTCTATGCGGACACTTTCAGTGTCTCTCTATGCAGACGCTTTCAGTGTCTCTCTATGCGGACGCTTTCAGTGTCTCTCTATGCGGCCGGTTTCAGTGTCTCTCTATGCGGCCGCTTTCAGTGTCTCTCTATGCGGACGCTTTCAGTGTCTATGCGGACGCTTTCAGTGTCTCTTTATGCGGACGCTTTCAGTGTCTCTCTATGCGGACGCTTTATGTGTCTCCCTATGCGGACGCTCTCAGTGTCTCTCTATGCGGACACTTTCAGTGTCTCTCTATGCGGACACTTTCAGTGTCTCTCTATGCAGACGCTTTCAGTGTCTCTCTTTGCGGACGCTTTCATTGTCTCTCTATGCAGACGCTTTCTGTGTCTCTCTTTGCGGACACTTTCAGTGTCTCTCTATGCAGACGCTTTCAGTGTCTCTCTATGTGGCCACTTTCAGTGTTTCTCTATGCGGACGCTTTCAGTGTCTCGCTTTCAGTGTCTCTCTATGGGGACGCTTTCAGTGTCTCTCTATGGGGACGCTTTCAGTGTCTCTCTATGGGGACGCTTTCAGTGTCTCTCTATGCGGACGCTTTCAGTGTCTCTCTTTTCAGTGTCTCTCTTTGCGGACGCTTTCAGTGTCTCTCTATGCAGACGCTTTCAGTGTCTCTCTATGCGGACATTCAACATCTCAAATAACAAACTTGCAAAAGATATATGAATGTTTTATATTACTTACACATGCTCATTCCGAATATGTGAAAGACATGTCAGATTTTATTTTAGAGAGCAGACGTGAGGCTCAGCTGTGTGCTCTTCATTTTTTGTCTGATTCAGGCAGCTAACACTGCTAACAGCTGCTCTGACTGGACTGTTTAGACAGCGCAAAGAGGCATGACGTGGAGCCAATCCATAAATCACAGCACATTATGTTAGCTGACCAATCAGAGCCTCTTGGGGGTGGGTCTTCAGAGGAACTATGACAATCGTTTTTATGTTAGCTGAGTAGCTGTATATAATTAAAGTAAAGTATGTGAAAAAAAAGTGATTTTCTACAAGTGAAGCATGTTGCTTTGCATCTTATAAACACAATCAAGCCTTAAAAATACACTGTGGACCACCCCTTTGATTTGCCAGTGTGTGTAAATGGTGCTGTGGAACAAGCTGATCGGAAACAATCTGGATGCTACAAAGAGCTCCATTTCTGCTTCTGTGGAGGAAATGGTTAGATTGTTGGCAGTGAGATATAAAACAAGAGCCATGTTGTTGCCTGTGGTTACAAAACCAAGATTACACAATATCATAAACCGGGTTGGCCTAACACCATCAGCTCTGACAAGCAGTGGGAAGGATTTGTTATGTAACGAAACAAAGAGGAAGGAAAACTTTGGCTTGTGAGACCTGACGCCAGGAAGACTTTGCTGGACACTGCATGCATGTGAAAGAGTTCTGAATCCCACAGACTGAACTGAATCCATTCTCATTTCTGGTGTGAAAATCTTAAATCCTCTTCTTTTAACACTACTGTTAAAGTCAAAATGGCTACTGTCATCCTGTACTGTGCACTGGAGCCCGAGTTAGCAGTTATTAATATTATTCAGTAGCAGGGATCAGGGATAGTTGTGACATTTTTACATTTCTCTCTATATCGTTTAGGTCTTTTAAGCCAGTGTGTTCAAACTTTGACTCAAACTAGTTTCTACCATTGAATCGCATAGGTGTTAGCTTTTGGTGCACAAACAGAACACACTCAGTTTAGTTTCTAATTGTAAAATGGTACAATTCACCCCATAGTCCGGGTTAGCGTAGGCTAACACACTCTGAGGTGAGATGTAGCATTAGGATTTCCACCAGGGTGACATTATAAAATGAGATTTATGACAAAAATGGAACGGAAAGCCTTTCATACTAACGGTTTCAGTATAATTGGTGCGTGCCTGTTTTAAAAAGCTAAATAAAATGTGCAAATCAGCTTCAGGAATGGGCTATATGCACAGCTAGTGCAGCTATTTGCACAGCTATATGCACAGCTAGTGCAGCTAGTGTTGTTCAACCAAATATGAACTTCCGGTAATAGCTTTGTGTGACTATTTACACTTTCATAAGGTTCCTTTTACAGCATCGATGTTGTGATGTAATCACAATACATTCAGTTAAATAGACGTAAGCATTCATTTGTTAAAGCGTAAAACCATTTGAAAGCAGGTGCCGTGATTAGCCGGAGGCAAGCGCATAAATTCCATTGAAAACACTGGGGTAAAATTAATTTCCAGATTTTAAAATATGGCAAACATATAATTCATTAAGGAAAATATAATTTCATGCAGTGCTTCTTGTTTGGGCTGAGACCCACTTTATATTGTATCTCATCCAGGCAGTGAAGATCGCAGTTTTTTAAAGAAATCAGATTGTAAATGTGGTGATTTTGTATGGAATGACAATTAACCGGAAGCCTTGGGGCTGGCTGACTGAATTTAAAAGGCCGTATGCATAAACCCCACTGACATGAACAACATGAAGACTATTCATGTTTTTCGGCTTTATGAGGCCACAGAAGACAGGTCAAACACTGAACACAAACTATTTTAGCTTTAAGGCCTTTCTCTTTTAAGAGCTATACACTGTAAAACTCAAAAAGTTAAGGTAACTCAAAGCATTTGAGGAAACTGATTGCAACAAACCATTTAAGTTCAAAAACTAATCTTAATGAGTACTGTGAACTAAATCCATTTGAGTAAGCAATTTGAACACAGTAAAACACAATAAATGAAGAGAACTCAAACCAACTGGGTGTAAAACCCAATAAGTTGGGGCAACTCAAACTGTTTTTGGAAAACGATTGCTACAAATTAATTAGTAAACTCATTATTACCTTCAACACTGAGTTCAAATCTCTTTTCAAATGAGTAGAATTTGGGTACTAGCTACTCATTTCATTTGATAAAGTTGACTGTTGGGTTTTACAGTGTATGAATACTGAAATTAAATCGTATGAATGAAGTTAAATTTGCTTGAGGTGGAAGGTGACATTTCACTGATAAAACTAAGAGTGTCACCACATGATGACCTTAAGTCTTGTAACCATGAATTTGCCACTTTAAAGCTAACAGCTAAAACATTAGCACCAACATGTGAAGTAAATCAACTGATCTGTAAGTTCCTGAGAGTGGAAGCATAAAACTGACCCGTATTACAACAATTCCGGTCTCCTCTATTTTTGTTTTAAAAGGTTGACTCATCATGTCCTATTCTTTGACACGTAAAGGGCGACACTGGTATTCTACACTGCAGCCAGCCACCAGGGGGCAATACAACAAATTTGACTACACTTTTCAGGACACACTCAAATAAAAAGCGGCCCTTGAGGTAGAACTATGCCTAGTCGACATTTGAAGTGGATTGAAACGGTATCAAAGTTGTTCTAAAAGTATTGAACAACAGCCATTCTTGTCTCAGGACAATTTTGACAAACATTTTTGATCTACTAATGTTCTCTCATTTTTGATCTGTAATGTATCATGATCTAATAATGATAAAACCAACATAGACTGATATTCAGTATTATTTTTATTATTATTATTTTGGTTATTTTTATAGCCATGTTTTGTCATGGTATTTTCTACTAAAACTGTAGTCATACAAATGGTAATCAATAGGCAAATACATTTATTTTCTTTCACACAGTTCTTTTTTCCCGTCATTTTTAAAGGGGCATTCAAAAAGGCTATTTATTTTTTTATTTATCAACAATATAGTAGGGGATACATTAACATGTTATTTAACATTATGTGACTCGATATGAATGTATTACACAAACATGGAATTCAACTTATAAAATCTTAATTTATTTGATTTATCAATACACAAATAAATAAAGAAATCTATGTAGTTAAATAACAGTGCCAGTTGGTATTTCTGTGTGGAGTTTGCATGTTCTCCCCGTGGTTGCGTGGGTTTCCTCCGGGTGCTCCGGTTCCCCCACAGTCCAAAGACATGTGGTATAGGTGAATTGGGTAAGCAAAATTGTCCGTAGTATATGAGTGTGAATGAGTGTGTTGGATGTTTCCCAGTGTTGGGATGCGGCTGGAAGGGCATCCGCTGTGTAAAACACATACTGGATAAGTTGATTTTGTTTTACGCAGCAGATTCCCTTCCAGCCGCAACCCAACACTGGAAAGCACCCATACACTCTTGCATTCACACACATACACTACGGCCAATTTAGCTTAGTCAATTCACCTATACCACATGTCTTTGGACTGTGGGGGAAACCGGAGCATCCATAGGAAACCCTTGCCAACACAGGGAGACCATGCAAACTCCACACACAAATGCCAACTGACCCAGAGACTCGAACCAGCGACCTTCTTGCTGTGAGGTGATCACTGAGCCACAGTAACGCCCATTAATATTATTATCATCAATAATAATAATAGTAGTAGTTGTAGTAGTAGTAGTAGTAGCAGTAGTAGTAGTAGTAGTAGTAGTAGTAGTAGTAGTAGTAATAATAATAATAATAATAATAATAATAATAATAATAATAATAATAGGGCGCCACAGTGGCGTAGTGAGTAGCACGTGGTATAGGTGAATTGGGTAGGCTAAATTGTCCATAGTGTATGAGTGGGAATATGTGTGTTTCCCAGAGATGGGTTGCGGCTGGAAGGGCATCCGCTGCGTAAAAAAATATGCTGGATAAGTTGGCGGTTGATTCCGCTGTGGTGACCCCGGATTAATAAAGGGACTAAGCCGACAAGAAAATGAATGAATGAATGAATGAATGTTAATATTAATAATAAATGAGCATTGAAGAAACTAATAGATAAGTAAATCATTAAAATATGTAATTTAAGAAAAAGGATCTGATAAGTTACTGCACTTCTGTAGGCTACACTGTTCATTTCCGTAAAAAAAGTGTTTTGGATCATGGAATCATGTTTTATCTGAAAAACATTTGTGGACACACTGTAATTCGGTAGCTTATTATATAGTTAATCGATTTTAACAGCCAGATAAAATTAAAAGCCAATATGTTATATGTTCAAAGTTAAAAGAGCGGCGTCCATCAAACTGAAGAGCAACATATTATGAACTGTTACTTCCGTTACGATGCGCCGCTTTCTGTGGATTTCTTTCTACGCAGGCGGTTCACCGGGCAGCCCTGCAGCTCTGAAGAGCACGTTGAACCCTCTGAAGGACCCTTTTCGGTTTCCGCCATCTAAGAGCTGGTGGTGAGTTACTGCTACGAACAAATAGTAACGAAATAAATGCGTTTTTGCTTTATATGTGGCTTAAAAACGACACATAAACATTCATCACTGTTTTATGCACAGGTGGATTGAGCATCAAGATGCAGATCTTCGTGAAAACCCTCACGGGTAAAACCATCACCCTCGAGGTGAGCCGCGCGACACGCTTCGACATTTTACCATCCGATTCAGTGCAGCATTTGACTATTTGAGTCGATTATTTTGATTATAGTTATCTTAAATTCTTTAAATATAGGTTTAGTGACGCAATAGCGTAAATAAATGTTGTTTTTCAGTGGTTATACGGAAGCACTGAGCAATGCTAGCATGTCATGTGGCGCAGCTAACGTTACATGCACGCCGTAGACACCCATGTTTATTATATAATCGAATAATTTAGCGAAATAATACCAGCATTAAAGTATGCAGTTTTTACTTGTTAACTGCAGTTAACTACAACTTATTTCACAGCTAACTTGGAGTATTTTAACGTTATATGTTGTATGCTGTTGATTTTGCCTTTAAACTAGCTCACAGATAAAACATGCATTGAAAATAAAAAAGTTCAACGCAATCATAAAGAAGAAAATAAATAACACTGTTTCTGAGGGGTGGGTCGGTTTTAAATGGCCCATCCACAGTTTAAAGCTTTAAAAATGTGCCAAATCAGATTGAGGTAAAGTCAAGACATAAGTTTAGTACTAAGAAATTGTATTGGAATTTTTTTTGTAAGTTTACATCGGGAGTATATTTATTTTGTTCATATTTCTTTCCTCAAAATTGTTGATATTAACGTTCTTAGTTAAAGGAATCATAAAATCTGAAGAAATCCACACCAAAAAGTGGCACCTCAAAATCCACTTTTAATTTGATTTTGGGGAAATGTAGTAATTGTTACATTTCTTTGTTTAAAATTGTTTTCTGTAGGTTTATGAATATATTTTAAGTAAATCTAACCAATCTAAACTGATATCAATGTTTTAGGTTGAGCCCTCTGACACTATTGAAAATGTCAAGGCAAAGATTCAAGACAAGGAAGGTAAGTTGTCAGCTATTTAATTTTTTTAAATATATATAAATCTCCTTTGTTTCCTAATAGGCATGGGCCGGTATAAGATTCTGACGGTATGATAACCTTGGATTAAATTGTCACTGTTTCACGATATGACAGTATTGTGTTTACTGCTCTAAAATATATTCTTTTTAAATGTTTGGGTAAAAAATAAAACCTTTTCCCCTTTGAACACAATATATATTTTATTTTGAGAAATATTTTAAGTGGGGCAGTAAACATGTCAGGCTAAATAATTCAAGTGAAACATTGACTTCTGCTGTCTTCATTTGTTTCAAAAACACAGGTTTCTTTACAATTTACACCTAAAAAACCCCTAAAAAAATATGTAAATAAAAAAATCGTACACATACTTTAGGAACGGTATAGCAGAAAATTTTGGCAGTATGAAAACCTTGACTTTAACAAACCGCGGTACACCTTGAAAACGGTTATCGTCCCATGCCTATTTCCCAATTTGTTTGTTAAAAACAAAGGATTGACATCTAAATGTACTTCTAAACACAGGAATCCCTCCTGATCAGCAGAGGTTGATCTTCGCCGGTAAGCAGCTGGAGGATGGACGAACCCTGTCCGACTACAACATTCAGAAGGTCAGTAAAAGTCCAAATTAAATGAACAATCTAATTGTGTAGTTAACCTAAATTTTAATTGTCATTTATCATATGTACAGATGAGTTTTTACTTCTGATGTTTGTAAAAGCAAATAGATACTAGTCATAATTGACTAATATGTGGTATTATTATTATTATTATTATTATTATTATAGATATTTATTATTTAAAAAGTTCACCCAAAACTAAACATTGTAATTTACTCATGCTTGTTCCAAAACGGTTTAACTACCTTCTGATGAACAGAAAAGTTGTCTTGGAGAAAGATGGAAACCGGTAACCATTGACTTCCATGGTTTTCCTTCTATGAAAGTCAATGGTTGCAAGTTTTCAGCTTCTGTTGAAATCTTAAATTGTGTTCAGTGGAAGAAATCCATAAAGGGTTTATAACCTTATTTTGGGGGTGAACTGTCTCTTTAAGTCACTGGGGTCCAGCCACTGTTTGGTTAACCACATTTTCGAAATACAAACTTAAAAACTCAAAAGAAACATTTAAGGTGACCGTTCAGATTTTTGGTTAAACTACACCTTTTTAAGCTTAAAGTGCTCAGGTCTTTTTAATAATATAATTAAACTCAAGCATCCAGACTTACTTGATTGCGGTCAATCATTCATCCAGGAGTCCACACTTCATCTGGTGCTGAGGCTGCGTGGTGGCGCAAAGAAGAGGAAGAAGAAGTCCTACACCACCCCCAAGAAGAACAAGCATAAGAGAAAGAAGGTCAAGCTCGCTGTGCTGAAATACTACAAGGTTTGTTACCTGTCAGTCTCCGTTATCATTGGCAGCTCCAGGTTTTCAGGAGTTGATCTTAAGTCGTTTCCTCTTGATCCTCAGGTTGATGAGAACGGTAAGATCCACCGTCTGCGCCGCGAGTGTCCCGCAGATGAGTGCGGAGCCGGGGTGTTCATGGCCAGCCACTTCGACCGCCATTACTGCGGAAAGTGCTGTCTGACCTACTGCTTCAACAAACCAGAGGACAAGTAAAGAGCAGTCCTGGCCAACATGCTCTGTGTCAAGCATCAGACTGTCTGTGCTGGAGTTTGTTCTTTGTAAATAAAATTGTGGCTTGCCACATTCAAAAATCAACCACATGACTCATTTTTGCTGTTTTGGGTTTTAATAAGAAGTATCTAGACTATGTGTTAGTGATTAGTCGGTTAAAAAAAGATGCAGAATGCTCATTATGAAGTATATTTAATGTCTTTATGCCTACCTGAAATGGAACTACATTTGTGCATAAAGTACATGTGAAGCAGGATGCAATATGAAAAGTAAGAATGGTTTTTGGGCCCAGTTTTAGTTCTTAGGCTGTTTTAGATATTATTTAGTTGTGATGTATTAAAGGCGAGTGCTGTATCGACCACAGTTAACTACAGATCTAATTAGGTATATCTAAATATATGTAACTACACATGTAAAAGCCTACTCATTCTCTAATAGGTTAAACATTTGAGTTTGTTCTGTTTCAGTCTTTATGAAATCTGTAACCATGAACTTGCATAGCAGGAAAAATGAGGTCAGGTTTTCAGCATTAAAATTATATTTAGTGTTTAACAAGGAATAACTCGAAGGTTTAAATCAGTGGTGAGTAATTAATAAGGTTTGTAAGGTGTTCAGTATTTACCCAAGGAAATACATGGTTATACCAGGTGATTGTATGGTTTAAGGCAGGGGTCACCAAACTCTGTCCTGGAGAGCTGGTGTCCTTGCAGAGTTTAGTTCCATCTTGCCTCAACACAGCAGCCTGCATGTTTCAAGTATACCTAGTAAGACCTTGATCGCCTTGTTCTGGTGTGTTTGATTAGGGTTGGAGCTCAAATCTGCAGGACGCCGGACCTCCAGGAACAAGTTTGATGACCCCTGATTTAAGAGGTAGGTTTCAGTTAATAGCCTGTTTATGCAATTGCAGTAAGAACATAGTAACATGCGTATATGCAAACATATTTGTGCATAATCAAAGAACGTGCAAAGTACCTGCCAACAATGAGGTCTTGTAAAGCAAAACGATAACAATAAATTCTCCAAGGAATTGACATTATTAATAATTTTAACATAGTTTACAATTTTAGTGCCGTAGTGATTTCACATGCTGAGGGATGTCTTTCCCATCGCGTTCAACATTAAAATCAATATGACACACCTTGCAGAAAAGCGTGGGCGTCGTCAAGGTGGCTTCTAGACAAAAACTTGAATTCTTCCGTCCAGCTGTTGGTAAATTTACATGTATATATTTTTTTCTTTGCCGAAGCACAACCTGACTCTTTTCCTTCCATCATGTGTACTACTACTGAAGCAGCTGCTTGTCGCTACTGCCACCGTTCAAGTCCCGCATCTACCTCCTGCGCAGTAATCAACAGCGCACCTGACGTATATTGCCAGATTGAGGTAAAATATGTTACAAGATTTGAATATTGCGCCAATTGTATGAGGTAATGAACTTCATTCAAGATCTGGCAACTTGGCAAATATGAACAGAACTGCATTGTGACGTACAAATTACGGGAGTTTCCCCGGGAGAAATAACAAACTGGGAGGGTGGTGGGAGATGGATGTGAAAGACGGGAGACTCCCGGGGAAACCAGGTATGGCAACGTAAGATGTAATATAAAGCGTTAGCATGGTTTTTGGCCCAGTTTTAGTTATTATTTAGGTGGGATGTATTAAAGGCGAGCGCTGTATTGACCAAAATTGACTACAGGTGTAATTGGGTATATGTAAATATGTGTATGTGTCGCGTACACAATTCTGACAAGTAGGTTTAGACCTTGTAAGGTTTTAAAAGGAATGGCTTAAACCAGGGGTGCTCAACCCTGCTCCTGGAGATTGACCTTTCTGCTGAGTTAGTTAGGAATTAATGACCCGAACCAATTAATTAGGACCTGAACAGCACTTGATAATTACAGGCAGGTGTGTTTGATATGGGTTGCAACTGAAATCTGCAGGACTGTCGATCTCCAGGAGCAGGGTTGGTCACCCCTGGCTTAAACTAAAATTTATATTTACAAAGGTTTTACAATATTTAATGCACTTTTATATTTTAAAATAAATTCAGCAGTTTTTAGCAAACGTTACTCCAACAAAATACATCGCATGTGCTTTGAATTAATGGATCCTCATTGCGGAGTAAGTTTTCTTTTTGCCTAACGTTTTACTGTATTAAATATATATAATAAGCTGCAGGATCGGCTTCTAATTCCTCACAATATCAGTTGTTTTTACTGTATTAATGATCAAATAAATGCAGCTTTTGTTACATTAAGATCATATTTTCCCACAAAGAAATTCTGAAAACTTTTTAGTCTCCTTTTTATTTACATTATGACATACATTATGTACAATTAAGTTATTGCTCAGTCCTAAAATGGAGAATCAATATGAAGACAATCAAATGTCATGGATATACTGTTATATGTTGGTTTGCTCTTAACAAATTTTGTGATAGCTATTCCTCAGGTATGTATACTAGCTAATATAGTATACCGATGTGCTGGGTGCAGTTCTTTAAAATCCTGGATCCCAGGATATTTTCTGTTTCACCTCCGATTCACTGTAACAAACGATTGCATCCCCGGGTTTGTATTCTAGATCTTCGTTATCTAGAGAAAGGCCACACTCCATGCCTGTCTTTACTGTCATAACATCATCCTTTAGATGTTTCAGTGTCGTAACAGATCCTGGAGGAAACAAATGCATGGAGAGTTTTAATATACAAGTGCCCACAAGAAAGAACAACAGAGGAATTATTCAGCACTGATCCATTTGTTTACCTTCCCAGATCATATCTCGTCCTCGAATAAGTTTGAATTTCATATTTTTGTCCAGTTGGCCCTTCTGAACTCTGCATCCGGCAACTGCGAGCTTCTTTTTCCCAACCGTCACAGTGAATGCTGCCAGAACTGAAGCTTCACCTGAAGTGTGGGAGAACATTTAAGTGAAAAATTACTTGAAGCATAATAAGAAATGCTTTGTTTCTCAAAAACTATTGAATATATTAACATCTACTTGGCATTTTGATCATTTCAAGTAGGGATGGGCGATACCAATATTTTTGTTTCTGATCCGATACCAAGTATTTCAAGACAAGTATCATTGATATCGATACCGATACTTAAATAAAATATTTATTTTTGTGATTTTTTTTTATGCTTATCACCTTTATTATTATTATTATTATTATTATTATTATTAGACACAAGGCACATGATTTATTAAAATTACAGAACTATAATTGGCTAAATAGCACCATATATAACGAAAAATAATACACTGCACAATTGTTTAATTAAATAAAAATGCCTTTAATGTTATTTAATGAAACAAATGATTGTCGACGCTCTCCTTGAGCCTGTTTTTCTTTTACAGATCAAAGTCTTTTGTTTTTGACTAGTAAAATATAATAAAACAGTCGCCTAAAAAAAAAATTCTTGACAACAGTCAACAGATTGCCACTGTGGCGAACGGTTTTGTGACAAGAATCACATGAAGCCTCATCATTATTATTTAGTAAAATAACTCCAGATTATACTTTGTTTACGTTCAGTCATGATGACCACAGCTCCGCTCGAGTTTTACAATCTGCAATGGGTGTGTGTGGTGTCTATACTACTGTGCCGTGAGCTAATGCTGACCCATTAGCGGAGATACAGCGGAAGAATATTATAGTTCCCATTCGTGTTCCTATTTAAGTAAACATTTATATAATATGCGGCGCTATAACTATTGTGATATTCTAAAATCTCTGATCACTCAGTAAGAAAACCCCCCAGAAAAGATCGATACTTTTACTTAAGGATCGATCCTTTTGATACATTCCCAGTATCGGAAATATCGATACTTCAGGATCTATCCGCCAATCCCTAATTTCAAGAATTAAATTAGTATTTGTTTCTTTTAGGGCTGCAAAATACAATCAAAAGCTCAGAATGTGCGTACATCACTTCCAACGCAAAGGTTGTGATCTAAAACAAACTTGACTGAAGAATGTGTGCACCTGTGAGTAAAATCTTAAACATATTTAACTTTTAATATGGGGCAACATGGTGGCTCAGTGGTTAGCACTGTTGCTTTACAGAAAGAAGGTTGCTAGTTTGAGTCCCGGCTGGGTCAGTTGGCATTTCTGTGTGGAGTTTGCATGTTCTCCCTGTGTTCGCCTGTCCCCCCCCACAGTCCAAAGGCGTGCGCTATAGGTGAACTGAATAAACTAAATTGGCCGTAATTTGTGTATGGATGCTGGAAGGGCATGCGCATATGCTGGATAAGTTGGCGGTTCATTCCGCTGTGGCGCCCCTGATGAATAAAGGGACTAAGCCGAAGGAAAAAGAATGTTGACCTTTTAATATTGACTTAATTGAACCATATTAAATCCTCACATGAGCCCTAATCTTTAATAAATTAATATAATTTTATTCTGGTGTAGGTTCACCTTTGGGAAGGTTTCTACACAGAGTTTATAAATAAAAAAAAGTATAAATAAACGAACAGAATCATATTTAAACCATTTTTGATATAAAAAAAGTGTTCCTGGAGCTTCGTGTGATTACAGTAAACGTCACAGGGAATGTTTTGACAATTTTTTTGGTTCCTCATCTAAAATGTCTTAAGAATTTTAATTTTTGGGGTGAACTAACCCGTTAAAAACAAACATACCACCGCGAAACAACTTGCTTAAACAAAGACTTCATCTTTTTTTTTTTTTTTTAAACAGTTAACTTCAACCATTTTTTAATCCATCCAGCCGATTTCTTGTTCTGGCGGGCTCACTTTTAGCTTAGCTTAGCATAGTGAATTGAATCGGATTAGACCATTTGCATTTCTCTCAAAAAAAAACATTAAAAATTGTTTTATTTTTACTATTTTTCCTACCCATAGGCAGATTATTTTGCTTGTTTTAAGGAAACCCTCACTTAATTTTGATACCTACTTAACTATTTCTGACAACAGGACAATATTTTTTGCTGGTCAAGAAAATGCTTCTTGATTTAAGACTTTTGAAATTTGGACTAGAAACAGGACAAAAACTCTAATTAAGGAAAACATTTTCACATTTTTTAATTTTTTTGCAGTGCAAGAGCTCCTACAGTGGAGATTTATGGCAGATTTAATATCAGCACAAACTTATAAATGCAACAAAAAAAAAATAGAAACTCTTAAAAGTGTATTTCAGTTGTTTCCTTTAGACTGAATAAACACCAAAATGGGGTGGCGCGGTGGCTCAGTGATTAGCATCATTGCCTCACAGCAAGAACGTCATGAATTCGAGCCCTAGCTGAGTCAGTTGGTGTTTCTGTGTGGAGTTTGCATGTTCTTCCCGTGTTGGCGTGGGTTTTCTCTGTGGACTCCGGTTTCCCCTACAGTCCAAAGACATGTGCGATAGGTGAATTAAATAAACTAAATTGACCATAGTGTATGAGTGTGTGCCTGTGTGAGTGTATGGTGTTTCCCAGTGCTGGGTTGCAGCTGTAAGGGCATCCGCTGTGTAAAATATATGCTGTAAAAGGTGGCGGTTCATTCCACTGTGGAGACCCATGATAAATTAAGGGACGAAGCTGAAAGAAAATAAATGAATGAAAACCAAAATCTAAAAATGTATGTTCATTTTTTACCAGCAATATCGTTTGTAGAAACTGTGATACTGCTGATACGCTACTGTTCAAAAGATTAAGGTAAATGTATTTTTAAAAAATAGTTTTGTTCACCAAGCATCCATTAAATTGTTCAAAATTGACATGAATCACATATGCCACACTTGAACCATTTTTGAATCCACTCAGACAATTTCTTGTTCTGGCGGGGCTCACTTTTAGCTTAGCTTAGCATAGTGAATTGAATCGGATTAGACCATTAGCATTTCATAAAAAATAATTTAAAAAATGATTTTTTTTTGGATAATTTTCATATGTAGCTAAAGAAGGCTAGAGCTTCAAATAGGAAAATCATCAAAACTCCTTTTATTTTTAATTATAAAATGCTAATGGTCAAATTCGATTCAATTCATTATGCTAAGCTAATTAAAAATGGTTCAAATCAACTGTTTAACTCTAGGAGACTTGTAAAATGAGCCTTTAAAAACAAACAAATAAAAAATAAAAAAACAAACAAAATAAAAACCTTACAAAGTTTCAATCAATCGATATCAATCAATCGGTTTCAATGTATATGCTTGACCATTTGCATTAATGTATTCTAACTTGCCCCGTAGTTAACTTTTTGCTATTTGCAATTGCTTTACAAGCTTTAGAGGCTTAAATAAGCAGTTGTGGCAGGGGACGTTACATTTTTGACACATGCTTGATGTTTCTTGAGATTTTCAGACAATAAATGTACAGTACGTAACAAGTAACGTTTTTGACCTAACACTAGTACTACCAACAAACAAAAGAACCAATTTCAAAATAGCATCATAGAGTCTCTTCAAAGTTAAACTCACCAAGTATATTTTCCTCTGTGGTTGGAGGAAGTTTGCTGCTCAAGTCTTCTTTGAGTTCATCCAAGAGTTTGTAGATGACTCGGTGTAATCTAAGAGAAATGCCCTTCTTTTCTGCCAGCTGCTGAATCGATTTATGTGCAGACACATTGAACCCGTATATGATGCCTGAGCAGTGAAGAAGAGAAAGAGAGAATACGAGCAAATGATTTCATGTTTGACACTCTGACAAACAAATATCAGTAAAAAAATAACTATATATATATATATATATACAAAATTATTAGTCCTCGTGAATTTTCTTTATTTTTTTATTTTTAAACATTTCCAAAGTGATGTTTAACAGATTTCCCAGTGTATTGCGGCTGGAAGGGCATCCGCTGTGTAAAACAAATGCTGGATAAGTTGGCGGTTCATTTTACTGTGGTGACCTCGGATTAATAAAGGGACTAAGCCAAAAAGAAAATGAATGAATGAATCTTTAACAGAGCAAGAAATTTTTCACAGTATTTCCTATTATATTTTTTCTTCTGGAGAAAGTCTTATTTGCTTTATTTCAGCTAGAATAAAAGCAGATTTTACTTTTTTTTTTTTTTTTTTTTTTTTTTTTACATTTTAAGGTCAAAACTATTATTATATGTGAAGAGTTCAGATGCAAAAGCCGCTAAACATCACTTCCGCTAAAAGTGAACTAATGACATTGAGCGAATGCTTTAGGTACAGACTACATGTTTAACAAATATTTTTGCTTCACATCATCTAAATCGCAACGTCAGCGCATTCAGAAATAACAGTTTGTTGGCAAAAGCCTTTAAACGCCACTTGCCTTTGGCAGCAAAAGCCGCTATATCCCTAGAACCAATCAGAAGGCGCGAATCGAATCATGTGTTTTCAATGTAATGGCGCGCTGATGAGCCGCTTTTATGAGGAGGCTGTTTTATTCTGCTTCTGATTTAGATTTTAAAAGATGGAGTTTGATGAACTAGATGAGCCTGTCTGACTGTCAGTGAATGGTAAATGAAAACGTCCCTTACCTTAAAACGCTGCATTAAAAGAAAAAGAAAACACACTGTACAATCGGAAGTGTAGCATGTATTCATAACGTTTTTTGCGCGGTGACGCTACCTTGAATGAGTCTGATTTACTATACATTAAAGGCAACTCGGTTTCACATAAGACGAAGTTAAGATGCCGTTATTTTATCCCACATGGATGCTATGAGGATAAACAAGAGCTGAAAAAGAGATCAAGACCTTGAGTACGCTGAGGAAGAATGAATAACAGCTTTCAAAAGTGTCTGAGAGACATCCCCTTTTTGCCCAGTAGGCCTTTCTTGTGTTTTATTTGCTAATTTAAGCTATTTTTAAAAGGTAAATATAATGTATAAAACTATTTTATTTATATTACTTCAATAAATTACTTTTTTATGGACAATGCACAGATGTTGAGGTTTTACAATGTTTTTACACTACATTATTTGAATCAAGCTTAAAATATCCCAAATACCCAAATATCAGACATGACAGCAGATTGTTAAGATTTAATTAAAGTCCATTTTAATGTTATTGATTAATGCACTTACTTGACAGATTTCATTCATTCATTTTCCTTCTGCTTCTCTTTGGTTTATCAGGGGTTACCACAGCGGAATGAACCGCCACTTGGCATATTTATGTATTTTCAACTGTAGATGGTTTGTGTAATGGGTTTTATGTTTGGTAAAATAATTTCTAATTGCATCTTCAGTGATTTTTCAGCTAATTACACTGTCTGGTCTCAATGGTGGATTTAAAGGTTTTTGCAAAAAAAGCAGAAGTGGATTTAGCTGGTTTTGACACAAAAGAAAATCTACTTTGTTAAAAACCAAAGAAATGTCTTAAGTGACATTTATGAAAAAAATATATTTTATTTACTAGCTAATAACCTTGTCATTACATATGAAATGAAACTTCTGAACTTCTGATGGTTTTGCTTCTGAACTCTTCATATATACATTTTTTCTTTAAAAAAAAGGAAGATACATTGAAGCCGTTGACTTCCATACTTTTTTTTTTTGTTCCTACTATTGATGTCAACACCTACTTTTCCAGCATTCTTCAGAATATCTTCTTATCAAAACATTTTTGAGCCACTTGAGTGTGAATATTTGGTGAGGAAATGTTCATTTATTAATATATTTATACCTTTATTAATTGATTATCAATTAATAATCAATTATCACTAATTGACTGATTATTAGCTTTTTCAGCATTTTAAAATGTAGTTTGTTTAATTTAAATTGTGAATTCTGTTCATTTAAAAGCCTCATTCTTCCAGGAAGTAAGCGTTGATGAGTTCCCGCTGACAATCTCCCTGATTAAGAATGTATTATTGATTTAAATGAATGTGTGTTTAGTGGGCAGTTATATAATGTATAAGTGGCAAGTTGCAGATTCCCACCTGAGAACGTCTCTGCCATGTTAATGTCTTTTTCAGAGATGTCGCCGACACCAAAATGTACCACGTCCAACTGACACTGGTCATCGGCATCGTAGCCTTCCAGGATGTTCAAAAGAGCCTCAACTGAGCCGTCGACATCACCTAAAGAAAAAAACAGACGTAATGTGGTCAGTACTTACTCCACGACGGACTTCCAGTGTTCTCAAGCCTCCAGTGCCTAGACTGCAGCTCCAGCTTGGTTTGGAACATGTGGGGCTGCGCATTGCTGGATTTGCTCGTCAGTGTTTGGGTTTTTAACACTTACATTACTCAAATGAACTGCACTTCAACTCTGAAGACTGGACTGAAGCAGTTTCAATTCATTAGATCTTCTATGTTAAGCTGCTTTGCACAATCTACATTGTAAAAGCGCTATAGAAATTAAAATGAATTGAATCGCACTCTGAGTGACATTATTTATTAATGTCTTAATTTCCAAATTCATTTATCCGTTTATAAGTGTATGTTAATGAACTTATTGAAACATTCCTTATAATTTTCAATGAAAACAGTTGAAAACAGCACTGCTGGTGAACAGCTGAGTAATGCAAAGCTGTCACCATACTTCCATAGTCGACTGATTATATTAAGTATCACAAACATTTTTGTTTCAATATACAGTGGGTCATTCATTCATTCATTTTCCTTCGGCTTAGTACTTTAAATATCAGGTTTAAACCAACTTTTCCCGCATATGTTTTATGCAGCAGATACACATCCATACACACTCATTCACTACGGCCAATTTAGTTTATTCAGTTCCCCTACAGCGCATGTCTTTGGACTGTGGGGGAAACCGGACCACCCGGAGGAAACCTACGTGAACACGAGGAGAACATACAAACTTCCAGTCGGTCATTATTCCATTAAATATCCACTAATATGCATTGTATGAAGTCAGGTAGAGAAAGTGCAACAAAAGAAGGACCTAAAAGTGTATTTTAGGTGTCTTCCTCATATTAGACTGATAAAATTAAACTTTTTGGATAAAAAATGTCAAATGTGAGGGCACAGTTCACTACTACTTTTTGTCATGTTTTTGCCAAATATCTGCAAATTCTTAGTGGGTAGCACACTCGCCTGGTTCGAGCCCCAGCTGGGTCAGTTGGCATATCTGTATGGAGTTTGCATGTTCTCCCCGTGGTTGTGTGGGTTTCCTCTGGAGGCTCCGGTTTCCCCAACAAGTCCAAAGACATGTGGTATAGGTGAACTGGGTAGGCTAAATTGTCCGTAGTGTATGAGTGTGTATTGATGTTTTCCAGAGATGGTTTGCAGCTGTAAGGGCATCCACTGCGTAAAACATATGCTGGATAAGTTGGTGGTTCATTCCGCTGTGGTAACCCCAGATTAATAAAGGGATGAAGCCGAAAAGAAAATGAATAAATGAATTAAAGGTTCAGGACACCCTGAAGTACTTTTAAAAAAAAGTTAACAGCTTGTGTGTGTTGAGCATCAGTAAAGACAGCGTTAGCCCCTGTCAGCTTTAATTGTGGGGAAAACTGGATCATTTTGAGCTTTTGTCAGCCAATTTCATCTTCCGGGTTTAAAATAATTTTTGGGGTGGGTTCAAAATCGGTGACGTAGCGCAAATCTGCTAGTGGAGTGATGACGCGTCGGTTTCTCATTATTATTCATAGTGGAGTTTTCTTATCCTATGAGAGGACCCGGCTTCTTAATTATTCAAGAGAGCACGTGCTTTCTGAAGGCGAGGCAGACCTGCCAAGCTGTGAGACCCAATGACTGAGTGAGACCGGTGAGACCGCGTTTGCACGGCAAAGGTCGTATGTCTTTGTTTCCATGATCCACGGGGTTTGTAGCATGTGTTCCCCTGTGCTTCAGTCAGGGCTAATACAGCAAAGCTGCTGGTTTGCAGCAGGCATTTTTGTCGGGAGAGCTGTAGGAGAATTGGAGAATGGCGGACTTCGTCTTTTATCAGTTGAGTTTGTTACCATTCAGACACATCACCTATATCTCTGCTGCTCTGTTCGCACATTTAAAATCCTCCAGATTACCGATAGGGCTAATGGTTGGAATAGACAGGGCAAGAGACCTGCTGCACTGCTATCCACTGTGTCTGCATTCAGACCTGGGGATTGAGGAGGAGAGAAGTCCTCCTTATTTATAGTGTTTATATAAACACGATTATCTTAATTACAACAAATTGTGGTTATGCGTTTATGAAATTACGATTAAAAAAATGTAGCAGGACATTACATTACTGTTTATTTCTTTGCATTTTAACTTTGTAAACTATAAAATCATGGCTCTCCTCATGCTTTGTGTCTCATTTTGTGCGCCAACTGACAACTGCCGCTGATCGTGCCACTCCATGCCATTACGAAGCACTTTTTTTAAATTTCTGAGGTAGACTTGAAGCAAAAGAGGGGGGTTTCATGGCCCTTTAAGTGAGTTTTTTTCTTAAAACAAGCAAAATAATCTGGCAAAACCTCAAATTAAGAAAACCATTTTTTGCCATGTAAGAGCTCGTGAAAGATTTATGGCTCAATGCCGATTTAATATCAAGACAAAATGATGAATGGAACAAAAACGCTTAAAAGTGTATTTTAGTTGTTTTTTTAAATTAGACTGAAAAAAAAACACACCAACATCTTGAATTTGATTGATGTTTGAACAAATTGATTTTTATGAAAAACAGCATTTTCACTGCTTACTTTGCAGAAACTGTGATAGTGCTGATACACTAGTTCAAAAGACTAGGGTAAAATGTATTTTAAAAATAGTTTTGTTCACCAAGCATCCATTAAATTGTCCAAAATTGACACAAATCATGAATATACCACATTTTTTAATTTAAATCAGCACAATTTGAGATGAGCACAACATTTCTATTTATATGGGAGTGACTTAATCCTCTCACTAGGCAGGGTGACGATAACCGTTTTCAAGGTATACCGCCGTATGGAATAGTCAAGGTTTTCATACCGCCAAAATTTTCTGCTATACCGTTCCTAAGTTATGGGTAAGATTTTTTATTTACTTTTTTTTTTGTTTTTTAGGTGTAAATTGTAAAGAAATTGGTGTTTTTGAAACAAATGAAGACCGCAGAAGTCAATGATTTACTTGAATGATTTAGCCTGACATGTTTACTGCCTTAAAATATTTTAAATGCCTCTCAAAATAAAATATATTGTGTTCAAAGGGGAAAAAGATTTAGTTTTTTAGCCAGACATTTAAAAACAATATATTTTAGAGCAGTAACCACAATACCGTCATACCGTGAAATTTTTATCCAAGGTTATCATACCGTCAGAATTTTATTCCGTCCCCATGCCTACCTCTCACCTTTAATGATGATGGGCATGGTGAGCTCTGCGTTTTCGGTTCTCTCACTGGGTCTGTGGATGCCTTTGTGTTTGTTGGCCTTGTACAGCACCGCTCTCCTCTTTTTCCAGCTGAGGTGAGCCAGGCTCTCCCTCTCCTTCTTATAAGTGTCGTGATGCTGCTTCTGCTTGGCTTCAATCACCTGCTGATCTTCTTTCAGCTTGTCCTGCTCCTCCATGTAGCTTCGCCACTCCACCACCTCACGCGCCCTTTGCTGAAGGAACATACCAGTACGTGAATTAGCTAATCATAACTTAGATACTGTGATGGAAGTTGTTTGTATAGATGATCACATTTTGAGGATTGACAATTATATATTGATGATCGATTAAGGTTTCGCTAAAGTAAAGATGAAATGCATTATAATCATTGCAAGTCCTGATTTTGCCAAGCACGATGCGATCCTGGGTTACCAGTTTGATAATTCATAGAATGATAATCCTTCAGTACAGCGTATTGAAGAACTTTCAGCATCATTAGTGAGTCTACACACAAATCGATGCTGTGTCATGTGATTGAAGCCATGTTTTTCATGTTAAAAGGAGTTTTTGTCCTTTTAACCATCCATTACGTGCAAAATTTTTATTTTAGAAACAGTTGCTATTTCTGCAACATGGCTGAACAGCATAAACTACTATGACAATAATCACCTCAGGTACTGATTATGTGCTTAGTTCAGTTCAGTGTTAATTGTTATCAGTGTGAGTTTGAATGATATTTAACGTGAAATTTACTGCCATGACTTTAAAATATCAATCATCAAATGGATCAATGGGTTATTATAGGAAGGCAAGTGTTTTTCATTTACTTACGGTAAAAGGCTTATGAGACTGAGTTTTCAGTTACATAAGGTTTCTTTGATAGCATCGATAATGCAATTTATTTAAAATATTATCAGTTAAATAGACTTAAGCATTCATTTAGTTGTTCAAAACCCTTTATACACAAGCAGCAGGTGAGCGGAGAAATTCTATTGAAAATCCTGTGGAAAAACTAATTTCCATATTTTGAAGACATGGAATTTAAAGGGGGGGTCCACTATGGCATCATATGTTAAACTTTAGTTGATGTGTAATGTAGCTGTGAACATAAAACATCTCTGAATGTAAGACGCTCAAAGTTCAACGCAAAGGGAGACATTGGCTTTCACAGATTTAGCTTAACAAAGCCTACAGTGAATGAAGTTTGGGGACTACAAAAAAATACATCCTGGTTAATGATGTCATAAACCCTTCAGGTTACAAGCATACACCCCGTACAGCGAAGGGGCGTGGCCAGATGTGCTGTAATGTTACAGCAGGACGCTTCCTGGTGACATGGAACCAATCCGCGAATCTCAGCACATAGTGTTAGCTGACCAATCAGAGCCTCTTGAGGGCGGGCTTTTGGAGGAACTAGGAAATATGACAGTCGTTTTCATGTTAGCTGAGTAGCTGTATATAATCAAAGTAAGATATAGATGAAAAAAATAACGTGTTTTTTTACAAATGCTTTGCACCCCATAAACACAATCTAGCTTTAAAAATACACTCTGGACCACCCCTTTAACGCAGTGCTTCTTGTCCGGTGTGATACACACTTCATATGTCAGTCAGACAGTAAAAATAATTAATTTTAAACAAATTATATAAACAATGGGATTTTATAATGACATTATATTATATCATTAATATTAAAATTATATTATGTCATTGTTCAAAAATAAAGTCCTTGTGCATATACCACATTACAAAATATATGCAGTACTGGTAAAAAATTAAAAAAAAAAAATTAAAAAGACTTCCTTTTCACAAACATTCAGAATATCTTACAGCGTCTAACATTTATCATAAAAAAATGCCACAAAAGTGAAAAATATATCACTTTAGCACTCATGAAGAGTACCTCTGATTCGACCTCCAGGATCTCCTCTCCAGCAGAGGGCAGATCTTTCCAGCCTACGATCTCCACAGCGATGCTGGGTCCGGCTTCTTTCAAAGCCTGGTTGTTCTCGTCAAACAAGAAGCGCACCTTCGCCCAACACTTCCCTGCCACCAGAGTACAGCCCTTCCTCAGAGTGCCTCGCTGGATGATGGCGGTGGTGACGGGCCTGAGCATACACACAAACCTTCATCACCTCTGTTCATTACAGTAATGGTAATACCAACATAGTAGGGTCAGACTGAATCTGAAGCCATTTTTTTGGTTGCTATTTCAGCATAGAATATTGGGTAACACTTTATTTTGATGGTCCATTTGATTATTAGTAGACTGTCTGCTTAATATCTGTTGATACTGGCATTCAACGGACATTTAACTGACTATAAGAAACTTTGCAAGTACATGTCAACTTACACTAACCCCAACCCCTACCCAAACCCCAACCTAACAGTCTACTTATAATCTAATGAGAATTAGTTGCAATGTAACTCAAAATTCCACAAACAGACCATCAAAATAAAGTGACCGAATAAAAAAAAAGAAAAAAAAAAGAGTGTGACTGAGAAATACAGAACGATTTTGAGTATATTAACTAAAAACTTAAATAATTAAATAAAAACAAAAAACCACTAACTTTTTTCTTTTAAAGTTTATAATGCAAATCCAATTAGAAGCACTTGTTTGGTAAACAAAGCAAGTCTCTTATTTATTATATCTACTAAAAGAGCTGAAAAAAATACTTTATAAGCTGTATTGTAAATGAAATCATCTAAATATTTGCATTTTAGTTTATAATATTACTGAAGTTAACATTAAATCTGAATAAATAAGTTTACACACATTTACATAAGTAAAAAACTCAACTGTTGAGCTTGTCATTCACTATTTATTTACTTATGTAAATGTCATGTCAGTATATATTTATGCAGTGATTTAATATTCATTTCTGTTATAGTTGAAGGCAAAATGATTAGCCCTCCTGTGAAATTTTAATTCTTTTTCAAATACTTACCAAGTGCTGTTTAAAAGAGCAAGGACATTTAAACATTTTTTTATTTTTTTATTTATTTATTTATTGGTCAGGTTTTTTGGCTACAAACCACTGTTGTCCAATGACTTTCCTAAGAAACGTAATTAACCTAGTTAAAAAAATAAATAAATTATATATATAAAATTATATTCCCTCTTTATTTTTCCTTTATTTGTGTAGGACAGTAAAAAGGTTTACAGACAGGAAAGTGTGGGAGGCATAGATAGGGGAAGGATTGGTAAATGACCTCGAGCTGGGAATCCAACTCGGGTCGCCGGAAGCTCCTCGGTGCTATGTGTCGACGCGTTAACCACTAGGCTATAGGCACCAGCTAATTTTTATCTAGTTTAATCTAGTCTTTACACTATAAGCTGAATACTAGTATCTTGCAAAATAACTAGTAAAATATTAGTTAGCGCTTTAGTTTAAGTAACAATTCACACCATTTACTACTGGCTGTTAGCCCTAATAAAGTAAGATCTTTTTTTACATCTCTAATCCTACCCAATACTGTACCTAAACTCAACTACTAAGGCCCCATTTACACTAATGCGTTTTCGTTTTAAAACGCATAAGTTTTGCTACTGTTACCCCATCCGTCCACACTACGCCGGAGTTTTTAAGCCGCGAAAATGGAGCGTTTTGGAAACGAGAGGACGTTTTCATTCTAAAACGCTGCTGCCCCGTCTCAGTGTAGATGGAGGAAAACGGAGACCTTTGAAAACGGAGGCGTGGCTGCTGAGATCCGCTAAGTGATTGGGGCTTTTGGGTCATTGCGTATCCTTCCCTTATTCTTCAAGCGCACATGGCTACAACGCCACCAGAAGACAGCAGACCAGCCTTCACTGTAAACACTGTATTTTCGATAGCCATGGATGTTTTATATTCATTTGTTACTTTAAGTAACAACTCGACCTCGTCGTCTGTCCTCAAAAAGACCTCTCTTGCTTTCTTTGCCATCGCGTTCTTCGTTCAACCAGCGTTTGTTGACTAACAATACACCAAATGCCGAGCGAGACACATGCTTCCTGTTTATACTTGAACGCGCATGCCCAGAGTGCGTGAATGGTCACGTGATATACGTTTCTGGTTGAGTAGTGTGGACGGAGATATGTTCAGAAACGCTGGGTGAAACGCTAGTGTGGACGCGGATCGTTTTCATGCTAAAACGCAGTTTTAAAACTAAAACGCACTAGTGTAAACAGGGCCTAAATAAGCAGCTAATTAGTAATTTATTAAGCTAAAAAGTCATAGTTAATGGTTTGTTAATAGCGTGAATTGTACATTAAAATAAAGCGTGACCAAATATGTCATCATGGCAAAGATAAAAGAAACTAGTTATTAAAAATGAGTCATTAAAATGTTTAAAAATAAGTCAAACAGCACTGAGAAATCATTCGAAAAGGATTACAATTTTATTAAAGTTTTAGATTCTTTTACTCTTGAAATTATTTAGCATTTCAATTCTTTTTAAGTATTACTCTACAGAACTAACCTCTGTAATGACTTGTTTACTCACCCTTTGCCTTTGTCTGTGCGGCTCTCGATGACCGATCCTTCTACCAAGCCTGTGGGGTCGCCCTTCAGCTCCAAAACCTCTGCCAGAGTCACTGTAGCCTCAGCCAGCTCCATTAAATTGTCCCCCTGCATGACAAATTACATGTTAATTGCTGCCATTTCATAATAACACAATAATTCTAATTTAAATTGGGTTTTCTATTCTATACTGTATGTCACGGCTTCACAAGCGATTGTGTGGTCTATGTACCTTTAATGCAGACACATGGATGGCTTGTATTTCTCCACCAAGGTCTTCGCAAATCACATCATGAGCCGCGAGCTCTTGTTTCACACGCAGAGGATCAGCCTGAGGTTTGTCACATTTATTGACAGCGACGATGATGGGCACTGAAGACCAAAACACACAGAATATACATTTATTATTCAATTAATTAGTGGTGAGATTACGTCAAACATTGAATAAAAATGCACCTTTCAAAGCACTTTGTGGGACATTTAAATAGAAATAATAAAGATACATGAAAATATGGTGGCGCAGTGGGTAGCACAATCGCCTCGCAGCAAGAAAGTCACTGGTTCGAGCCTCGAGTCCAAAGACATGCGGTGTTGTTGGATTGGGTGAGCTAAATTGTCCGTAGTGTTTGTGTGTGAATGAGTGTGTATGGATGTTTCCAAGCTGGAAGGGCATCCGCTGCATAAAACATATGCTGAATAAGTTGGCGGTTCATTCCGCTGTGGCGACCGTAGAATAATAAAGGGACTAAGCCGACTAGAAAATGAATAAAACAGTATCACATCACATAACATGTATTACATCTGCTGTGATTGTAATTCTCATCAACATCAATAACCTGCAGGCTACCTTTGGCTTTTTTGGCGAGCTCTAAGGACTCAACGGTCTGTTTCATCACGCCATCATCAGCTGCGACCACCAGGATGACGATATCGGTGACCATTGCTCCACGCGCTCGCATGGCAGAAAACGCTGCGTGGCCAGGTGTGTCCAGAAACGTGATCTTCTCGCCGGAAGGTAGCTCCACTGCACAGGAGACATAGAAGGCATTTAATTAGCTTCATTTAACTGCCAAACATATACATTGTAAGAAAATCAAACACTATGGAAGTCAATGGTTACAGGTTTTCAACATTCTTCAAAATATCTTCTATTGTGTTGAACAGGCAAATGAAACTCATAAAGGTTTGAAACAGGTAAAGGGTGGGTAAATGATGACAGAACTTTCGGTTCCACTTTATATTACTAATATGTACTTACATTGATTTAATAATCGTTAATTATTGTGTAAATACATGTTTTTACATTGTACTTAAGATTAATTAACTACCTGCATGTAATTATATCAGTAATTAACTTTTGTATTTTGTAAATGTATAATTACACAGGAACATTTTTTGAATCCCCTGTAGCTTTAGCGATTTAACATGTGTTGGGTGGGATTGTCTGTTCATCTTCCACCAGCCAAGAACATCCATTCCATTTTCCATGACAGCGGTTTCAATGTAGCGAGTGACCTCGTCATTTTCCCTGCCAGCTTGCTGGACATTTTCGACATGCTCTTTTTAACTTCTCCGTCATCATTGGTTTCACCTTTGCAGAGATGGGTTTTGATGTTGTAACAAACGATTTGATTACTTTCTCGTGATGATTATTAACATTTTGAATTTTTACCATGTTATATAAAAACATTAATACTTGTTTGATGTCATAGAACACATTTTTACCTGCAGTTTTCCCAATCCGTTTGTAAACAAAAAAAACTCTGTTTGAACGATTTGATTAATATCCTCATATCCAAATACTTTAGAAATAATATTTAAAAATAATTAAATTATAATAAACTCTGATGTTAATTGTTTTTAGAAAATACCTAAAATCTTTCTTTCAGAAAGGCCTTTGTAAAATTAAAGTTTAATTTTAAATTTTAAAACTAAACGGTTTAATTCATATATATTATACTGTATATTCCTAAAGCGTTATAGCTTTTGTTTGTTTTATATTGGTTTATTTGATGTTTTTATTATATCCGATATTTGTATATCTTTAAAAGATTTCAATGTAGCTTAGGCTATTTTATCTAGATTTACAAAATTGTGTTGAGTTTTATGTCTTTGTTGTATTCATATGTGAATAAAAAAATATGTATACTTTATCTCCAAAAATTGGGCGCCATGGTGGCGTAGTGGGTAGAACGTTCGCCTCACAGCAAGAAGGTCGCTGGTTTGAGACCCAGCTGGGTCAGTTGGCATATCTGTGTGGAGTTTGCATGTTCTCCCCGTGGTTGCGTGGGTTTCCTCCATGTGCTCCGGTTTCCCCCACAAGTCCAAAGACATGTGGTATAGGTCAATTGGGTGAGGCTAAATTGTCCGTAGTGTACAAGTGTGTATGGATGTTTCCCAGAGATGGGTTGCAGCTGGAAGGGTATCCGCCGAGTAAAACATATGCTGGATAAGTTGGCGGTTCATTCCGCTGTGGCGACCCTAGATTAATAAAGGGACTAAGCAGAAAATTTAATTTTAGGTGGTTTTTCCATGGTCTATATGTCCCATGATGGTCACCACTGGAGCTCGAGTGACTAACTGAGCTGGGTCTGGAGGAGGTCTGAGAACAATTCAGAATGGCTTCATGAATGACATATGAGAACATAACTTATTAAAGAGATAAATCACCCAAAAACTACAATTTACTCACCCTTATTAGGTTATATACCTTCATAAGTTTGAATAAATGAATATCTCCAAAATGAAGAAAGCCGCTCGAGGCATCGACGGAGCTGAATCCAGTGTTCTTTTGCCCGGTTTCTCACACACAAACACTGTACATCCATCTAAACGCGGCATGAAAACTGAGTAAAGCACAGAATTGTATTTTATTTTTTAACAAAAAGGCAGCCTTTGGAGCTGCAGTACTGTGGGTAACTCTGCGTGACAAACTGCAGTTTTGCGCGTGAAGAAACCTGCGCTCTCAGTAGCCATGTCTGTACACTGTTGATGGTCCCTTACACCTTAACCCACCCTTAAACCTATCCAAAATTTTCTCTAACCTTCCCCGTATCCCACCTTAATATCGCCAGAGGTGTTTTGCAATACATAATGAACACATTAAGCATTGTATTTATATTTTGGGGTAAGTACATAGTAGTTAAGGTCACTTAATATAAAGTGGGACAGAATTTTCGTTTCCCTTTAAGCAAAAAACCTAATATATAATTGCTCTATTGAGGAGTCCGATACCCCGAAACGCTCCGATGTGCTGTGTGATGCCGCCAGCCTCCTGTGCCACAATTTGGCTCTTCCTCAGACTGTCCAGCAGGGTGGTCTTTCCATGGTCTATATGTCCCATGATGGTCACCACTGGAGCTCGAGTGACTAACTGAGCCGGGTCTGGAGGAGGTCTGAGAACAATTCAAAATGGCTTCATGAATAACATATGAGAACAAAACTTATTAAAGGCATAGTTCACCCAAAAACTACAACGTAGTCACCCTTAAGTGGTTATAAACCTTCATAAGTTTTGTATTCTGAAGAAAGCTGAAAACTTATAGCCATTGATTTACTTTAAAACAAATACTAATGAAATCAGGTGCCACGATGGCGTAGTGAGTAGCACGTTCGCCTCCCAGCAAGAAGGTCGCTGGTTCGAGCCCCGGCTGGGTCAGTTGGCATTTCTGTGTGGAGTTTGCATGTTCTCCCCATGGTTGCGTGGGTTTCCTCCGGGTGCTCCGGTTTCCCCCACAAGTCCAAAAACATGTGGTATAGGTGAATTGGGTAGGCTAAATTGTCCGTAGTGTGTGAGTGTGAATGTGTGTGTATGGATGTTTCCCAGAGATGGGTTGCGGCTGGAAGGGCATCCGCTGCGTAAAAAATATGCTGGATAAGTTGGCGGTTCATTCCGCTGTGGCGACAGGGACTAAGCCGACAAGAAAATGAATGAATGAATGAACTAATGAAATCAATGGTTACAGGTTTCCAGCATTTTTCTAAATATCTACTTCTTTGTTCAACCGAAACAAAGCTTTGGAACCACTTGAGGGTGATAAACAGCGTGTTTTAAACTCATAAAGGTTTTTAACAGGTGAAGAAACCTCTCCAGTGTGAGTTAATATTCATCTTTGAGTGAACTATCCCTTTAAGGCAGCTGTATTACTGAAACGACACTCACTGTCTCTGGATATCTTTGTTTTCTCTGACTTTGGTTTCCACCAGCGTGGCCCATTTGTATTTCATTCCTGATCTCTTGACTGCTTCTTTAATCCATTTCTCCTCCAGCATTGTGTCGGGCTCCAGCTCGTCCAGATCCAGCTCTGTGTTTAGCAGGGCCTCATAGACGTGATCTACAGAGACACAGTGGTATTTTAGTATAACTGAGACGCCATTGTTGTTTTTATTTATGGTGATTTATTTACAAGGTGTTTCCCATTGTCTTTTGAAACTTTTTTTTGTTAATCAATCAATCGATCAATCAAAATTTATTTATATAGCACCTTACTACAACTTTGGCTATTTTTGGTTGACCAAAATGCTTTACACCAGTAAAAGAAATTATACAACACAACTAAAAAGCAAACAATGCAAAAACAATACGAGACAAGTGATTAATAATAATAATAATATTTAGATACATTTTTTTACATATGGCCGTTTAAATATCTGTATGCGTGTTTGCCTGTATATACATAATAATTATGCATTGTATACACGTTATGTAAATAGAAATTTAATTTTGGATGCAATCAACCACAAATTAATCATTTAACTACACTACTTTATTGTTATTATTATTATTTTCTTCTGATAATGATGTTAACTAACAAAAATGACTTTTAGTTTTATGGTTTCAGCTATAGTGTTCAGAAGAGGAAGTATCACAGATAAACACTAACATTATATCTATACTTGGCTTAAGGTGATTTTAATTATTTGTTATTATTACTTTATTCATTTTCAAAATAAATATATTAGTACATTCAATACAGCTGTAATAAGACTGTATTATTATATTTAATGCATCATATTATATATTAAACATCACATTTTGCAACAAATGTATAGTCAACAATATATATATTAGGGCTGTCCAAAAATTAATCGTGATTAATCACATCCAAAATAAAAGTTTAACATAATATTTGTGTGTGTGCTGTCTATATTTATATTATGAATATATAAATACACAAATGCATATACTTGATAAAATGTTGGTTTATATTTAGATATCTAAAAAATATATGTGTATGACACAAATTTTACATTTGAATATGATGTAACTACTTTGATGTAACTTTTTTATATATAGTTTTGGCTCCTATAAATGTGTTTATCACATATACATAATAAATATATATAAAACACACACATATTATGTCAAAACAAACTTTTATTTTGGATGTGATTAATCACGATTAATTTTTGGACAGCCCTAATATATATATATACACACACACACATATATACATACAGTGAGGGAAAAAAATTATTTGAACCCCAGCTGATTTTGTAAGTTTGCCCACTAACAAAGAAATGATCAGTCTATAATATCAATGGTAGGTTTATTTGAACAGTGAGAGACACAACAAAAACAAAAAAAATCCATAAAAATGTGTTTCAAAAAAGTTAGAAATTAATTTGCATTTCTATGAATGAAATAAGTATTTGATCCCCTATCCGTCAGCAAGATCTCTGGCTCCCAGGTCAATCTTATACAGGTAAAGAGCTGACACATGGCAGCCCTCTCAGCTCGTTACCTGTATAAAAGAGACCTGTCCACAGAAGCAATCAATCAACTTTTAAGGTGACACGGTGGCGCAGTAGGTAGTGCTGTCGCCTCACAGCAAGAAGGTCACCATTTTTGATGCTGAATGATGCTGAAAATGCTTTACTATCACAGAAATAAATCACATTTTACAATATACAGTTGCAATAATTTGTGTTGTTACTTTATTTAAATACTTATAAATGCAACATTAATATGAAGGAGCGTAAGAAACATTTTAAAGAGCCCATATTATGGATTTTTGAAAATGACCTTCCATGCAGTGTGTTACACAGCTCTAAGTAAAGTGAAATGTCCAGCTAAGGCTTAAATCTGAAAGTGCAAAGTGTTTAAAACGATTGATTCATATATAAAAGAGTCGACTCATTGTTGTTTAAATGAATCGTTATTAGAACGAGTCTTTAGCCGTTTCGGCTTGACGTCAACGCGAAACATAATAGTTGCGCGCGCAGACCCGGGAAATTTGAACTGCCCGGCCCCGCCCACAGACAGGAAGGAAAAGTGGAAGACAACAAGCACTGTATCGCAGTAAGTGTTGTTGCATAACCGGCTAGAATAACCGCATAACCAGCGGGACAGCAGTGACGTGTGATCTGAGTAATATCTAAGTAAATCTTTATACTGTTTGATGGCAGTATAAACATTTAGAGAGAAGTTATTGACAGCTTTTGCAGTATTGGTTTTCGCGTTTTGCTCTTTGTAGACGGTCCCTAAGGACCGGTCTCTCTGCCGCCTGCACAGAGTTGAATATGATGCGTCCAGCGCGTAGGCAAAGCTCATTTTTAGGAAAATAAGGTTGTAGGTGATTGTATACATTGCGACGGTTAAAAAGAGGTGCTATTTGTGTAGGAACAATGTTTCGGTCATGAGTTATTGATCCAGAAAACACGACTGCTGCTAACTTTACTAAACTTATCGGCATTCCGGTTAAATCATGACCCACAGACGCTGTGCTCTGAAGTGCGAGGGAAAAGCTGTGTTATTTTCCCTACCTGGAAACCTCTTTTCCCTACCTGGAGTGGTTGAGGTTTTTTTCGTAAAATACCTGAGAATTACATCCCCAACACGGTGCTGTGTTCGCGTCATTTCTCTGAAGAGAGCTACACAAATCTACCAGCTTACGACGCGGGATTTGTTGCACGGTTGTTGTTAAAGGATGGATCAATACCCAGTTTATTTGGACCAGCGTGTTCTTCCAGTCGTGTTGACTGTAACAAGGTAAATATGGATGTAGTTGTCTGTATTGTGTTTGCTCCGTGCAGCATGTAGCGGTAGCCATTTAGCTTACTGCCGAATGAAACTATTTGTTGGCTTACAATAGTCCATGAAGTGTTAATTATTACTGAATCTTTGTTGTTATGATGAAGAATTTAGCAATACGCTGTTGTACAAAAGCAGTGATTTGTTTTCAATATGTTCTGGCTGCTGTCACGTAAAGGACTAGACGTGGTGACGTGACGTGGTAGCGTCACGGAAAGGAGGTGCTTGGGGAAAAAGACTCGCTCAGACGATTCATATGGGAGTCGGTGGGAAAATGAGGTAAAAATAAATAGATATTATAAGACATCGAAAGGGTTTTTTAACCTTGCATACATATCATCCTGTTGTTTGGGACTTCAAAAAGTGAAATTTAACCGTTCTCAACCCACCATATGGGCTCTTTAAAACATTTAGACATGATAGAAGTTACTAAAAACATCATCATCATAAGCTCATCAGCACTCACCGATGTCTCTCTTCATGGCGTTGGCGAGTTCAGACACGCTCATCCACTGCTTTATCTCCACCTCCTGCTTCTGCTGTTTCTCCTGCTGTGATTTAGACTTCTCACCTTTGAAACGGGCCTTATCCTGCAGCAGGACAAACACAACCCTTTCTACTCACCACATGTACACAAGGCAACCCAACAACCTGTTTTAATCTAGTACAGTGTTTCCCAATCCTGTTCCTGAAGGCACATCAACAGAACATACTTTGGATGTCTCCCTTATCTGGCCCATTAACTTCAGGTTTTGGAGTCTCTTATGTTCTGATGAGTTTAGTTCAGGTGTGTTTGATTAGGGAGAGGTTGAAATGTGTTCTGTTGGTGTGCCTTTAGGAACAGGCTTGGGAAAACACTGATCTAGTCATCTGCGGCTGGCTGTTTGGACTGTTATGATATGCCTTGTGTTTTCAAATCTGACCTGTTTTGCAGCAAGATGTCGGATTTGTAAGCAGGTGTATGGAGGTTTATTGGTCCTGGCAGAAACAGGGGGCAAATGTGGACCCCTATGAAGCCAGCAGGACAACGACGTCCTTCCAATCAAGGCTGCCATACGCTTCATTGCAGATTATCTTAAAAAAAGGAAAGAAATTAATTAAAGGGATAGTTCACTCTAAAGGCATCACAGTGGCGAAGTGGGTAGCACAATTGCCTCAAAGCAAGAGGGTCGCTAGTTCGAACCTCGGCTGGGTCAGTTGGGATTTCTGTGAGGGGTTTGCATGTTCTCTCCGTGTTCATGTGGGTTTCCTTCGGGTGCTCCGGTTTCCCCCACAAGTCCAAAGACATGTGGTATAGGTGAATTGGGTATGCTAAATTGTCCGTAGCGTATGTGTGCGAATGAGTGTGTATGGATGTTTCCCAGTGATGGGTTGCGGCTGGAAGGGGATCCGCTGCGTAAACCATATGCTGGATAAGTTGTCGGTTCGTTCCGCTGTGGCCACCCCAGATTAATAAACGGACTAAGCCGAAAACTGCTGAAAACCGGACTTCCATAGAGTATTTTTCCCTACTATATAAGTCAATGGCTATTGCATTCTTCACAATATCTTCTTTTGTGTTCAATAGTAAAAAAAGAAACATATGAAAGTAAAGAAAAAAAATCTCTTGAGGTTGAGTAAACGATGACAGAATTTATATTTAATTCCTTTAATTAAGAACAATGTTGGTAAAATATCTACTCATTTACTATCACTGTACATGATGGAAGACAGTACGCACTTTTGCTGTTATAAAGGAGACATGAATATTAGCTTATGTTATGCTAATAGCACAAAGGTTCATTAATATTTAGATACTTTTACACTACTCGGCAATTTTGGGCAAGTAATTGTACTTTCACTTGAGTATGATTTTTCAGTGCTCTTTCCACCACTGCATGCAATTATAAATAATAGCTTATCTTATGCTAATGCTACAGAGGTTCGTTAATCCCTTTGTAGTTATGCCGTTAAACAATTATGACATATAATGTTAATTGGTTGTAGTTCAATTATTGATTAATGATTAGCATATTCATATGTGGCATTGTAATTTACCATGGTATAAAACTATAGTACATAAGGAAAAGACGTACTAACAACCGTATTTGTTTAAATGAAAGGGCACTACTATTATAAATGTTTATATAATAAAACGTGATATGCCAGGTTAGTTTTAGTATTCCTATGTTCTGTAAACTGATATTATATTACAGTCGCTCAAGGCAGATTAACAGCAAAATTATAAACCGGCATGTTATGTTTTCTACTTACTAAAAACGGGGGAATGCAGTCAGCGCAGTCCCTGTTGAATTCATCCGGTCCAAGGACTTTGAAAGCACAGCCGTGAAAATCAAATGAGCAAATAAAATCTGAAGTCAGATGTCACTTCTGCTGTGAGGGCGCCGCCATGACAGTATATCCCACAATGTACTGCGCGGACTGCGCTTCAAAACACAAACACGCGATGGCGACATAATTACAAAATCCACGAAACACACACTATAAACATTTATTTTAAACCTGTGAGAACACGGTGGATTTTATCGACATACTTCGGCTATGATTTTGAAATAAAAAAAAACTCTGGTAACAAACGCATTTGTTGTCAATACACAACATAAATTGCTCTCATACTGTTTAACTACTGCCAAGAAGCTACTGCTACTGTTGGCCTGGGGAAATCACCTCTGTGTTACATTTGGAGCGAACTAGATACTATTTAAAAAGAAAACTCGAATCCTTTTATCTGTTACCTTGAAAAAACTTGTGGAATAATGCATCATTTCTGTAATGTTTTATTATGCTTTGTTGTTCAAACAGGTCTTAACAAGTTGGCTGGTCATTCATTCATTTTCTTAGGGCTTAGTCCCTTAATTAACCTGGGGTGGAATGAACCGCCAACTTATCCAGCATATGTTTTACGCAGCCCTTCCAGCTGCAACCCATCTCTGGGAAACATCCATAAAGACACTCATTCACGCTCACACACTACGGACAATTTAGCCTACCCAATTCACCTGTGCCACGTCTTTGGACGTGTGGGGGAAACCGGAGCAACCACGGGGAGAACATGCAAACTCCACACAGAAACGCCAACTGACCCAGTCGGGGCTCGAATCAGCGACCTTCTTGCTGTGAGGTAAACGTGCTACCCACTACGCCACCGTGGCGCCCTGTGGGTGTTTTCCCCCTTTTTTTAAATTTTAAATTAGCTTTGCCTATGTTATATGTGGACAGAATATGTAAACAGAAAATGCTTTTTTTCTGAATCTGTGTCTTCAATAAAACTTCACTAAAACTCTGGTGACATAACTTTCTTCTTCACACGTACTAAATATTGACAAAGAAGTTTGTGTCTTTTCAGGTTTCAGAAATGTTTGTATTTATCTTACCATTTCATCTTAAGCTTTAGTTGGTATCACTGGTGTGATCTCCTTTACTGTCAGGAAATTATATATATATATATATATATATAAAAAAACATAATAATATGGATTAAAATACTAATTTATGATTCTCAATGGTTCACTCAACAAATTATATAGGCTTCGCTGTTTGTTCAAACTACTTATTTAAAAGGAGCTGAAACAACAGTTCTTGAGTGTTTTTTTCTTCTTCGACATCCTAATTGTTTTAGTTCGTTCATTCGTTTTCTTTTCGGCTTAGTCTCTTTATTAATCTGGGGTTGCCACAGCGGAATGAACCGCCAACTTATCCAGCATATGTTTTACGCAGAGGATGCCCTTCCAGCTGCAACACATCTCTGGAAAACATCCATACACACTCTTTCACACACATACACTATGGACAATTTAGCTTACCCTAGACAGACAGATAGATGGAAAGATAGTCGCATGGATAGATAGATAGATAGATAGATAGATAGATAGATAGATAGATAGAT